>PVKB01000557.1:188276-620371 GCA_004027205.1 Ctenodactylus gundi | reverse complement strand
AGGTGTTATTGTGACCAGCAGTCAGACTGTCCCTGGACTCTGGGTAAGTCATCAGAGAACAGCCCGAGCAAGTTTTACACAAAGTTTATAAAGAGGGTTTACATCATTACATACATCATACATGGCGACCAATAATAACTGGACAAGCAGCCATCATTTTTGGCTGGCTATCTTGTTATTACAAAGCAACCAATTATAATCTGACATTTTGCCATTACCTTTGGTGGGCTACATTTGATTTTCGGTGGGTTGTTCCTGACATGAACTACGTGACTCTTGAAATACGTGACTCTCGCAAAATATATGAGTCTCATCAGGTTGCCATGCAGTCAAGAGAAGGGGAAGAGGTTAAGCCTCTGCTCTTACCAAAAGACTCCAGACACATCTTGATAAGTGCACAAGCAAGGTTCCAAGGTGAGGCCGTCAGGGTCTCACAAGATGAACCCACAGCACACTCTAACTCACACAGCAAGCACATAACCTGAATAGCATTATCACCACAAAATGGAGTCACTTTAGTATATTGGCAGTTTGAGTTACATCATTTTACAACCTGGTTAAAGTTAACATCAATGTGAGGTTACAGAAAAATATAAAATTACAAGAAAAGTATACCTTATGTTGGATTTTTAGTACACTGTCATAGTGTGGCACACGCCTGTGATCCCAGCACTTGGGAAGCCGAGGCAGAAGGATTGCTGTGAATCCAAGGCCAGCCTGGACTCCATAGTGAGTTCAGGACCAGCCTGGATTACAGAGTGAGATCCTGTCTCAAAACAGAAAACAAACAAACAAAAAAAGGTTGGTCCATCTGGGTCAGTAACGACTATGAACCCATGAATTCTATACCAAATCTCTGGATCAGAAACTCTGGACTTGAGATCTAGAACATTATGTTCATTTAACAAATCCTGTAGATAACTCAGGAACTTCTTGAATTTTGGAGGTAGATGTTGATAAGTTTTCAGATCAGTTCCTAGCTGGCCTGGTAACATAGGCCAGGAGTCATAGGACTCTGGGAGGCTGGGAGGTTGAGGCAGGAGGACCACAAGTTTGAACCCAGCCTGGGAAACTTAATAAGTTGGTGACACCTGATCTCAACATGAAAGTTAAGAGAGAGCTAAGGGTATCGTTTGGGGAGAAGGCTCTGGGTTGAATCTCTAGTCCTACAAAAAAAAAAAAGAAAAAAGAAAGAAAGAAAGAAAAGAAAAAAGAAAAAAATCAATTCCTGCTAGCTGTGACTTTCTAGCCTTCAAAAATGTCTTTAAGAATAAGCGACATTCTGTTGCCTACTGGTCATGAAGGAGAAGGTCTCACTGGTCCCATGTGGTGGCTGCTGTTCTAGCTCTCTCACCTCAGGAGCCTGACGTGAACAGCTTATCATTTTATTTTATAGCCTGACTTTGAAGAGTTCCTGTATTTTATGACCACTGGCTTAAGCCAAGTGCTAATTATAGCTCAAAAAGAAGGAGAGAGTCACGAGGAAGAAGCAGAGGCAGAGCCTGCGGTCCTACTGGAGCAGCAGACTGAGGATGAAGTGGCGCCTACACCCGTATTCACAAAGAGGAAGTGGGACAGGTAGCCCATTCCAGGAACATGTCATTCACCGTGTGTCCCTTGATCACGGAGTGTAAAGTCCAAAGAGCTTAAAACCTAAGGGCAAAGTCTTCCATTGAAGCCAAAAATACTTGTTCCAGTTAACTTAAAATATTATACATAGAAGGGAGTCCAAGAATTGAGGAGCCTATGACCCACTCAAGCTAATAGCTGAATATGAGAGAATAAAAATATTAGAAAAGTAAGAGCTGGATAAAATTACAAGCTAGCCAATAAAATGAGGAGTGAGAAATATGTATTCTTCATACATTATGTAATAAGTGATCTACAATATATATATATATATATATATATATATATATATATATATATATATATCATAGATCCCAGATCAAATTTTTTCTATGTGTAAAGAAAACTTCATTTTTTAAAACTAAGTTTTCTAGCCTCACGTATTTGTTGATTATGACCCAATATAATGGAAAATAAACAGCAAAAAGGTTGATCCAAAGTGTTTATTTCAAAATATGAAATTTGGCTCTAAATAACCCTTGGCTCAAGGACAAAATTAAAAGGAAAAATAGAAACCATCTTTAAAGTTGTACGTTGATAGAAAAACCTATTTATTTAGTTAGTTATTGAGATAGAATCTTGCTCTGTAGCCCAGGCTGTCTAGAACTCAGGACAATCCTCCTGCCTCAGCCTCCTAAGTGCTGGGATTACAAGCATGCACCACCACCAGTTTATGTGGTGCTGGGGAATCAAACCCAGGGCCTTCTGCTTGCTAGGCAAGTGCTTTAACCATCGATCTACACGCCTAGCTCAAAAAATAATTTTTAAAAATACATTTTACCTACTTGTTCACTTACTATCTCATAAAGTCAAACACCGATGACGTTAAGTAATTTTGAAGCAGGTTAATATAAATTTGTATTAAATGTCTTTTTTGGATAAAAGAGAGAAATATAGCTTATCTTCATGTGAAGTTTCATTCTTATTTGTTTTATTAGACTCCTAGCATTTTGTGAACACACTGTCAGTCAATTTGTTGGCACAGTTATTAAACTTTCATTTGTCATCTTTTGGATTTCTCCAGTTTGCAAGAATACTTGGAGTGGGAAGATGTTTCTGAGTTTTGTGATGTTGAAGAGAATGAAGACAACGTTTCCAAGTTCATAGAAGTCTTCTTCCCTGACTTTAATATAACCAAGGGCAGGAGGTTGGAGAGGACCCTAGCGCTGCTAAGACCAGATCTCCTTCCAGAAAAGCAAGGTGGGAAGGGGACGCACGAATCGCTGGAGTACATTCTGACTAACATTAGCATTTGAATGTTACTTGACCAACTTCTCGATGGCAAAGAAGAAAACTAATCATCTTTTTGTGATAGCATAGCTCATGACTTTTGTTAGTGTCCCTTTTACGAATTATCAAGTAGGAGAGAGAAGAAACTTTCCTGTCAGAAAAGTCTCAGTTCAGGGGTCAGTGCACCCTCATTCATAGTGTGACTTGAATGAGGTACGTTACTAAGAAGTGCTTTCTTTCCTGGTGAAATTCAGGTGATCGAAAGATGAAGCATTAAAAAGTGAGCCTGGTATTTGGTTATTTTCAACCTCACCCTGCATTCCGGGGCACAATGAATGCTGGAGAGTAAGAGCTGAGATAAGAAACAGGCCCTTTTCTCTTTTTGGGCATAGTATCCAGTACCTACTCCGTTGATGCTTGCATATTGGTGTTCGATTCTCTCACTCAGCGCAGTGCTGGAGCACTGGTCTAGTTTTTTTGGAATTTTCCATGTGCAAGGGATGATCAAAATGTACAGTGACTGCTTAAATTAAAAAATGATTGCAGTAAAAGACATATCGCGGTTAACCCCCCTCAAATCCTTGCGCATGTTTTGCACGCATGGACCCCAGCATGTTTGCCAGTTTCGGAATCACTTCCCCCAGGTCCCCTTTGTCGAGTGTCATTACAAGGTGTGATCAAAAACGAGGAGATGAGCATACTTATGTGTTCTTGCCCCTTTCTTAAGCTGTTCTCAAGTCCCTTCTAGCGAGGGCCCATTGAGTGTGATCAAAAATGAGGTGAATGTTGCTGCTGAATGACATCTGGTAGAAAAGTGGGCTCATGAAAACATAGCATTGTTCACTAGGTCCACCACCATGTGACTTCTGGCTCTCCCCCAAATTCAAAATGACCAGGAAAAGTCATGTTAGGGCACCAAGGCAGCCAGGACACCCCAAGTAAAGACACTTACAAGAGAGGACTTCCAGAACTGCTTCAGAATGCTCAAGAACGATGGGATAGTCATAATAATATTACCATTATTAGTTCACTATTGTGGGGGAAATGAACACCCACGTGTTCTTTATTGTGATAAAATTTTAATTTAAACATTCACCAGAAATTTTGTTATCACAACTTACAGATCAGGATTTCTTTACTTCAGGTGTCCTTACATTTGGGGCCAGGTTACACTTTAATGTGGTGGGGAGCCCTGTCAGGTGCACTGTAAACTACTTAACAGTACTGTCCAGCCTTTACCTGTCACTAGATGCCAGCAGCATTCCACCCACCCCTAATGTGACAATGAAAATCCATCTCCTGATGTCGTCAGACACTCTTGGTGGAACAGCATCTCTCTGACTAAGAACCACAGATGTAGACAGTAACATCATTTGTAAAACAAGATACCTTGCTCCGGCTTTCTGTAAATGTGCCTTTTCTTTTCTATTTTATTATTTGACATGGGAAAAAAGTTTCATTCACCTTAACTTAAAATCCAATAAGCTATTTTTGTTAGTGTTTACACCTCCCTAGAGAAAAATGCATTCTGTGCCTTCGTGAGCTCTCCTGATCACTAGGGATATAATCGGTGACCACCTGTTTGATGATGTGACTGTTCTTATTTAGATGATGTGTTGAACATTATTAACAATGAAGGCTTTAAGATCCTCATGAGAAGGCAACTAGTACTAACAGAAGAAGCAGCAAAAATCCTATGCAAAGAATATGAAAATGAAAGCTATTTTGAGACTCTTATAGAAAAGATGGCCAGGTAAGGCTGAGCTCAGATTCGGAAAGCACCGTGTGGTTTATTTGTGGATCATTAAAGGTCCCGATCATCTCTCAGCTCTGATTGTTGATCCTGTTGGCAAGTGCCTCAATTCCACGAGCAGGTGGTGAGTCTCTTTTCATGTCAGTCCTCCTCCTGACCTGATTATCTGCTTGGCTTTGGTTTATCTTTTCTTCCTGGAATGTTTGCAGAGCATTAGGAAGAACATGATCGTGGACGTGGGACTCCTAGTAGGCAGAAGGAGGAGAATCAGGGGAGTGGGGTAGTCGGGAGGCTAACGGTGGGGGTGGGGTGATCAAAGCATATCAACAGTGAAAGTCAATATCCTGTAACATTAATAGACACTAAAAAATTGGAAAAAAGATGAATTGTTGCAACGTAGCAACAATCCAGAATGCTAAGAAAGAATATTAGAAATAAATGATCTATTATTATTATTATTATTTTGCAGTAGTGCACATGGAGGTCACCTCTACCACACTAAGGTCCATCTCTAGCTCTTTCGTGAGACAGGGTCTCACTGAGTCACCAAGTTGCTCAGGGTGGGCTTGAATTTGTGATGGTCCTTCTGCCTCAGCCTCCCAGAGTGCTAGGATTATAGGTGTGCACCACGCTGTCTGGATTTTCTATTATTTTTAATAACATTTTAAAATAAGGTGATATTGCTAACCAGAACAAGGAAAAAAAGTTAACAAATTGCTCATCTTTAAATTAGAATATGCGTGGAACAGTTTTTAAAGAAAGAAGTGTCCCAGGGGAAGTTGATGGCATACAGTTGGGTCAAACCCCCGAAATCCAGGGTGTACAACCTTGAGTCATTGGAAAGGGCTGACTGGATCCGGTTAGTCTGACTGGATCCACCTGGCTTTTGGCTAGGGCTTTGGTAATCCTCCAGATCACCAGTCCTGGGGAAGGAATGAGATGCTAAACATGTATCAGGCTTTTAGGCAAGTGACCGAAATCACAGTGTGGCCAAAACCTGCCAAGGCCAATAAACCCACGGTAGTGTGTGGACCTTCCAGGAGCCACTCCACATGAGCCAAATCCTTTCTCTCTCTGTCTGCTTCCAAGCTCTGCGAGGAACACGTGAAAAAAACACCAGCAGAAATGAATTTCAGAACCCCAAGAGGATTATTTTAACAAGTTCCCAGCCTCATTAACCATATACATTTGCATTACCCATGTCTCCTTAGCTACTGCTCTGTGTTCTTAGTAATACTCTTTATACATTTTCTTTTTCTTCTTTCTTCCTGTGTAACAGTAATCCATCGCTGGCCCTTGTTCTGTTAAGAGATGATGGCTTGCAGCACTGGAAAGAGTTGCTGGGACCAAGCACCACTGAGCAAGTCAGTGAATATTCTCCAGAGAGGTAGGGCTCCTATCCTGGGTCTCCAGCCCCACTCCCTCACATCCGTTTTCACTTCTTTTAGGCACGGGGAACAGGAAACACAGCTGTGGCCCAAGAGCACATGTTAGGAAAGCACCTTTTCCTGGGGCAGCCTCGATGCAGTCCCATCCAATAGCAACATGAAGATGGCAGAGGTTTATACGAGAGTGCAGTCCGAGGCTTGGCTTGGGGCTGAGAACCCGAGATGTATTCCCAGCCAAGAGTCAAGCTCATGGAGAAACAGCCGTGCTAATTTCTCTTCAGGAGAAACTCCTTTGGCTAGCAGTTGGTTGGCAGCTGCAGGCCCTTCGACTGGCCCTGAAAACTTCAAGGCAACTATGATTAGCTGACTATACCCTGTATAGTTCAGTAGGAACTTTTACTGAATTACTTTACTGATGAATCTTAGGAATCAACTAAATCGTGTCATCAGTTCAGTACCTGGCATAGAACTGGCACAGACAGGGCAGATTTTCAGTGTTTTTTTCTCTTATTTGTCAGACTTAGTAACGATGGAAATGATATTATCCTTCTCCCTCCCCATACTTGGAAGTAGCTGAAGGAAACAAGCAGAAATGTAATTGCTTGAATTCCCTCCCCCCACCTTGTTTTTTGTTTGTTTGTTTGTTTGTTTGTTTGTTTTTTTACAGTACTGAGTAAGAACCCAGGAACTTCACACTGGGCTACATCCTTAGTCTGTCTGTCTATCTATCTATCTAGCTATCCATCGGTTTAAAACTGGGTGTCGTCGCCAACTTGCCCAGGGTGGTCTCATATTGTGATCTTCCAGCCTCAGCCTCCCACAGTGCTGTGCTTATTGATTTCAAAGTAGAATTCAATTTGGGGAAAGAAAAATCTTTCTCTTCATTGTGTAAAATTAGTAAGATGTTCCACTGGGCGTGGCAGACTTGTTACTGTGACAATACCGAGGAAGCATCTTGTGTGTGGAAATCGAAGTCCTTCCTTTTGGTCAGGAGGCACTTGGCTGTTACTTTTCCAAGGGGGACACATTTTACCCATTATTCAGTTGGACTCACGTGTGTATTCACTCCTTGCCAAACAATTACGGCAAAGGAAACTATGGGATGGCACTTTGCGGCAGTGTAGAATGCTCCGATGAGACGTAAGAGAGGCCTCAAGGTACAGCCGTGGAGAGGAATTCTTATGAACACAGGCCAGTGGCTGCCAGCGAACTGCTTGCCTGCCATTTCTCTAATCACTGCGACAAAGCACCTCACACCCACACCTTAGAGAACAAGGGGTTATTTTGGCCCGTGGTTCTTAGAGGACTGAGTCCTGCCTTAGTTACTTTACGTTGCTGGAACACATGCCCAGCACCTACAACATAAGGGGAGAAAGTTTATTTTAGCTCACAGTCAGCAGCGATGCAAGGGTATGGCAGAGGGCTTAGCTGGAGCAAAGCTGTGCATTCGGTGGCAGACAGGAAGTGGGAGCAAGAGGAAGACCTCGTGTATCCTCTTCCACGTCACGTCCGTGATCCACCTTTCTGGATCAAACACCAATGACTCACCCCTTCCGACCAGGCCCCACCTCTTCATAGTGCAGGAAATCAATAGATTTCCTCGTAATTGAATCATCTTGAAGACATGTAGCTTTGGGGGGACATTCTCCACTGAAACCACAGCAGGTGGCTGACTCCATGGAAGAAAGGGCCTGGTGGGAAACTCTAGGCAGAAAACAGCTATTCACATCATGGCGGCCAGGAAGTAGAAAAAAAAGAGTGCATCCGGGATGAGTATATCCCTTCCAGTGACCTCTCCCTTTAAGCAGCCTCATCTTCAAACCTGAGACGTTTGGGGGACATGTTAGAGCTAACCCATATAGTAGTACTGTAGATTCATGGTGGAAATTGTCCACCATGATAGACACATTTTCACTAAATGAAGAGACCCCGTGATGGTCCCTCTCCACCCCAGTGTTATGGGAGAATTCATCAAGTTCTTGAGCTTTTTTTTTTTTTTTTTTTTTTTTGTCTCTGCTTTTGCAGCTTTATTGACTTCTGTCCAGCTCCTACAGGCTTCCTTGTAAGAATAACTCTTTTCACAGAAGGAAATATCTCTAAATGAAAGGTGTGGGAATAGCTAAGTTCTGAGGGTGAAGGTCAAGTTGGAAAACTGAATGGGCCACTGAAACCAGAGAGGTCTTGAAGAAAGGGAAGATTCCAGTCATGTAAATTCGAGGATTCACAGCCGTCATAGGAGGAAGAGACATTATTCCGCCTCATTTTGCTGGGTTGGCTGCTTGGATTGCACTCAGGGGCAGAACTTGAAATGGGAGGGGCTTGTCTCTGCTCCTGAAATATGCATCCCTGGAGAGAAAGCAGATGAAAAGAACAAGTGGGGAAGTGCCTATAAAGAACAAGTGGTTAAGGAGATTTGTCATCTTCTTTTTTCCAGTGCTGAGGGTGGAGCCCAGGGTCCTTGGATTTATCTAAAACCTCAACTCAGTTTTGGTTTTCATTTTGTGATAGGGTCTCACTGAGTCAGTAGGTTGCCTGGACAGGGCTGGAACTTGCAATCCTCCTGCCTCAGCCTCCCAGAGTAGAGATCTAATCTTCTATAGGGAAAAAAAAATTAGAGTAAATGTTTGACCCAATATGGATTGTCCAGTACCAGCAGCCTCACTACTGGCCTTTTGCACAAAACTGCCCTGCGTGCCTCTCTTGTCCGAGGAGGATGGGGTTCTACTGTAGTTCCCCCTGGAGCCAATGTTTATAGTTGGGTATCTTTGCTATGAAGCGGATCCCATCTCATGCTGGGTAACATTTAACCCGTTTCCCATTTGCCCTCAGGATACTCTCTGGCAGAGCTTGTGGCTGCAGTGTTTAACTAGGGACGACTCACAGATTGCGGTCCTAAGCTTATCCTCAGTGGTTCACCAGACCAGACCTTGCCACAAAATATCTCAGGTTCATTACTATTTTTGCCTTGCTCTAGTGTATTGATAATCTCTGGAAACAAAAAACATCAGTATACTTATAGCATTCTGTTTTTTCTAGTGATATTTTATTTTTTATTTTTATTTTTATTTTTTTGAGACAGGGTCTCGCTTTGTGGTCCAGGCTGGTCCTGAATTCACTTCAGAGCCCAGGCTGGCCTTGGACTCACGGCAATCCTCCTGTCTCAGCCTCCCGAGTGCTGGGATTACAGGCGTGCGCCACCACGCCCAGCTTATGTGGTGCTGGGGAATCGAACTCGGGTACTTAGCGCTTGGCTTAGCGCTTGCTCAAGAACTTTAACCGCTGAGCCATTCCTCCAGCCCCTCTAGTGATATTTTCATTTACAAATAGAGCAATTTTCTCTCTTTTGTGTGTATGTCTGTGGGTGCGTGCCTGTATGATGCTGAGGATCAAGCCCAGTGCCTTCACATTGAACTACATCACCAATCTTTCTTTTCTTCCTTTACTTATTTTAGTTTTGGGTTAAAGACAGAGTGTCACTAAGTTGTCACATAGCCCAGGCTGGGTTCGCCGTTGTGATCTTCCCGCCTTGGCCTCCCCACATGCTGGGGGTGCAGGCCTGTAGCACTGGGCTAGCTTGGAGTAATTCTCAAACACTGTTCAGCATGCACTAAACATAAATTATTGAATACTGATCAGCTTAGAAACCTTCCTGCTACATTATGATGAGAGACGTGTTGTTTAGAAATGACCCCAAGAATAGTTTTTACATTGTATTTTAAAAGGAAGATTAGCCATTTGTTTCAGCCTCAAAGATCGTGTTTACACAAAAGGAAAGGCATGCTGGTTGTGAGCTGCATTTCCCCCACTAAATGTTAGTAAGGGAAGAAATGCCAAGAACTCGATATGTAACATGTATCTCAAGCAGCACGCTCAGTTGCATGCTCAAAAAAATCACATGGTAAGCAGCTTGGAGAGAACTAGTACCCAGAGCAGTTTAACTTTTGCCCAATATCACATGGGTACAGTTTCAATCTGGGCTGTCCACAAAGCCGCATGTTTAGAAGGCGATTCCACCACGCGGGGAGTGGGGGGAGTTATCCATTCACTTCCTGTGCCATTGCAAGGAGGGGCTTGGGAGGAATGGGCAGATCGCTGGGGCATGACCGGGAAGGCTATACGCTAGCTCCACCTCCCTCGCTTGCTGCGCCTGCTTCCTGTTGTGGTGTCTGGGACAGCTTCTCTCTGGCTAGCCCTGTCTAGTCTTTGGTTTGGTGCAGGCTGTCTATGAATGGGCTACGACCTCCTGAACCCATGAGGTCAAATAAACCTTTCCTCCTCAAGTTGTGTCCCAGCAACAAAAAAGCACCCAAGACAGGCAGCAAGTAATGCAGCCAGGATTCTACACCTGGACTTTTCCACTGCACCAAGTACCCCTGTTCTTTTTTCTTTTCTTTTTCTTTCTCTTTTCTTTCCGTGGTACTGGGGATCCAACCCAGGGCCTTCGCACTGAGCTACATCCGCAGTCCATTTTTTGATTTTGATTTTGAGACAGAGTTTCCCTAACCTGCTAAAAGCTGCCCAGTCTTGACTTGGGTGTGCAGTCCTCCTGCCTCAGCCTTCCAGAGTGCAGGGATTACAGGCCTGTCACGCCCACAAGCCCAGCTCCTTTCAGCTGTCAACGTGCATCATCATGGTGACTAACATGTTCATGTGTCTGCTAAGGACCATGGCCTCCTTGAGGGAGGTACCAGATCCCAGACCACTGTGCTGCACTGGCTAGATCTAGAAGGCTGTTGCTTGGTCGTGTTTTGAGCCGCTTCCATAAATAATTTTCTGTTCTGTTAGGCTATTATGTCATGTTACACTAATTTTTGGACTTGTACTATGGTTTGGGTCTGGAGCAGCTCCCTAAAGCCTCATTTTTGGAAGGTGATTTGATCATAGGAGTTAATCCACAGATTTCCTGGGCTATAAAAAGTAGATCCTGTAAGTTGGGCATGGTGGTGCCTGCCTGTAATCTCAGCACTCAGGAGGCTGAGGCAGGAAGATTACTGTGAGTCTAAGACCAGTCTGGACTCCATAGTGAGTTCAGCACCAGCCTGGGCTATAGAGTGAGACTCTGTCTCAAAAAAAAAAAAAAAAAAAAAAAGAGGTAGACCCTCGCTGGGAGGAGTTGACCCCCTGAGGCTTGACCCAGAAGAGGAGGATACCTGTATCATGGCTAGGGAGGACATATGCTATCTCTGCTGCTGTGGTTGGCCTGGCTGGAAGGGGCAGATGTTGGAGTTTGACTTGGAAAGATTGTGTCAACCTGTCAAGACCAGGAGGTGCTTTGGGCATAGCGTTCAGGTGTTTGTTACTGACTTGTGGGCCAGGAAGTGAGGAAGGGTCACCCACCCTGGGCATGGGGGATGCAGCTGGCAGCTTGAAGTAAGTAAAGGAAGCAAGAAGCATTGTTACAGCTTCTTCCAGGGAAAACTCTGGCCTGGCCTGAGTCTGCAGACATCAGCTTGGAGCCTGCTTCCCTTAGCTTCTGTTTGCAGTGGGGTGAGCAGCTCTCCAGCCTCTGCCCTGTGCTTCCACCAGGACTGGCTGCCCCTGTGTGGACTGGGTGAGACCTTCTGAAATTGGGAGCTAAAATAAATCTTCTTCCCTTAAGTTGTGGATGTTGGGTATTCTGTCATAGCAAAGAGTGAGTAACTAAGACATCTGCCCTTTCTCACTCACGTGGCTTCCTGTCTGCTGTGGGAGGAAGGCCTTTTCTCCAGCTGGGCCTCTGCCAAAGCCACCAGTGCAGGCTACCCAGAATGGTCCCAGACGTCCTGAAACTGTGGATGAGAGTGAGCCTTGGGGTTGGGAATTGTGTCCCAGCCACGCGGAAGTAACTAAGACAACTTCTTTTTCAAAGTTTGTGTTCGCGCTTCGCCATGGGAACTTTGCCCGTCAACCAGCTATACGGAAGCGACTCCGCAGAGGATGCGGAACGGGACATACGGTATTTCTTTCCTCCAGAGAGAACATTGGCAGTAATTAAGCCTCACGTGACTCGCAAACAAAGAGGTAACTATCTTAGAATAAAAGCCCATGTAGGAATTTTTTTCTTCCAAACTCGAGGAATTTTTTTTTTAACTACCAAAGAGGAGCCGTGAGTGTGTGGGGGGAGAGGTCATGGAAGACCCTCTTCTCCCCAGAGGAGATCCTGAAGTCCATCAAGCAGGAGGGGTTCGACGTGACCCTAGGGAAGGACGTGACTCTCACGCCGGAGCTCATCCAGAAAATTTACTACCAGATAACAACGAAGCACTTCTACAGGGACCTCCTGGAGATGTTAGCCGAGTAAGTGTCCCATTTGGGGAATTGTTTACCCCATGAAAGGGGGTCACTGCAGGAACTTTACAAGTTCACACATTAAAAACCTTCCAGCTAATCTCACTCACCAGAAGACCTCTTGCCACTGTTGGAGGTTTCTTGTTTTTTTCTTTTTTTCCTGCTGGTTCTCTCCTTATCTTCTTCTCTGTTTCTCTTTTCTTTCTTTCCTCCCTCCTTCCTGTTCTTCCCCTTCCTCCTTCCCTCCTTGCTCTGTCTCTTTTGGTCTTCCTGTTAGATCTAGAGCCTGTCTGGATTTGCCAACACCCAGGTCTGGTCCCTCTACCTCTGCTCAGTCGGGACAACGTAGGACCTACCTCAGAGGTTAACCCTGGGGGTTAAATGGTTGATACGCTGAAAGTACCCGGGACATACACTAAGTGCCCAGTAAATACTAGCAATCTGTACTCATTGTTTTACATGTGTGGTATCTTATCAAGCTTTTAAGAGATACATGCTAGGTGCATGTAGTTACATAAAAATGATATTACTAAATGCTCTGTTGTGGAACGTCCCTCTTTCGCAGAGTGAACCTGTGCCCCTCAGCACACACTGACTGTCATAGGCATTGCATGAGCCCCTGAAGCTAACACTTACCGAGGGGTTGTTTGATTCCAAGCTCCCTGCTGAGCCCCCTAATGTTTGATCTCATCTCCTTCTTAGGGCAACTCCGGGAGGTAGATTTGTCTCGGATTTCTACTTGGCTTATGTAGGAACAGGGGCTGCCAGGGAATCTGTGCTCTTGCCTGATGCTTCCTGCACTCCCTTTCTCCTGTGTGTGTGTGGTACTGGAGATGAAGTCCAGGGCCTTCACACTCAGCTGTATCCTCAGCCTGCTTTTTTTTTTTTTTTAAAAAAGACACTGCCTCACTAAGTTATTCAATTGCTGAGGCTGGGCTGGCACTTGTGATTCTCCTGCCTCAGCTTTCCAGAGTCCCATGATCACAGGCCTATGTCACTGGACCCAGGTCCAGAACTCTTTTGCATGAAATTCATAATTATTTCATCATTCTTATCAATTTACTTTGGGTCAAAAAGTTGGTATGTGCATGCGCATACACACACACACACACACATGTGTATTAAAAAACCTCTTTAAATATACATCTTCCCTCTGTAGACCTTGGCCATTTTCATTAAGCGGAGAAAGACAGTGCTGTAGCATTAAAACAAAAGATTGACCACCGTGTAAGTAGTAGTTAGATGCAAATAAGAAACGGGAGGCCAGTGACTTGGAGTAGCTGCACCGTGCCAGCTGTGCCAGCTTAGGAAACACAGCCAACTTTCTGGTCTGCTGTAGGTTCCATTCATTCCCGGTGGAGCAGACGTGGGCTGGTATTCAGGCCACTTAGCGAGGGCGCAGCGCAGAGAGGAGGAGAAAGAAACAGAAAGGGCGAGAGACCCAGGTGAGGGTGAGGTTCATGTGCAACCCGCTGACCGCAGCTCCTCAGGCCCGCCTGGCCATGCTGTGTCAAGGCGTGTCCAGGCCTTGTGCCCTCACTGTGTCAGCAACTGGAGGTAGTTAAGGCTAGGAAGGAGAGTGGCCTGGGCAAGATGGCTTCCCAGCGGAGGCAATCTCTGAGGAGGGGAGAAGATGCAGGGTGACCAGGCGGCAGCCATCTTGGGTCTATGACAATGTCTTTGTGGCCCTCCAAGTATCGAAATGAATGAGCTCCTTGAGTTAGTTTTCTGTCACTGGGATAAAATGTCCAATATCTGCGTCTTAAAATGGAGAGTTTGTTTTAGTTCATGAGTCCAGCTGATTCCCTCCAAAGTCACATGGCTCCAAGGCAGAACCAGGGAATGGTGGAAGAAGCCTGCAGAGGAAAGCTGCTTGGCTGGTGGCTGCCAAGAAGCCAAGCGAGAGAGGAGGAGCTGGGGACCCAGCGTACCCCTCCAGGTCACATTCCTGGTGATCCGTCCCCTCAGCCGGTCCTTACCTCCCCCTCACAGCACACAAAATCATCATGGTGAATCCACTGAGGGCCACAGTGCCCCATGATTCAACTGCTTCCAAACGTGAGATGTTAAAGGGACATTTTTGGGGTAAGCCATAATCACATCTATCGACAAGTATTTTTTTTTTTTTTTTTTTGGTACAGCACTTACATAACACCAAAACCTGTCAGAAGAGAGAAAAATTTTTATGAAAAAGGAAGTCACACAAAAATTCACACGGATTAGACACAGAATAAAAAAGAGCTCCTGGTGTGGGGCCTGTGGCAGTCTGTCTTCACCCACAGTCTGCACCTTACAAATGGCCTGTGTCTTCTCAAAGCATTGTCATTTGCAGGGGCCCGTCTTTGGTCTTGGTTCTGACCAAGTGGAACGCGATCGCAGAGTGGAGGCGACTGATGGGCCCAGTCAAACCAGAGGAAGCAAGACTCCTCTCCCCAGACTCCATCCGAGCCCAATTTGGAATAAGTGTTTTGAGAAATGCTGTCCACGGGTCGTCCAGTGACTATGGGTTAACAGAGGTCATCACTGCGTTGTTTGGGGAGGACCCCTTTGAGGATGCGGGGGAACAGTAAAGTAGGTGCTATGGAAGCTACACCTCGTTTGTTATTGTCTTTCTTTCCTCTGCTTGTTGTGAAGATTGAGCCTGTCCTGGGAAGATGACAACCTTTCCTGAATTCACCAGTCAGATTTTGGTCAATACAAAACTGGTCGAATGGAGGTTGTCGGGGAACCACCAATCCGATGGGGGCTCCATCAGAGCCGCCTTCCATTCCTAGCTCCAGTTTCCTCCTACCGTCCGCGTATCCCACCCTAGTGAGGCAACTGGAGCACTGTCGTTTGCTTATTTAGGGGATTTCCAGTTAGTGGATAATGCATGCTGAATTGGTGTGTACGAAGTATAATCAAAATAGAAATGGACATTTACATTTTTTAAAATGACAGTAGAATATATATTATGTGAATCTCTCTTAAGCCCTGTCCTCATGTTAAACACACTCCTCCCACCGTTCTCTCCACTTCCTGAGAGTTCTGGAGTTCCCTTTCCTGAGTGTTTTATAGGTGTGGTCAGAAATACAGTGCGTGCTGCTGCTGAGCGCCACCCAATGAGAAGGCAGCGGGAGCATGGCACTGTGCCCTCAGCCACCTCAGTCAACAGATCTGGCACCCAGCAGCGTCCGGCTCTTCCCCAAAGTCAAAATGACTGTACAAGGTAAATGTTTTAAGTCAATTCAGGACACGGAGGCAGCCACAGCAGTGTCACTAAGGATGTTTGTGAGAGAGGACTGCTGCTGAACATGGCAAGAATGTTGAGAAAGTGGAGTGTTTTGAGAAGGAGTCATGCAAATGTGTCTTTTGCTGTAATAAGCTTTATGAAATTTAAACATAAACCATAGTTTTCTATCATACCTCATATGTTTTACAGGAACAAAACAGGCAAGGTGAAGAATGAAATTGGCCTTTCAAAATGGGTCTTGTTTTCTCATAGAATAATAGGAACTGGAGAGGGGGAGGGCTGAAAAGAGAGAAGGGAAGGATTTGTAACTTTGCCACAATGCCCATGTGCACAAAATACTCAAGAGCAATGTGAACTTTATGTTTTGCACTTATACATATCAATAAAATGGGGGGTAGGGTTGTGTTTTCACAGTCAGAATAGTTAGTTTTCCAAGTATTCAAACAATATATATGTGTTTACATCTATATCCATATACAATTACATCAATATTTATGTCTAATTCTATATGTACCTTGATGGGAAAGAAGTAGCTAAAGAAGTTTACTTGACTTCTACCTTATGTGCAATAATTACTACATCACTCTAAGGGCCAACATTGGGAGTCTATTTCAGAGCCTTCATTTGTTGAGTGCTTTTTTTTGTGAGGCAGGATCTCACTGTATAGTCCAGGCTGGTCCTGAACCCTCTATGTAGCTCAGGCTGGCCTCTAACTCATGGAAATCCTCCTGCCTCAGCTTCTAGAGTGCTGGGATTAAATGGGAACGACACCACACCCAGCTAATTTTTTGTGTGGTGCTGGAGAATTGAGCCCAGAGCCATGGGCATGCTGGGCAAGCATTCTAACCACTTAGCTATGCCCCTAGGCAACATCTGCTGAGCTCTTGCCAGGTGATAGACACAGTTGCAGGGATAGATGGGTATTCAAAGCCTTTGTGCTAAAGGGACTTAGGAGCCTAAGAGCAGGAGCTAGAGAAGGAACATGAATTCTAGTGGCACTAGGGATAAGTGTGAATGCTTTGAATAGATGAATGGAGGATATGGAGAAAGGCAGGGAGATGCAAATCTCCCAGGCAGGAGACGGGCAGTGATTAAAGGGAGCTAACAGAGAAATAGTGAGCACAAGGCAGAATCAGTAGGTGTCTTAACAGGCTGCACTGCACTGAGAGCAGGAGTCCCCAGTCCCCAGTCCCCACCAGGGCCCAGGCTCTTAGGCCCAGGCTTCTGGGACAGATGAGCAGAGTGCAGCAGGTGAGCAGTGAGGGAAGCCCTGCCTACTGTCAGCATGACCCTATCAGGTTCTAATCCCACTGCTGATGGACAGGCAGCCGAGCTCCTCTCTCCCTTCCACTGATGCCTGCCGTTTGAAAGCAGTCCTCCAAAAACCCATGCAGAACGAGTGCCCAACCCCGTGCTTGGAGAATGGTCTTCAATTAAATGGGTCCCTGTTGTCAGCAAGGCTGGGAGCTGGCTGCTGTACAGGACCTGGTGGCTGCCTGCTGCCCTAACTCAGCAGTGGAAACAAACAGAGCTCTTTGACTGAGTAACTGAGAAAGTGATGTAACCGTTCCACCCCCAGGCAGAGGAATCAGAGGGAAAAGCAGGTTAGAAGGTGTCTTAGTCGCTTTCTCATTGCTGGGACAGAATACTCAATGTCTACAATTTAAGGGAGGAAAGATTCAGTTAGCTTACCGTTTCAGAAGGTCTCACACAGTCCATTCGTGGAAGCCGGCAACGATGGAAGCACACGGCGGGGCTGGAGAGCTGCTCACCCCATAGCAGACAAAAGCCAAGTGAAGCAGGAGCCAAGCTGATGTCTGGAGACTCAGGCCAGGCCTGAGCTTCCCAGGAAGAAGCTGCAAGGTTTCTTCTTCCTGCCTTTACTTAGTTCAAGCTACAAGCTGGCCTCTTATGCCCAGGGTGGGTGCCCCTGCCTCACTTCCTGGCCTGTAAGACAATAGCAAATATCTGCCCTAGGCTGTTCCCACCCTCCCAAGTCTCAGCAAGTTGTCACAATCTTTCTGGGTGGAACCACTTCCACCTCCCGATAGCACACAGGCCCACAGTTCTTCCACAGCAACCAAATGCATGCGGCTTTTGGGGGACACTCCAGATCCGAACTGCAGCAGAAGGAAATGTGATGAATCTTGCTTGTGCTGGGTGGAGGGGGTGGGAAAGGAAGTTAAGCCTTCCTGAGAACTTAAAAGTGATGTGGCAGCTCGTGGGGCTTGTACCTCATCTGTCCGTGTCACTCTCCTAGCTGTGACAGTCTTAAAGGTGACAGGTAGTGTTCTGATGGGAGACCTTGACCTGTAGGACCAAAGAGAACAGGGGCAGATCTTGCAAGTTAATGAGTTTGTGTGCTTGGACCTTCTGGAAGGTGCTCCAACAAAGCATTCCTGCTGGTTTCAGCTAAGCTGCAGGCCTCTCAGCTGGGAAACTGGGGCATGGCTTAAAAATATTCGTAACAGGTTGAAGCAGCCACAGTTTCCTGGGGTTGAAGGTTATGACTGTGACATGTGGTTGACCTATCATCCCAAACCAGGAAAGCAAAAATAGATGTGAGAGTTTCTTTGGGAAGTTAGAGCAGAGCTTCCTGTTATGGTTGGTGAAAAATGTTGGAAATAGATCTTGGTGATAATTGCAAACAATGTGAATGTATTAATATCACTTATTTGTAAGCTTAGATAGGTTGCAATGGCAAATTATGCACATACTTGTGAAGATAAAATATATATAGGCACATGAAAAAATAGTCATCAGGTAAAGTAAGAAAAAAAGAGCCCTTCTAGAAGAAGCAGACCTCCCAAAAGCCCTTCCCGCCAAATTACAGAAAACTAGGATCGTCTTAGGACATATTTTAAGGAAGATGAGTGTCATCATGATATCCAGACCCTTACAAGTAAGACTTGAATAAAGTTCATTTTTATTTTTTTAATTTTCTTTTCTTTCTTTTTTTGACATAGAGTCTCATTCCGTAGTCCAGGCTGGTCCTGAACATACTAAGTAGCCCAGGCTGGCCTCGAACTTGAAGCAATCCCCCTGCCTCAGCCACTGAAGTGTTTAAAGAAAGTTCTTGAAGAGACAGAACATAGAAGGGCTTTGTCTGTTTGTTGTTGGTTTCGAACTACACAGCAACAAGACATCCATGAATTTCTTCAGTGGGCCTCTCTGTCCCCGGGGTCCCAAGACTACCCCCCACACCCCCTGTGCACTGGGGTGGCTTCCCCAGTCTGCACCCATCCTTCCTGCTCCAGGGTCTCCACTGTCCTGCACAGAGCCACACGGGGTTGGGGTGGGGGGCAGCCTACTTGCTAATGGTTCTTTTCATTAGTTGCTGTCTCTTTTACACCTTTGGCTTAACCAGTGACTCTTAATCCTTGAGTGCATTGAATTTTAAAATGCTGTGGCCGCTCCCAAACTCAGCTAGCTAGATGGATGGATAGACAGACTGACAGAAAGACTAGAAAGGCAGACAGACAGAGATTTGTGTCATTAGTTAGTTGGCTAGTCAGTTAGACTGGCTGTTTTTTGAGTCAGAGCCTTACTCTGTAGTCCAGGCTGGTCCTGAGCTCACTATATAGCACAGGCTGGCCTTGAACTCACAGCAATCCTCCTGCCTCAGACTCCCTCCCGAGTGTTGGGACTACTGGCATGCAATACCTCTCCTGGCTAATTTTTATGTGGTGCTGGGGAAGTGAACCCAGGGCCTTCCTCACAGTAGGCAAGTGCTTGTCGCTCAGAAACCCCTGGATCGCTGACTTCTCTGAGTGCAGTGTCCTGTAGGGAAAGCAAAGTGCCCTCGTCCCAAGCTCTGTGATCCTCCCACGGGTTGCTAGGACTTGTGTTCATAACTTCATATGGAAACACAGAACTGCTGTAAATTTATTGCAGGCCTGTCATCCCAGCACAACAGGAGGCTGAGGCAAGAAGACTGAAAGTTCAAGCCCGACCTGCAAGACCCTGTCTCAAAATCAAAACTGAAACATGTAGCTGAGAGTGAAGGCCCAGGTTGGATCACCAGTTAAAAAAAAAAAAAAAAAAACCACAGAGAATTACCAATTAAATGTATTTTTGTATTTTCTTTACCTAGAACATTGAGAAAATAATTAGTAAATCCCATCGACATGTGACCCAGATTCAATAAGAAAGAAACTTCTTCAGAGAAAAACTCATCCAAAGGTGAAAAAATTCAGGTTATGCATAAAAACAGTAAAATCCACAACCCAGCACATCTCGTCTGGCTGCTTATCTTACGCTGTCTTCCAGGGAGGACTTCACGTGGCGCACACGTGTGTACTGGTGTGAGTACACAGAGAAATACCCAAGGAAACGATCCAGGACGAGTGTGGAACAAGGGTAATGGCAGCAGCACCCACCGGACGGAGGTGTATGCGAGCTTCATGTTGAAAAGCCCTAAGGTCTGTGTAGAACTTTAAAAATTCATCGGGTGGGTTTTTGGTTTTTGTTTTTGTTCTTGTTGTTTTTTTTTTTTTTTGGCAGAAAACTCTGGCCAAGAGAGATTTTGGTGCTTGGCGATTTCCTCCAAGATTGTACGAGCAGCGTGGCTCACGGTAAGATGACGGAGCATCCGGGACAGGGGTGGGAGGAGGCCACATGCTCCTGGGTCGTGGGGTCTTCCTTTGCCGGGAGGACACATGTTGGCGTGGGAGTGTTTGTCGCCGGATGATTAACATTCCATTCTGATTCCTAAAACCTTGACATTCATAAAATGAAGGTACTGTGGGCAGTGATAGTGCATGTCTGTAATCCCAGCTCACAGGGAGGCTGAGACAAGAGGATTCCAAGTTTGAACCCAGCCTGGGCAACGTTAGTGACTTAGAGAGACTGTCACAAAGTTAAAAGGGGGCGGGAGGAGTGTTGTAGTTCCGTGTGTGGACCCTGGATTTGATCCCCAGTACCACACAAAAATAATACAATAAATAACAAAACAAATAAATTAGTCTCAAACTTTGAACATCTAGTGCTAGTAACACATCACCTCACAAACATGGAGTGTCCCCACCCTGAGAGGCAAACCTGTCAACCTGGTTCGTTTGTACAAAATAGAGTTAACTTGGGAGTTCTCCTGAGAACCTTTCTCAACCCTTCTACACAATGTACTTAAAAAAAGAAAAAAGAAAGGTGGATCGGACGCAGGCTTGTGTGTCAAGCAGGGAAATGGGTCCGGTGGAGCGCTCCCGCCTCCCGCCCGCCTGACCGCGCTGCCCAGCCACTGCGTCTCTGCCCTGCTCGGTGGCCTGGCCGGTAAGTGGCCCGCAGCGGGACCTTTGCAGGCACAGCCGCCGGAACATCAGTACCGCGCGCCACCAGCAGATGGCGCGCCGCACTTAACGATGAGCCCTGGGCGCCGGAGCTGAGGGCCCTGGCGCCTAACTCCATCTTCAGCCCCTGCACCCTTTTTTATTGTGTGACAGGGTCCCAGTGGCTCAGTTGCCCAAGCTGAGCCCGAACTCGAGACCCTCCTCCCTCAGCCTCCAGAGCCACACGGCGACTCCTCCTCTTCTCGGAGCTCCTGGGGCTGTATTTTCCTGCCCCGCCCCTCTCTGCGGCGTCAGAAGCGGCTACGCCCGTACCGGGCGGACGCCCTGCAGGACACCCGACGAGCTGTCCCTGGGGCGAGGGCCGGGCTCCTGGCCGGCGGGCCACGCACGGGGCGTCTCGCCGGGCCTGGGCGGGCAGCTGTGCGGGACGCTTCCCTCCAGCCCCGGGCGCAGCCGGGAGCCACACAGCGGACCCCTCACCACTCTGCTGCTCCTCCAGGCTGGCCCAGGTGGCCCGCCAGCCTCGCTTCTCAGCCCTGGTAACCCCAAAGATGAAATCAAGCCATCTGTCTAGCTGTGGTGAGTGGCTGCAGCCCTCCGCCTCCCGACAGAAGCGGGCCAAGGGCGGCCCTCGAGGAGCTGTTCGCCCCACGTTTTCAGGCCACACAGCGTAGGCTTCCCACGCCCTAGGCGCAGAGCCAGGGCCAGTGGCCGTGCCAGGCGGCAGACAGGGCCTCACTGAATTGCGGAGTTGCCCGGGCTAGGCTCAGGCACCAACTTGGGTCCCTCCCACTCCATCCCCTCACAGTGCTGGAATTACGTCCCCACACTCTAAATAATAATGAATGATGGGGCAAGCTACCTCCATTTCTGGCCCTGCCTAGGAACTGGGCCGCACAGCAGGAGCTGGGCAGCAGCAGGAGAGGGGTCCCCATCACTCCCATTGGCCCCCGAGCTCCACTTCCGGTCAGAACAGCAGCGCTGGTCCCGGTACCCGGAAGGATGGAGCTCACGCTGTGAGGCCGTGGCAGGGAAGCAGAAAGAAGAATCCAGCCATCCTCTTTCTGCCTCTTTTATTTGTCATTATAATTTTAGCTTTTAGAGTCTCTGGGTAAAGACAGAGCTGAAAGACTGCTTACAAACACGCAAGATAATTTTCTACATCTACTTCTCTAGATTTCTTTTTTCTAAATCCCCCTTCATCCTGCCTGCTTTCCCCATTCTTCCGTGGACAATAAATTCGGAAAGATCTTCCCAGCATTCGCTTCTCTTGCCTTCCTTGGAAGTAGCACATTTCCAATCCTGTTTTTTAAAAAATCTCTATTGTTCTAACTTCTGTGTCAAATGGAAACAAAATCCTTTTGTAAAAAGAAACTGAAGCATTTCATTTCAAATACGGCATGAATTTTACAATGCACATATTAGGTCAAACAGTAAGGACAGAAGCACACGTTCCCCCACTTGGGAGTCCTCCTGCCTCAGCCTCCTAGCGTCACTACCTAACATCACAAAGCTTTCTGGGCAGTTCTGTTTATTACATCTGCCATTCCAAAGGCAAACCACCCATAGGGCTTGTAGTGGCTGAAAAAGAAATTATGAAGCGTATCTTTTATATATTTTTTAATTTATACTTGTGACTGAACCCAGGGCATTTGCACTAGGCTACCCCCAGCCCTGTTTTTATTCCTTCTTTTTATAAGACAGGGTCTCACTAAGTTGCCCAGGCTGGGCTCCAACTGAGATCCTCCTGCCTCAGTCTCCCAGTGGGCTGATTCCAGGCATGCACCACACACCCAGCGATTGAAGCATAGCATTGAGAAAAATGCTGCAGAGTGTGTCTATAAAGACCGCAGTGAGTGGGTAAGGCAAGGGGACTCTGGCCTGACACCAGCCGTCCAGGAAGGGCCCCCCTTGGGCTGTATGGAAGTCTCCCTCTCACTCCCTCTCGGAAGCGGTCAAGTTCACGCTGTTTTTTGGTTTGATTTCCTCTGGGCGCTTCTGGCTTTCACGCTCTTCTTGGGGCTGGTGGCCTTGGGGACAGGGGCCGGTGGCTTTCCCTTGGGCCTGGGGGCGTGACTGCGGCTCGTGCGCCCACCTGTCCTCTGCTTTCTCTCCTGCAGCGTCCTCCGCTGCTCCTGCAGCCTCTCTTCCCACTGCTGGAAGACAATTTGGAAACGTGACGGTGAGTCTGAGCACCCCACCTGATCCTTTCCACTGTGATGTCACACAACTGCCAGGGTGTGTGCGGAGCACCTGCCAGGTATGCCGCTGAATTTGCAAAGTTCTCAACAAAGGACAGTTTCCACAAGCTCTCTCTGAAACTCACAGAACCTTTCTAGATAGCACAGCCAGTAACCAAGCACAGAGCAGTTACTGGCAGGCCACACACTATCTGCAGAGCTGGAGACCACCCGCCATGCCCCTTTGACCACCAGCCCTAGCTAGACCTAGCAAAGCCTTCTAGAAAGGCCTTAATATGACTCAAAGCAGGGATTTACCGAAACTGCCTGCAAAGTCAAGTACTTTTTTTTGAGGTACTAGGGATGGACGGAGCCCAGGGCCTTGTGCTGACCTATATTCCAGCCCATTTCCTATGTTTGATTTTGAGACAGGGTCTTGCTAAGTCAGTAGGTTGAGCTCAAACTTGCCATCCTCCTGCCTCAGCCTCCCAGAACTCTACTGGGATTACAGGCCTGTACCACTGGGCCCAGATTAGGTTCCTCCTTTACAAAGTCCAGCTCATTTAGCAAAATACCTGAGCAGGACCACAGGCCAAGCAGAGTCTGCGCACCTGAAATGGAACAGGAAACATCACCGCTGTTCTCCTAGGACATGACTCTAGTCCTTAAAACAATAGATTCATAATTGTATAATGTTATTTTTATTGCAATTTTTAAAAAATTCTTCCTGAAGTCTATACGAATATTTGCCGCCAAAGCGAATGGCTCAAAGATGTATACTTCTTAATTTTTAGACAATTTCTCAGTAAATTGCTAAATCGCTCAGGCTGGGCTCCTGCCTCAGCCTCCCATAGGGCCAGGATTCCTACTGGCTTGCCACCATCAGGACCAGCTCCAGCTGCACATTGTGAAAGCTTTCTTTGGCCTCACAGTCTAGGTCCTTCTGGTCCACCTGCCTTCCAGCAGATGCTTAGACTAGATGCTTCTCTCTACCATGATCTGGGGAAGCAGGTAATCTATCTGCCACTACTTGCGGTCTAGTTAGTAACACCCACCAAGCTCCCAAGTTTTCCGTCTTGTGTTTTTAGCTCAAGCCTACCAGAGTGCTGCTTGTTTCTTTTACTTAGACCTGCCCTGCACAGAGAGCGCTGTGGCCTGTAAGACAGCCGTCAGCACCTACCCTCATCTTTTCCAACCACTGTATTCACACCACCTAGAATCCAGGGGTGGAACAGTACCTGTCATGCAACTGAAAATGTACATGTTTCAACCTTATTTTTCAGAAGCACTTACTCTTGAAATGCTTTACAAATTTCAGCCCGATTACCTGGTATCTTTAATTCTGATCTACTTGCACATCTTGGGGCAAAGTACTTGTCTTGCAATTGCAATGCCCTGAGTTTGATTCCCCAGCACCACAGAAAGCTGGGAGCGGCGGTGCATGCCTGTAATTCCAGAACTCGGAGGCTGAGGCAGGAGGACTTTCCTGAGTCCAAGGCCAGCCTGGGCTTTACCAGTGAGTTCAAGACCAACCTGGGCTACACAGAGAGAAACCCTGTCTCAAAGAAAGAAAGAAAGAAAGAAAGAAAGAAAGAAAGAAAGAAAGAAAGAAAGAAAGAAACAAAAGAGAGAAAGAAGGAAAGAAAGAAAGAAGGAAGGAAGGAAAAGAAAGAATTCTGTATGTGGATGCTTACAAATATATATTGGTTTTAATCTCTCAATAGCTATTAATTCTGCCAAAGTATCCCACTGTTGGCTAAATCAATTAGTGTAATAAAATAAACAAGAACCGTTATTTAATCTGGAAATAAACAGTACATGGGAATTGAAAACAGTTAAATCAACCCTGAAATATTCTTTTTTGTTTGTGGCCCTGAGCATTGAACCCCAGGGCTTTTGCACTGAGCTCCATACCCAGTCTACTTTTTTTGTTGTTGTTTTGAGACAAGGTCTACCTAAGTTACTAAGTGGCCCAGTCTGGGCTTGAACTTGTGATCCTCCTGCCTCAGCCTCTAAGAGTGCTGGGATGACAAGCTGTGAGCCACTAAGCCTGGATCAATGATAAATTTCTGATAAAAAGTCCAAGTCAGAATAACTGTGCTTCTTCGATACTAATTGAAAAGACAAGCGCTGCTGCTCTGGCTGACTTCCGTCAGAGCTGCTGGAGCCAGCAGCGAGAGGACTCCGGATCGGCCCAGGGTGGCCTTCCACGCACGCAGTGCCCAAGTGTACTCACTACGGATCTTTTACTGAGCTGGTCTCTCCATTTCTCCACTATGCAATTTTCAAGGAGCATCAACCTGGAAAAAAACCAAAAGACAATTTATCTTAGAAAGCAAAGGCTTTGGATCATCAGTCAGAGTGGGAAGATACAGAGAATTAGCAGGCCAGTCTTGGGCGGCTCTGCCCCGGCCCCCGTGGACCGCCAGCAGTTGGTTCGCTCTCTGCACTGCCAATCCTTCTCCCCTGCCCACACACCTGGCCAGGTGGATATGGGTTCAGGTCACGCTGCACCATTCCCTGCGTCACTGCGTACCTTCACTGGAGTACTTAGAAAAGTCCCGAATCAACTTCAAGCAATATGCTCTTTTCTTTAGTGTTTCTGAGCTACATCCCCAGCCCCTTTTCATTTTTAATTTTTTTGAGACAAGGTCTCATTAATGACTAAGTTGTCTAGGCTGGGCTCAAACTTGGGACCTGCCTGCCTCAGCCTCGCAGAGTGTAAGCAAGATACTATTACACCTTGGATATTGATCCAGCTTCTCTGCTGCCATTGGTCCCCACGGCTGTGTCCCTGTCATCACCAGCAGTGCTGTGCTGAGCGGCCTGGAACACAGCTGCGTGCACAGTCTTATTTTTCCGTAGGACAGATTTCTAAGAGTAGAATAACTGGATCCAAGAGCATTTAAGAAAAAAGATTTGTAGTGCACAGTGCCGAACTGTGCTCAAAATCGTTGTGCCCTTGTCCACCTTATTAACATTAAGAACCAAGTGAAATCGACTCTTCTTTTTATTTGGTTTTTGAGAATAAGGAGGGACACTTTTAAAAGTGATGATTTATCATTTGTATTTTTTTCTGGTCCTTGTCTCTATGGAGTTACTTCTATGTTATTAACTTGTACGAACTCCTGGTATTCTACTTCAGAATTTTCCCCAACTTTTGCTACACTTCGTATTTTTGTTTGCAATTCTTATGTACACAATAGCATGTGCTTGAAAACATGCTGATATTCTCCCTTTTGAGTCTGATATGCTACTTCTACCCTTACAAATTATTTTGCCCTTCAAATATCACTCATTTACCTTCTTTTATTAAGTTTTAAAACAGTCATCAGTTTAGACTGCTTGGAATTTATAGTACAAGTGAAAAACAATACTCATTCTTCAAATGAATATATTTAAAATAAGAAATAACATCCATTTTCCATTGTTTTACTGTAATTTTTTTTACAATAAAAAAGTATGCATTGGAATGTGTTCCAGAATTCTTTCTTCTGTTTACGTAGCTGTACGCTTCCTCCTGCACTGCTTAGCTCCAGCGGGTGCGGCTTTAGAACAGTCGCACGGGCCTTACCATGCCGGCCTCCCGCCACTCCCTCTATCTGCCAAAATTCCTTTCCATGGTCCTAAAAACTTGTTTTTTCCAAACAATCATTACTGTCATTTCTGAAGACTCAAGACTCAATCACTAGAAACAGGGGCACGAGAGGGAACTTAATCGTCTGTTCATCTGTCCAAAGAGATTTAATGACTAGCGACCTGGAATGTCCCCAGCTTCATCTGACACTGTAGGAGATACACAGCATGCAAGACACAGCCCGAGAATGCTAAATGCTTCTTAACAGGGATAAGACACATTGGCCCAGTGTCACAGACCTGTAATCTCAGCACTGTGGGAAGCTGAGGCAGGAGGATTCTGAGTTCAAAATTTGAGCCCACCCTGGTCAATTTAGTGGCTTAGTGAGACCCTATCTTAAATGAACAATAAAAAGGGGCCCGGGATGTAGCTGAGGGGGAAGGTCCTGGGTTTGATACCTGATACCACCTATGAGAGCGACAGCAAGGGAGAGAGGAGAGTCAGACTATCAGCAGGACAGTGAGTTGGAAGTCAAGAATCCAGGGCGGCCTGTGAATTTTATACAAGTATGAGTGGCACACAGAAAAATAAAAAAAGGCCCAGCTGAAGCCAGTTTTAAGAGACAGTTCTGCTTTCTTTTGGGAGGAATGGAGTCTTGGGCTATACCAAAAAGAGACAGATACGTACAACTGGTAGGAGATCAAAGGGATGACTTAGTATTCCCTCGGTGATTTTCTAGGTTTATATTATTAAAGAATGTGCTGATCATACAATGACTCAGGAGAGGGGTGTGGAGACACACTCCCAGCTGGAGACATGGGGGTGGGGGGTGAGAAACACCCACTCTGCCTTCAATGATGACCTGAACTGACAACCACCCATCCTGAGATTCAGAAGTCACCTCTAAGTCTGTGCATATGTGGACGCAGTGTTCTATCAAATAAACATTGCGTGGTGGGCGTCAGGAAAACATGCAGAACCATCGTCTCTAACGCTTAACCCAGGCAACCTGCAGGTTACTAGAGAGGCTTGTAAGAAGTAGTATTTTTCACACTTTGATTGAATCATTTGAAAGGAATATTTCTTCCTCAACTAATGTACTTGCCTATGTGTTTCTGAAATCCCTGAATTTGGTTTTTAAAGATCGAATTCAGATAGTCCTTTTCTTTTCCTCTCCTTCTCAAAGGAATTGCCGGAGTATATACCATCCTAACAGAGGTGCCTACTAGGATGGCACACTAAATGCATCACACGGCTTCACTGACATGAGAAACCTAAAGGAACAGGCAGGCAGTAGGGAAGAAGACAGAGATGACTTGGTGGAGGCAGAGGGGACAGACGCAATGCTGAGGGGCAAGGGAAGGCTAGAATGATCAGGGTGCAATGTTTGTGGGCACTGACTCCCCAAGATGAATGTGGTATTATGTATCACAAACATAGGCTAATAGAATAATAATTATAGGAAAGATAAAAGTACTTCCTGGAAATGACTGGCTGGTACTGTTTTTTGTGTGTGTGTGTGTGTGTGTGTGTGTGTGTGTGTGTGTGTGTGTGTATGTGTGTGTTTTAATTACACCTGCTCAATGAGGACCTCTTTTTTTCCCTTCGAGACAAGGTCTTACTCTGTAGTCTAGGCTGGTCCTGAACTCACTATGTAGCCCAGGCTAGCGATAAACTCACCAGAATCCTCCTGCCTCAGTCTCCTGAGTGCTGGGTTACAGGAGTGTGCCACTGCTCCCAATGAGTCTTTCTGTGATGCTGAGGGATGGACCCCAGGACTTAGCACATGCTGGGCAACTGTTCTGACCACCGAGCTCACCACCCCCCCCCCCCCAGCCCTGTTCTGAAAGCCCCTCCCAGCTACCTTGAACGCCACTCGTAGCACATGATGAGGACATCCTGGTGGGGCAGGATGTGTGGGCACTGGCAGGAGGAGTTTGTGATGAGCGGCACCTGCGTCCGGGGGATGGGCGAAGAGGACTTGAAGATCTCCTTCACATCCACCACGGTCGTCACTTCGTCGCAGCCGCTCCTCTGCACGGCTTTTATCTTGGCATGAATAACTGGAATGGAAAGACCCCCACACATGGTGTGTAAGCATCAGGGCCTACAGATGGCATATCGGAGCCAGCCCCTGAGCTCTAAGTACAGAATCACTCAGTCCTAGTCTGGTCCCCACCAAGCCCACAGTCCTGGTATTCTGGGAGGCTGAGGCAGGAGGACCACAACTTACAGCCCAACCTGGGCAATGTAGTAACTTTAAGACCCTGTCTTAAAATAAAAAATAAAAATTGAGCTGGGGATATTGCTCTGTGTGAAGGCCCTGGGCTTGATCCCCAGTACCAAAAAAGGAAGAAGAAGGAAAAAAAAAAAAGAATCCATCCTGTAATTATGGTCATGTCCATGCAGTCCCGACGCAGGCCAGCAGCCCACAGTCCCAGGCTAAAGGCAAAACATCCCATATTGTCAACATTGCCGGGCAAGATGGCAAAGCAAGTTGAAAAGCAGCCTTCGTCTGGGCTCTGAACTGAGGTCAGCGAGACAGTCAGAGCAGCGCATCTGTGTGTCTGCGTCTGCCTTGCGGTAATGGGGCATCACAGACTCAGAAGTCGCCGGGCAGTGTGTGCTCCTTGGCCAGTGGGCCTCCCCTGCTTAAACTTCAAGAAAGAGCTACTAGAGCTGGGACATTTCCAACAGAGAGGAATCCGCGAGGACGACGGTCCCCAGCCCTGTCATTTCCCAGGCTGACTGAGCAAAGCCCGAGTGAGGACAGAGAGAATCGCTGTCACACGCAGCTGTTGGGTCACTGTCCTGGATGGAGTTTTAAATCCGGCTTCTTCTGTGCCTGGCTGTCACTCCTGTCTCCTGTGGAGTTGCAGGCAGCCTGCGGTGGCTCCGACTTGGACCCTAGCCTGGGACCTGGCTCGTGCAGTGGCCACCAGCCCTTGGATGGAGAGTGGCTCACAGTCAAGGTTACTGCAAGGGCACCGCACTCCAGAGAGCAGCATGACAGAGAAAATGCCTGTGCCTATGGCCGGATCACGGCACAGAAGAGCCTACGTGGATCGGATTAGGACAATGTCTATACACCCTGCAAGGAGGCCAAGAAAAGCGACTGGCAAAGATACGTGCTTATGATTGTGGGCTTGTCCTCACTGGCTGTGTACAGCTCGCTGATCTGACAGTTTAAATAAAGGATTTTTTTTTTCCAGATTTCTCTACTGCTGTGAACTTCCCACTGTCACGTGTGATACAGAATCTAAATTTTCCTTCACCAGAAATCATGGAACAATACAGCAAGACATAAGAGCCCAATGAGAAATGTGGAAAGAGTATATTTTTAGTAAATTTACCTCCAAAAGACAGTAGAACAAACATCCTTCAAAACATGTAATCTGATTGCTGGGTCCAGAGTGCAGGCCTGTCATTCCAGCACTTTGGGAAACCAAGGCAGGAAGATCACAAGTTCAAGCCCAGTCTGGGCAACTTAGTGACTCAGGCTCAAAACTTACATTCAATATCAACAAATTTAAAAATGAGCCAGGGATGTAGTTCAGAGCCAAGACGATGGCTTGATCCCCCGTACCACAAATACACAAATTCACCAAATTAAACATCAAGATTGACTTTTTTTCTTTGACAAAAGCACTCAAAGATTCTTTCAAATAAAAGAGAAGGGGCACTTTCAGTACCTCAATACTGCAGCCACAGGTTCTGTGACTGACCCATTTCTCCACAATTTCTTTAAGATGTTACCTACTGCTGGTATTTATAAGTAAAAGATCCAGGAGTTGGTCTTCCCTCTTTGAGCTTCTTTCTTACTTTCCGAGGCTCAGCTAATCCGCACAGACCACCCCCATCTTGCTCCGCGCAGCAGTGTGGATCTCCAGAGGAGAGTGAAGCAGGCATGCCCCACGCTGGAACACATTTCTTTTTCCCAGCACTGATTCCAACCACACTAAGACACATCCCAGCCCCGTCTTTAGTTTTTAAGACAAAGTCTCACTCTGTTTGCTGATACATTGCTCGGGCTGGGCTCAAATTAGCAATCCTCCTGCCGCAGCCTTCCAGAGTGCTGGGATTCCCGGACCCGCAGCATCCCACCTGGCTGAAGAGCACTGCTAACCTAAGATAAACTGCAGCAGGAGGCTCCGACTGTAAATCTGCCCCATTTAACTGTTCTGACCTGGTAATTTACTTGGCTTTGACTCAAGTTACCCAGAGAAATAAGATGTTATGCCGCTGAGCCCCCGGCCTTCATCAGAAGGGCATCCAGCCTGATTCTGCGGCTAGCAGCCTGGGCAGAGGGGCAGGACCATGGTGTGCCTGCGTCCAGACAACTCACCGTAGCTGTAGTTCCTGCTCAGGTATGTCGCCAGCGTGGGCTTCACCTTTTTGCACTTGCACCGATCTAAAAAGTGCCAAACAGAGACAGAGAGCTGAGAAAGGGCACAGCGTCACCCTGGGGAGCAGAAGGAGGGGGCAGCAAATGGGCTGACCGGGGCTGAGGCGCTTGCAGTCTGCGTCCCGGGGCCGCTCCTGCACCAGCACGTCTGGCGTGATGTCCATCCACTTTGCGTCTGGAACACACAGACACGGGAGCCTGTGGTTAGTCAGTCTCTTCCCACTCCGAGCCCACCCTGGAGTCAGAAACCATCTGATGGCAGAAACAACCCCGCGGCACAAAGAATGGCACTGTGCAGTAGAGGTGGCAGGGAGCTGGGCACTCTGGGAGGCTGAGGCAGGAGGATCACAAGTTCTTGAGTTTGAGCCCAGCCTGGGCAACTCCGGGGACTTACTGAGACCCTGTCTCAAATACACAATAAAAAGGGGCCAGGGGTGTAGCTCAGGGTGAAGGCCTTGAGTTCAATTCCCAGCACCACAAAAGAAAACATGTGATTATCAACAACTCCTTACATTAGAACACCTCAGGAGAGAAGCCACTCAAGTGAGACTTCCTCACTCCAAAACCAAAGTGATCCGAGTGCAAACTCACACAGCCACCTTGGACAAACCGCCGCACACCACTCCCTCCCTCCCCGGGTCACTTGAAAACACCGATTCCACACCTTGACACCTCAGTCAAAATAACCAGAATGCTTCCAAAGCCCCCACCTCTGACTCTGGCACTTTGGGAGGCTGAGGCAGGAGGATCAAAATTCGAGCCCAGCCTGGGCAACCTGGCAACTCTGGGAAACCCTATCCCAAAATAACGAATGGAGACGTAGCCCAGTGGGAATGTCCTGGATTCCACCCGCTCCTTCCATTGTTCCTTCAGAGTGGCAAAACGGAAGCTGAGGCAGCCCACCCCCCATCATGAGGGACCCCCAAGCCAGCAGCGGTGGAGCAGGCCAGTCATCCCAGCGCTCTGGCCGCTGAGGCAGCAGCAGCATCCCAAGGTCAAGGCCAGTGATGGGAGCTGGGAGTGGGGAGGGACGAGGGGCGGAGCTCAGTGCAATGGCCTCAACCTCCGGTGCCAAAGAACTGAGAAAAAATAAGCAACACACTGTTCATTCTTGAACTCTGAGCTGGAGGAGAATTTGATCCTCCCACCCCTTAACAGCCCCCTTCGCGTCCAGAGACCAGCGGCCGCGAAACCGTGAATGACTCGCCGCCTCGGCCGCCTGGATTGAGTAAGTGCACAACCACGCCAAGTTCCACTTTGGAAAAGTGAATCCGGGCTGCTCCTTCCAGCAAAAGCGACAGAGAGAGAGCAGACAGGGAAGAAGGGGGTGAAATAAGGGACGATCGGACCAACAGGGTGACACAGCCTTAGGCTCCGGGACATGACCGAGGTCACCGACTCCCAGCTGACTGCATCTCCAGCCTCCCTCTTGGTGGGAAAGGCGACTGTGGCTGCCCATTCCGATAAAACTTTCCGAAAGGAGGCTGAAGGCATCACAAGCTGAAGTCCAGGCTGGGCATCCTAACAATGTTAGGGCCCTGGATTCAGTGGGGGGTGGGAGTGGGGCTGAGAGAGATCAAATGCAGCGATCAACCCCTGCCTGTAGGGAGTTAACTTAAGATTTACATAAAGTAACACACGCAGCAGGTTTATCTTGCCACACATGATACTCTGCTGCTATGATTTCTACTATCACTGCAAATAAAAGCATTGTTAATGCCTCTTGCGCGCAGCTTTTTGAGCTTGCTTTCCTTCCCCCTTTCCTTTCTTTTCTGTGGCACTGAAGATGGAATCCAGGGCATTCCCACCAGGCTATATCTCCATTCTTTCTAATTTTTTATTTTGGGTTAGGATTTCCCAAGGTTGCCCAGGCTGGGCTCCAGTTTCGCGATCCTCCTGCCTCGGCCTCCCAAAGTGCCAGGAGCAAGCATCCCCCCCGCGCCGCCCCCCCCCCCCCCCCTTCAAGGGGCCCTGTGCTTTTCCCATTTCCACAGGAGCCCTGGGAATCAGTGTTCCTCACCCCTTCCCCGTCCCGGAAGCGCGGGAAGTGAGCAGCAGGGGAGCTGCCCCCAGCCCCACCCCTGGCAGCGGCCAGAAGGACCGCAGGGGGCCCCGGCACCCCCTGGCGTCCCCGCGCCCGCCCCCACCCGGCCCTCACCCTCCGGTAGGTCGGTGACGATGGCCTCGGGCGAAATGCACACGCCGCGGTCGTAGACGGGCAGGTCGTCGCAGGCCAGGCTGGCGGGCCAGCTGTGGTTGTACATCCGCATGAGCGGCTCGCAGCCGTCGCGCGCGCGCTCGCACACGGACTTGCAGGGCCGGATGGGGTCGTGCAAGAACTCCAGCGCGCAGATGGGCGCGAACATGGCGCACAGGAAGAAGGGCAGCGCGGCGCTGCAGTTGGCGTCCACCAGCTCCTCGTACTGCTCGATGGCCAGGACGGCGTTCTCCTGCGTGCTGTGGTGCAGGTGGTTGGGCATCCGCGTCAGGTTCCAGGGCATGTGGCGGCACATGGGGATGCGCACCGCCTCGCAGGGCGCGCCGCGCACGCCGGGCGCCAGGCGCAGCCACAGGCCCAGCGCCGCCAGCACGACGGGGAGCACCATGGCGCCGCCTTCCCGCGGGGCGCCCGCCGTCCTCGCCCCCGGGCCGAGCGGGGCCCTCGGTGGCCGGGCGCGGTCCCCTCCCGCAGCTGCGATTGCCGCCACCGCCACCGTCGCCGCCGCCGGGCGCTCGGGCTCCAGGGCGCGCACCCGCGGGGACAACTCGGAGCGCGGCCGGCCCGGCCATGGCGGGACCCTATTTATCCCACTCGTCCCTTGACGTGGGCTCGCGAGGCGTCCTCGGCAGCCGCGGGCGCGCGCGGGCTCCCCCCGGCCGCCCCACCCCGACCCCTCTGGGCACGGGCGCTGACATCATCGGCGTGCTTTGGCCGCGCGGCGCCCTCCAAGGTCCCTCCTTTCTGTCGGGCTGCTCCTTTTTCCTTGCATTAAAAAAAAAAAAAAAAAGGCGTCTGGCCGGTTATTCGGGACATCGGATACAAAAGAATGCAGAGAGAATTCCAACGGGAAGGAAAAGTTTCTTTGACTTTTTTTTTCTTTTGGAAAAGGGTTTCGCCACGTTGCCCGGATTGGGCTCAGCTCCCTGAGCTCGCCTTTCAAAGTGCTCGGATGATAGGGCTCCGCCGCTGGCCCCTTTTGCCCCTTCTGCCTCTGTTTCCCCCCAGAGCTGCGGATAAATAGCCCAGGCGCCGCTCGCCCGGGGCCCTGGGTCGTACTCGCTGTGTCCGCTGGGGGGCGTGAGGAGCGCCCGGCCGCGGGGCAGTCGCGTGGGAGCCGGCAGATAATACTGGAACCCGACGCACACTTTTATATAAACGACCCCCGCCGCGCCCCAGTTGTGTTGGGGTTTGTTTTTGTTGTTGTTCTGTGGATGGGGGCATTCTGGCTCAGAGTTGTCCAGAATGGCACTTGGTTTGTACCTATTCCAGGAACTTGGCACGACTGCCCCACCTACACCTCCGGAGAGGCCTTCTAGCGGTAGCACCGCCATGCCCTGTTTCCTATGTCTGACTGCCTAGTCCCCCCTCCAACATAAAAGGAACATGGAACGAAAGCAGTAAAAGTTTGCCCGCCACAGCGGAAAGATTCTTCTCCCCTACGTGACCAGTGATGTCTAGCCCCGCCCACAGCTTAATGCCCTCCCTCCCCCTCCATACTGGGGATGGAACCAGGGCCCTGAGCTAAGTCTACAACCCATTTTTAGTGGTTTGGAGATGGAGTCTTCCTTACTCGAGTCAAGTTACCCAGGCTGGGCTGCAACTCGGAGTCTTCCTGCCTCAGCCTCCAGAGTGCTGGGATTTGTCTTTGCGTTCTCATACCGGGAATGGAGCCCAGAAGTGTTTTACCATTTGTTGCAGAAGTCTGGTTAAAGAAAAATATTGTTAGGCGTAACTGGCCCCGCCCACTGTCCTAGAGATCTGCCGAAGTGTGTGGGGACCCCATTTGCCTTAGGGAGAGTGGATAAAAGCCACCACCGGTCCCATCACCCCCAGGAAAGGAAGCTTTGTTATTGTTGCGTTTGGGTATCAATTTCCAGGCAGTAAGTATTAGGGCGTCAGCAACATGGAAACACAGTCTCTGAATATTAATCCCTAAAAGCCTCGCTTGCTTGGGGATCTGAACTCCGGAGCACTGACGTAGCTGAGGGAAAAACACCAGCGATCGCTGACTTCTGCGTGCGTGCGCGTGCGTGCGTGCGTGCTTGCGTGCGTGCGTGCGTGTGCGTGCGTGCGTGCGTGTGGTCCTGGGGTTTGAGTCCAGGGCTTTTCTGCTGAACTACCAGCTTATTTTTATTTTTCATTTTGATCCAGAGTCTTGTTAAGTCACTAAGTTATTATTTAGGCTGGACTCGAATCATCAGTCTTCCTGCCTCAGCCTCTAGGATGCTAGGGTGATGGACCTGCCCCACGGGGCCCGGTTAAGCACCGCCTGCATTTGCTGGTCAGCCAGGTGTGGATCTAACTAAGCACATCCAGTGGACAGGGAGCTGGGGGTGGGGAAGGCCAGAGGGCAGGTGGAGGGGAGGAAATAAAATGATCCAGATGTAATGTGGGCGCGGACCAGCTCCCCAGGTCGAAGGTGACTACTCCATATCACGAACATGTACTAAGAATGGAAGGAATAATTATGGGGGATACACTTTTTAAAAAATTAACGTGAGTTCAAGGGTTAAGCTAAAAAGATAAAGGAGATCCACACATTGCAGGATGCTTCTGTGGGGGCGTCCCAAGACAGCCAGGCCAATCTAGAGAGATATTCTACCTTCCTGTACCTGGGACCCACAGCAGCCTGCAGAGATGCCACACCGGCCAGGAGAAAAGTCAAGCGCCAAGCAAGAGGAGTGGTCCAGGTGGTGCCTCAGGGCATTCCCATTTCCGGCAGGGAGAGCTTGGGCTGCACCCCTTGCTGAGCGACCAAGATTTTCAGGGTAAGTTCCCACAGGGAGGGCAAGAGGAAACCCCTGGTTAGGCGGGTTGTTTTGAGATGGAGCTCAAGCTTCTGGAGCTGGTGTGAGCGCCTGCTGTATTTAACTGTGTAAGTGGCAAGTCCCCAGGTTTAGGATGCCACGCTGACTGCATGCCCTTTAAGAAAAGCTGAGGAAAAAGAGATTCCTTGTATAAACTAGTGTTTGTACACAGTGGAGTACTGTGTAGCTATAAAAAATTTCAGTACTACTACAAAATGATCCTCAGGACAATAAAAAAATAAAATTTCTGTCAAAAAATTAATGAGGAGGAGTTGGAGCACGTTTCATACAGCTCTCTGATATTTTGTCCTTTGCATTTTGTTCCTCAGTCTCCAACACTTTTGGCAGGAACTAGTTTCCGGGAAGATGATTTTTTTTAATGGTTCGGGGCATGGCAGGAGCATCGCCACTTAAGCTCCATCTCAGATCGTCAGCAAGCAGCCTGGCTCCTTCGCATGCACTGTACACCTCAGGGCTCTTGAGAATCTCCCTGATCTGACAGGAGGCGGAGCTCAGCCAGGGGGAGAGGCTGTGAACCTAGATGCAGCCTTCCCAGAGGTCCGCTGGGCACGTCCTGTTGTGCAGTCCAGGTCCCAGCAGGCTGTGGACTGGCACTGGTCTGTGGCCGTGGCTGGTGGGACCTCTGATCTCCAGGGCTGGGAATAGCAAGGACAGGACTCATGAGGGGCACCTGCCAGCTGTCCCTCCTGCTGTCCTTGCTGCTCTCCCATAGGCTGTGATTCTAAAGACCTTCCCTTAGCACCGAGCCCACCGCACCCAGCTGCCCAGGCCCCAGCCTTTCCCCAAGGACCCCTTTCCGGGTCCCACGGCCCCTGCTTGCTGCCTTGTCCGTATGCATCTGGTGTCTCCCGGGGCTCCACCCTCAACCTTTTCCCACTGTTTAATGGCACTTTTATTCGAAGATGTGTGTACTACAAGTTCCTTTACATGTTGACTACATACAACATGGGGAGGTAGCGCCCATGAAAATCACTTTTTGACCCCTCTACCTCCCCCTTTCCCACTCTCACCCCGTGTCTCCCCTCCTTCCCACCTCTGAGTAGCTGATCTCCCGGATTTCCTCGCTCTGTCCTCCATTGGGCTCTTCTAGTCACTTATGTTTTGGCAATCTCAGGTAGGAGACACCTTGCAACGTTATCTTTTGTGTTTGGTTTATTTCACTAAACATTATGGACTGAAGGTGCACCCATTTTCTTGCAAATCCTTCAAATCTATCATTATGGTAGCATAATACCCCACTATACATACATGTATATAATATGTATAGGTATGTGTAACGTGCATATTGTTTACATAGACACACACCATATTTTGCTTATCCATTCATTCACCTATTGATGAGCAGGTAGGTTGCTTCCAGGATTAGTGGTTAGCTGTGCTGCCATACGCATGGGTATGCATATGTCTCTGAGGGTTTTGGAAAAGATAACTCTTCCCACTCTCAATGCCCCCATCTCTTCTGTGCCCGGTTTACTCGCTCCTGACACCACGGGCTGGAGATCCCTTGGTGAGTGTCCTCTGGACAGTGGGGGGCAACAGTGTCCCAGGACCTACGGTCTGTCCTGAGGATTCAGTTGCCTCCTCTGTGGTCCTGGCTGCCAGCCCCACAAGCCCTGCGGGCCTGGAAGGGCTTCTCCACTGTCCCCTTGGGTATCCCGTGGTCCTCTCAAGGTCGACTAAATGTAACTGGAATTCCTGGCGATCCCTACTGGAAACCATTCCTTCTCTATTGCGTTTTCTTTATTTTGAGGAGGGGGTACTGGAGCTTGAACCCAGGACCTTTGCACAGAGCTGCAACTCTAACACCTCTCCCATTTTTAAGTTTTTGAGATAGGATCTCACTAAGTTGCCCAGGCTAGGCTCAAACCTGTGATCCTCCTGCCTCGGCCTCTCAGAATGCTGGTATTTCAGGTCTATACCACCACTGGGTTCTCTCTGAATCTAACCCTTCCTTGTCGGGTTCCCAGTTCCATTCCTCCCTTGCCATTCCTTGAACCATGGCCTTAGTTCCCAACTTAGTTCCTGAGAGAGACTTCCTGAGGCAGGATCAGGCCTCCTCCCTAGCTCTGAATCCACTGTGGCTCCCACCATCCTCAGTATCAATAACAAAACACTTATGGCTCCCAGGGCCCTTTGGGACCGGCCCCCAGCGGCTCCCCCCCCCCCCCCCCCCCCCCCCCCCCCCCCCCCCCCCCCCAGGAGGCCTCTGTCTTTTCCAGTTTGCTTTCTGCAGGAGCCTCTCCCTGGTCTTCCCTCCTTGCGTTACTGCCCCTGTATGCTCCTACATCCAGTGCTGGGAGAGAAGCTACAGACGGGGGAAGCACGGAGCTTAAGGAAACTTGTGTTCTTTTTCTCTTGATTGCATATTATAGATTTTAACAGCGCTTCAGCATAAATACAATGAGCTGTTTGTTTTGTCTTAATATGAATTGAGCCAGGGCCTTTGCAACGTCCCCAGGGTGCTCACTCTGTGTGTGGCTCGGGGGAGGGTTCTACATGACTAAGAATTGAGCTCACTGCACTGAGTTGGGTCCATCATGAGCCAGGTCCTCCTCTTCATATTTAAAAATTCTCTCTCTTTTGTGGTAGTGGCCTGAGCCCCGCACTGACCCACATAGCTGGTTTATTTTTCCATTTGTTTTTTTGAGACAGCCTCCAAATTGTCAAATTACACAGGTTGTGCTCAAACACAGGTTACTCCTGCTTCAGCCTACCAGTGTGCTCAGATTACAGGCCTGTATCACCAGGCCCAGCTCAATGAACCCTTGCTGGTTCTGGAAGATGCCAACCCCGAAACACACAAACTCTAGCCTGGAGACCTTGCCAGTCCGCGCGCGGGGGAGGGGAGAGGGGCGCAGCCTCCTTGCACTGTGACCTTGAGACAAAGTCCCAGTAATATGGCAAGGGCCTGGTGTGGGGGCTGAGCTGGGGCCCTGATGGGTCACTGGTATCATTACTTTGGGAAGAGACCAATCTGTCTTCTTTTAATCTGCAGGAGAAAGGTTACAGTTTGGCCAAGAAACAAGTTTCATCTGCGAGGTGCACAGGGCACAGCGCGTTTCCCTTGACCATGAACTTGCCCCCAGGGGTGAACACCTGCGGGACGCTGTGGTTGGCGCAGGGCGGGCCCCTCCCGTCGCCTCGCCCCTTCCGCTGCCCCCTAAAATCGCGGTGCCCTTCGGGATGCGGGTGGCCCGGCTGCCACTGCGTCTCCCGTTGGCAGCACTGAGCAGTAAAAGCAGAAACTGCAGGAGTCAGCAGCCAGGCAAGCTAGCCGTGGCGTGGCGGTTCCGGGCCTTCCCGGCCGCGAGGCCCGCCCCACGCGCGCCAGAGACCAGCGGGCCCGCCGCGTCCCGCCCCGCCTCCGCCTGGCACCCCGCGATGCCAGCGCGGGCTCCCCTCCGCAGGGCCCTGGCGACCCGGCGCTCCCCGCTGCTGGGTGGCCTCTGGGTCTGGGTGCTGGGCGGCTTGTGCGCCCAGGGCACGGCGGGGACCCCGGGGACGCCGGTCCCGTGCCAGGCCCCGCAGCAGTGGGAGGGACGCCAGGTCCTGTACCAGCAAAGCAGTGGGCACAACAGCCGCGCCCTGCTGTCCTACGATGGGCCGAGCCAGCGCGTGCGGGTGCTGGACGAGAGGAAGGCGCTGATCCCCTGCAAGAGGTACGCGGGAGGGCGCGGGGTTCCCCCCCCCCGCCCCCCTCCCCCCGCGCGCCCTTGCGCACGGTTCTCCTGGGACCCGCGGGACCGGGGCTGACGGTGGCCTGCAGAGTGACTCCCAGGAAAGCCAGGCAAGTGGGAGGAGGCAGGGAAGAGAGGCCAAGAACCGAGCAGCCGGAGTGCCCCCAAGCCCGGGGTTCCGTCGCCTGCATCCAAAGGCCGCTGAGTCAGGCTGGTGGCCCTTGGCCTCTGCCGCCTAAGGCCTGTCTTCTGCACTAGTTCTTTTCTGAAGACAAGTGCAAAACAGGCTTTTTAAAAAAATTACACCTAGAAGGATTATTTTACAAAGAAATATCTGTACTTTAAAGGACTATGAGAACTCCACAGAAGGTATGGATGGGGGAGTGGGTACCTGCAAACCCATCACCTTTTTGACAGCTTAACACTTTGTTTTCTAGTCCCTAGTTGTTCGTTGCGTTTGCTTTTTGTTCTGCGGGTTTTCCGCTCCACCAGCAAAGAGCAGATGCTGTTATCTGAGTTCCTGCTGACTTCAGCTCCCTTACTTGCTCAGACCTGTCCCTTTACTGGCTGCCTGGTGGGTCGTTTTCCCTGGCTGCAGGCGCTATCCAATGACAATTTTCTACTGTGGTTGAGAATCACCTTGCCCCTCCATTACGAGAGGGGACACCTTCATCCAGAGACTTGTTATCTTGCTTCTGGCCCGGCTATGACCTGATTTCTAATTTGGGATCACCACCTGTCTCCCGCCCTCCTGCTCTGCCACCGGGCTCCTGCCTGGGTCACCCTGGCTACTCTGTGGCTTCTGCCTCTCAAGGAGGTTGGTATAAATGCCAGTACTTTATAAAGCTCAAAGACGCAGTCAGGTCAGGGGTAAAAGAGGACCATCATTTTCTGGAACAAAACAGATCTTGAGGACACAGGTTCACAGATTCTCAAAGCATTTGTTGAATTCAGGATGAGGTGTCCTGAAAGTATGGGAAAGCTAAAACCTTACAAGAAGTGTATTTGTTTTTCCAGCACTCTGGGAGGCTGAGGCAGGAGGATCATCAAGTTTGAGCCCAGCCTGGGCAACTTACTCACTTAGTAAGACTGCATCTCAAAATTAAACCTAAAAAAGAAGCTGGGAGTGAAATTCAATGTGAACTGGAACCCATCTCCAGTGCCACACACACACACACACACACACACACACACACACACACAAAGAAATACATTCCAAGTGCATTATGGGAAGTGTGCTAGGCCTCCTGTAATCTTGGCACATGCATTTGGGGATTCAGCCAACCGTGAATAGAAAACCCAGGGTGTCCTCCAGCTTCAGGACTTCAAATATTGTAACAAAGTAAGCCTGAGGAAACTGACCTATTATATAACAAAATTTTGATATTTTTATGTGGTTAGTGATCTTTGGGACAGTCTGTATCTGAAAACACAAGCTTCTGAACTGAACAAATCCAGACTCGTTTCTAAATAATAGAGTGTAGGTGCTAGTTGCTAAGTACTTGCGTAGTGTTACATCTTATAAGCAATCCAGAGTGCTTTAGAGCTCAGGGGAGTGTGAATGCAGGCCGTATGCAAACGCTCTTCCATTTTATATGAGAAACTTGAGCATTTGGGAACGTGGGTCTCCACAGGGGTGCTTCTGGCCTAGGTAGCCAGGAAGCCATCAGCCTCACTGAGAATCAAGCCTGGAGCCTTCACGCTGAGCCACAACTCCAGCTCATGCTTCAGTTTTGATTTTGAGACAAGGTCTTACTATGTCACTGAGTTGTTCCGGCTGGACTTGAACTTGCAATCCCCTTGCCTCAGCCTCGCAGAGTGCTGGGATTACAGAATCCAGGTGTCTCAGAGTCTTTATGGTAGACTCAGATTATGTGAGAAGCCTTTCAGGATCATAAATAGGTTTGGTCAAGGTTTTTTTTTTTGTTGTTGTTGTTTAAATAATAGGCTTTTATTTAGAAACAAAGGATAGAAGGGTAAAAGTTCTGGGAGGGGGTCCTAAGTAGGTTGCCCCCTTTGGCCAAGTCTTAAACGACATGAAAACTTAATCATAACAACTTTTGTGTGCTCGCTACATGCCAGGCATGATGCTGAGAACTTTATATGTTATATAATTTTGGTAAAATCTCTCAACAACTCAGTGTGGGTTTTATGATCTCTATCTGGCATAGACAGAGAATCTGAGGTCTACAGAAATTAAATTATTTTCTACCAGAACACAGCTGAGATCTGAGAAAGCAGAATAGATTCGTGTGTGTGTGTGTGTGTGTGTGTTTGTGTGTGTATGTGTGTGTCATGTGCTAGGGATCAAATCCAGGCCCTTCCCACTAACTACATTCCAAGTTTTGGTATGTATGTATTTATTATTTTTACCCTGAGATGAGTTCTCACTAAGTCACTAAGTTGTCCAAACTGGACTGGAATTTGCCACCCTCCTGCTTCAGCTTCCCAGAGGACCAAGATGAGAGGCCTCCATCACCAGGCCTGGGTAGGGTCTGATGCCTGTACCATACCAGGCTCACACTCATACCTTGAGCAAGACTGCATTCCTGTGGATCAGGAGTGGGTTCTTATTTTCAGGGAGGTTGTCACCTGGAGGTGGAGTCACATAAATTAAAAATCCCTTTTTCTTGTGTCATGTGAGGAAGTGTGAGCTGTGGTGAAAACACCTCAGATGGGCACCTGAGCCATGCTTCCCTGCAGGAAGGGAAGTGGGAGGGATCGTGATCCCACAGCACCTGTCCAAGCTGAGCAGGCCAGGTGTGGGGAAAAGGTTCACCCAGGGGTTACGGATGTAGTCTAGGCCTGACGTGTCATCATTCAGGAATACACGGGGCTGAGTTCATTTTGAGACGTCCAGGTCAATCCCTGCGAGGGCCCGGGCCCAGGCGAGTGCGTGGCAAGGGGTCACACCGAATGAGCGTAAGCAGCACACTGGCAGCATTAGATCACATGAGGACCACTGGCTGTGACGCTGAGAATGCATCCTCGAATCTGGGTGCACTGGGGGGCTCTGCAGAGCAAGAGCCTGAGCAGAACCCGCAGCCGACCTTCACAGGCTTCCATCCTGAATATGTTGGGCCAGCTGGAGTGAGGTTTAGGGGTGATGAAGGGATGCCCTCATTTTCATAGCTGCCCATACGATCTAGGTCCAGAATTCATCCACTCTGCAAAGATCATGGGTGGGTACTTCCCAAGTCTGTCTCAGAAACTCTCCTCCATCTGTGATTCTATGAATGATTAATATGACCTTTAGATGTGCATATTCTACTTTTAGTGGGGTCAGGACTGAATATTGCCGGCCTAGAAGCTTTTGTGTCTCCTGGTGGCAATTCTTCATTTTTCTGCCTTTGTTGATGAAGTGCTGGTTTTGTGGCTGAACTTTCAGAAGGCAGTGATGTTCCTCTTCTGTCCAAGTTCTCGGCAAAGTTCTGCCTCACCATCCCATGGTTGGCCCGAAGTCAGGTGTAGGAAATAGTGCTCAGTGCGTAAGTGCATCTCTAACTCTTTAGATGTAGATTTGTTGGAACAAACACGCTCACACAAAAGGTTTTCAGGTATTAGCAGTTGGGCCAAGAAACCAGATGTTATTTGCAAAGAAAAAAATGGATGGATTGTCTCCTTGTATTTATTAGCAAGCCGAGAAGTGAGTATTAGAATTGGATCAACTTCTTAAGATTTTTCATCCAGATAGTTACGGAAAATCCCGATGATAGTTACTGTGAGGTGACCAAGATTTTCCAAGCTCTCTTTTCTTTGAGATGATGGAAAAGATTAAACAACTTTACAAGCTTCAGATAAGACAAGCCTGAGGAGAAAGTGGGAGATGTTAGTAATTGATACTATTTTGTTTTCTGGTTCCAACTGTCGTTCCCGACTCCTTGGTTCAATTCCCAAAATTATGCTTGGAAGGAAAAGCAAGAGGATTATTTTCACATTTCAGTCAATATGTTGAGCTTTATGGGGAAGCAACGTTGATTCGGAATGAACTCTGCCAGACCCCGAGTGACTTAGCTGCGGCTTACAAAATGGTGGCCTGGGTGTTAGAGTTCACAGGGCTCTGAATGTGCGCCGGGCAGAGAGGCATTAAATGAATCCACATGGAGTCATATCTTATGATCGTGGTCCCCAGCCCTTTTGGAACCAGGGGCCAGCTTCACCTGTCTGCCAGGAGGCAGAGCTCAGGCGGTGACGCAAGTGCTGGAGAGCATCTGTAAATATTGATGAAGCTCCACCACTAGCTCTTTGACCACTCCCCTCCTGAGGTGCCCTGGATCCTAACAGGTCGTGGACTGGGGGCTGGGGAGCCCTATTTTAGGAGACTATATAGTTACTAATTTTCCATGTTCTGTTGGGGACTTTTATTTGTAAATGCTAAAAAAGTCATTAAATAGAAGGTCAAGTGCATTCTCAATCAAATTCTGACTGATCTATCTCTGCCTCAGCCTTCCCAGAGCACTTGATTTCCCAGAGACCAGGATTGCATGTGTCTTCTCTATTTTTATAGAATACCAACTGCCGCCTGTACTGGAGAGAGTATGAATGTTCACGTTCAAAGTCATGAGGTGCCACTGTGTCTTCCGACCTTGGCTATACCACAGTAAGGTCCTTCACCTCTCAATAACCTCAGTGGTTTTAATCTTTTCATTCAGTTTCTTTTATGGTATCTACAGGTAATTTCTGGGCTTTCTTTTCTAAGAGCTGAGGAGAGCTGGGATTCACAGATGCCATCGAAGCTTCCCCCGTGCGTCTCTTGTATCGGGCTGTTCCTCCACAAGGCGATGGATGTAGCATAGGCTTTGAGACTTTTCTCAACTCATCTCTTTGTGTCGACAACTTCATTTCATTTTCTTTGTTCTCCTTGGCACTTAAGCCTGTAATGACCAACAGAGAAAAGGAGGAGGTAATCTTGTCTTGCTTTGGCCCTCGACTCAGAAGGAGGGTTCCTTCCTCTCTCCCTGGCCTCCTTCATATAAGAAGGGAACAGGACCACTTCCAGAACTATTGTCCAAGCATCTCTTGTGGAAGTCCCAGAGTATGTTATTACTGTAGGTGGATTCAACGATCTTACGTGCATGGGAGTGACGATAAGCATTCCTTTGCAAACACATACTTTTATCTTATTTTGAAACTCTCTCATACTTACAGAACAGTCACAGTTACAAAGTACAAAGAGCTTTCTTTCATTTCCTCCCAGAACCTCTGAACAAAGAGTGAGCTGTCAGTCTGATAAGTCTGTGATCCCCAAGTACCTCGGTGTGTTTCCTACCGTCAGGGCCCTTCTGCTCTATAACTTCAGTGCACTTCACAAAAACCAGGAAGTCAACAATGACGCCTTCTAACACCAAAAATCCAGGTTTTACCAGTTGTCCCTTGTATGTTCTTTATAGCAAGAGGATATAATTGAAGAGCAAATGTCACCTTTGGGTGTTGTGTCTGTGCTGTAGTCTGTCTGGAACGCTTCCTAAGGCCCTTCTTGAGCTCCGCTTGGTGGTGGTGGTTGTTTTGCTGCAGAGGACTGAACCCAGATCCTCCTGCGAGCAAGGCAGGCAGGGCAAGTGTGCTGCCAGGGAGCTCAATCTCCAGTCCCAAACTAAGGATTACAGTCTGGTTATTTCATTCAAGGTCTCTCCACCTGTTTTTTTTTTTTTTTTTTAATGTTTCCTTATAATTAGATTCAGTTTATTTACCCCAGGCAGGAATAACTCGGAATTACGTCACTACATCCTTAGGTTGGCTCTCCACACTTGAGTGACTCTCCTCTGCCAGATTTCCTCGCTGTGAAATCCTGCTCTCTTCCTTCAGAAGCGTGAGCACTTTGTAGGGAGCTATTTGCAAGCTGAGTGCATGCCTTGTTCAACTTCTGATTTATCCGTTCAGTGTATTTCAATATGGACTCGAGGATGTCCTGCCGCACCACTTGCTCTCACTCTGGGTTTTGTTGTCCTGGGTTTGGCTAGGGGGAGCTTCTAGCAGGTGGTTTCTTGTTTTTTTTAGATGCTGCTTCATATTCTGTGAACATTTCCTGGCTTTTGGGCACAAGATAGTCTAAGATCGTGGCTAGTTTTTTTTCCTGCTCCCACCAGAGAATACGCCATTTCTCAGCAGTACCTGATGGTTTCTTTTACTGGAGAGTATAATGTATGAAAGTCAAAATCAGTGAGATGGCACTGCTCTTGGGCCCAGGGTGAACAAGACGACAAGCCTGGGGTATTTGTAAACTTTTGATTCGAATCCATAGAGGTATTTAAACTGATACCTCCAATTCCAACCCAACACCACTCGTTGCTTTGAAGCTTCTTTCTTGCAACTCCCTTCTCAAACCATGAGAAAACTGGCAGATGATTGTGCTTTGTTAATGTGTACCCCTCCTGTGTCAGCACGTTCCTCACCCCACCTTGGTTCTGCACCCCAGACCAGGCCCTTAGAAACATTCCTCGTATGGCCCTCTTTTAGGGTTTTGGTCTGAGCTGTTAAACCAAAAAGAAAGAGTGGTCAGATTACACTTTTTATCTGTTTTTTGGGGGGGAGGGGGTGGATTCCTCAGTATATCATCATTACAAAACCCTCTTAGGCTATCTGTCTATCCAAAGGAAGCAGATTACTATAAAGCGCCGCATAAATGTATTTGATCATGAACTTTCCTTGTCATTGATTGGACTTTTATCTTAAGAGGTCACGAGTGAGAACTTCAGAAGAGTGACTTTCTCCTTTGACTTTTCCTGTCTCCACTTGACCTCTGGTGACTGAAATCGTGTTTTCTTAGCTCTGGAAGTCTAGCTACACAGCACCTTCTGGTTCCCAAACAATAAACCACGTTGATTTGCATGCTGATTTTTCTCCAAGAAAAGAGATTTTTTTGGGAAGAAAATAGCTGGCTTTAAGGGTTTAAATCAACATGTGTGTAGATTTTAGAACGACGAAGAAGTGGGCAGTGAGGAAAAGCAAAAAGGAAAAATAAAGATAAACCCTGGAGAGTAAGGAAGCAGGTCATAGGTGAGCATGACTTAGGAATGGAGGTCAGAGGTGATTGCCGTCCTGTCCTGGAACAACTTCTCTTCCCTCCCATAACCTTGAGCCGTTTCTTTCTTATCCTGACCTTAAAGTAGGTGGTCAGGGGCAAAGCGCCCAAAGATCTGAAAATATTCCACTAATTAGTGGTTTGCTTTTCCTGGAAAAAAAAAATGTGATATTCTTATATGCCCCAATTCCAGTAAAATATCTATCTTTATTTTACCCATCTTTAAAAGAAACAAAAAAGCTTCTCTTGAGGATTACTAGCTGAAATCTTACTCTTTCCTTCTATCTAAAGCAAATCTCACACTGATTCCATTCCTTGTCTTCAGGGGTGCCTGAACCCCCTCCAGTTACACTCTGATCACCAGCACTGCACCGAGGACACTGTGGGCGAGAGACATGAGCCCCGTGTTGCTAACCGACTCACCTCCTGTCAGTGCATGTCTGATTGTAAGGCATTAGCTTGGTACAGTTTCCCACTTGGCTTAGAGCACATGGCTTCTCGGGTTCCCCTCCTCAGCCTGCTTATCTAACCCCACCCTATCTGTGAATACCCATTTCTATATTCTCTATATTCTACATTTTTATTTTCCATTCTTTTCCTTAAACATTATATATTTTTAAACTACAAACTCATGGCGTATGCAAGGACTTCCTACTTTTGTGTTTTATATCACGTATTTCCTTTGTTAAGAATGATGTCTGCCATCACACAATGCTGCCAATCAGTATTTTAAAAGGTTTTATAAGCAGAGCCACACCTCAGCATCTGGAGAAGGGGCCCTCTGGCTGCACTTTGTATGTGAGTCACACTCAAGCTGGGCTCCCGTCCGGCACTGTCCTCAAGGTCTCTCTTGCTTCCGCATCTCCAGACTTGGAGAATTTTCACCAATGTGGTCACTGGAGGTTTCCCAGGAGCCAATGCTTTTCCTAAAAGCAATGGCTGGCTCTTTGAACTGCAAGGACTTCTGAAGAGCATGAGAACCCTAGTGGGGTGCCCTGTGTACTCTCAGGCCACCAAAGAAAGGAGAAACCCTTAGGACATAGGGCAGCTGAAGAACACAGCTGCCCCTGGACACATACCACCATCGTGTCTTGGATGAGCCTGGGTGTCTTCAGTGGAGGCGGAGTTTGTTGTGACTCAAGCTGAGTCTACTGCAAGATCCGGAGTAGGATCTGCTGAGGGGTAAGAGGCTAAAGCTTGCTCGATAGAAGCCCCCAAAGCAACCTCTTACAGTCTCCCAGAGAGCGCACTGCTTAGAGAATCTCAGGCTTTTTCAGGGAAGATACTGGTGAATGGAAAGGTGGGGGAACAGGACCCAGGGGCAGAGCAGGTTCTGGGTCCCATGTAACATTTTTGTCAGCTGCAGGTAAAATATCACCCGTGAGGCTGGTATGTGGCCTCAGGAGCCCCAGGCTCATTGTCTTGACATCTAGGAGCAGTCCTGGTGAATGTAAGGACCTCAGAGGTTGTTTGAAATACTTTCAGCAATATGGATGTGCAGCTTGGTGGTGCATCCAGTCAATAGCATGCTGGAAGCCTGGAGTTTGATCCTCAGCCCCAGAAAAGAAAGAAAAGAAAAGGGAAGAGAAGGGGAGGGGAGGGAAAGGGAAGAAGAGAAAAAATATTTGCAGAGAAAGATTGTGGAGAGATGGGCCATCTGCATCAACTCTGCAGCTTCCTTGCAGACTTCCTTCCTTCCTTCCTTCCTTCCTTCCTTCCTTCCTTCCTTCCTTCCTTCCTTCTCCCTCCCCCCTTTCTTTTGTGAGACAGGGTCCCACTCTGTAGTCTGGGCTGGCCCTGAACTCACTTTGTAGTCCAGGCTGGCCTCAAACATACAACAATCTTCCTGCTTTAGCCTCCCACGTGCTGTGATTATAGGCAGGTGCTTGCAAAGGATTCTGGGAGGGGAACCTACCCCAGACTTCACATCCACTGATGGGGACACTGTGCTGTGTGGTTTTCCTGTCCTTGTAGGAAGCCGTTATCTCAGAACTGAGTGCCCTACTTACCCCCTTTGTCATATGTTCTACTGTGGGCAGTGATGCTCCTCTCGTTCCACCTCCATGTGTGACCCGATTGATTCTTAGGCTCCCAGAAGAGTCACTCTCATGATATGATCTCACTTCTCCTTAAGGTGTTAAAAAATATAGCGTAGAAATCTACTTTTCAGATCTTACAACACAGTGCATTTTGTACGGGACAAGTAGTTACTTAGGTCCGACTTAGGATGTTAAAAGAATTTGAAGTGTTTGGTTTATGGTCTCTCCTTCTTCCACCATCTCCAGATCGAGCCTCTCAAAGGTCAGCTTCACTTGGTGAAAACACAGAGGAATTTTTATAGTCTACATGTCTGCACAAACTTGTAAGGGCGTTTAACACATAATCTTCTACGAGAGAATGAACATAAACCATTTTTACTTCCTTTCACTGTTCACTAAAACTTCTTTTACACCATTTTATTTACACAGAGTCTTTATTTTGATTCATACTTCAGCCAGCTGAAGAACTTACTCGATTAGATTTCTTTGGACAGAATGCTAGAGTTGTCTACTTTCAGAAAATTTTGAAGTCTGAAAACATCTGCTTATTACTATTTTATACAGCAATAATTTCTTGGAATGTATACAGTTCATTGTGTAAACGTATTCTTTTCGATTCAACATTTTTATGGCATTGAGAGATCTAGAAGAGAAGTTTGATACCAAACTAGTTTTAATTTATTTTAATTTTCTTCTACCAAATTTTGTAGGTTGTTTCTATTATCCTTGAACTTCATTTCATCTCCAGATTGTGTCTAGTTCTTCTACTATTTCTTTTGTTTTGTTTTGTTTTCGTTTTCCTCTTCTGTTTGGTCTTTCCTTTCTTCCTTTCTCCTCTCTCTCTCTCTCTCTCTCTCTCTCTCTCTCTCTCTCTCTCTCTCTCTCTTCTTCTGTTTCCTTTCCTTCCTTTCTCTCTCTATTTCTTTCTTCCTGTCTTTTTTTTCCTTCCTCAGTGCTTGCGGTAGAATCTTACACATGCCAGAAAACACTCTATTCCTGAGGTACGCCCCCAACCCTTCATCAACTATTTCTGTACGTTTTTTTTTTTAACTTTGTCTTCTCTCTTTATTCCCTGGAGAGTCTCTTTCTATTTCCCTATTTTGGTTCTCTTTCTTTTGCTCTTCTATTTTCTTTTCTGTAATCATTTCATCACATCACAATGTTCTTCCTAACGTTTAGAAGAGGGGCCCCTGAGACACTGCTCCAAGTTTTTGTTGTTGGTGGTGATGGCTTCATACTGCCTCTGCTGGATTTTTGTAATCCTTAACAATCATTTTGTTTTCATCCAAAAGCCATCCTTCTAGCTCAGCCCTTTTACATACATTCTTTCTTTTGCCATAAACAGCTTATCCCCAATTTGAGTGAAAGTAAAAACTAACGATAAGTAACATTTCTGTGTCAACCTTAAGCATTAGCTCTGTGAGTTTATAGTTTGGCATGGTGAGAATTGACAGTTTCTACTGAGAAGCACAGGAGTGACTGTACCCTCCTGTCCTCTCCTCCCTAGTCCCACCTAAAGCTTAATTCTAAACCATCAGTCACCATGGCAACATGGGCATCTCCCCTTATAGATGAGGCTGCCCCTTCTAGTGGTGGAAAAAATAAGAGTCAGCTTGAATGATTGCCTCATTGAATCTTTTTTTTTCTTAAATTATCTTTCTTCAGATGAAAGAATGTGCCTACAGACTTTTTTGGAGTGGGGGGATTAAGGGGGCTCTTTGGTTTCTAGAATACTGTTCTCCCCTTGTGAACTAGAATCCAAGAAGTGGAGGTCCATCACCTTAAGGCCTCTTAAATTGCACCCACAATCATTGCTTGATTTTCATTTTCCTCAGGCTGCATTCTTGAGAGATTTAATCTTCCTTCTATTAGATTGGCATCCACACACACGGTGGGTTGCCATCTGACAACACCACAATGTTGAAAAAGCAATTGTCTTTTCTGTGAATCATAATTACTGCTGGGTGGAACTTGAACTTCATGTACACCGCAAGGGCAAGGGGCTGCAGCCCAGCTGCTTTCCCTCCTGAGAATCAGGGGACCAGGGTGCGTTACTAATCTATTATATCGCGTCTTAAATACATCCAAGATTTGACCAACAGCTTCCATAAAAGCCAAAGCCCTTTTGTAATCACAAGACAATATCCGTTCACTCCCTTTTCTGTAATTTAGTATATCTTGGATGACCAAACCATTCCACATGAATGGGAAGCATCCCTCCTTTCCTCTGTGGAGACAGGGAAGGGATGTGGTGTGTGAAAGAATTAGAATGAGTTTGTTGGGAGAGCAGATCTTGGGTCTAATTCCAGCTCGATGATTTACTACCAAGTTGTGCGTTCAGCCTTTTCTCATCTGTTAAAAAATGTTAATAATATATTAGCCAGATGAGTGTGCCTGTCCATAGACTGTACATTAGACATTTTTTTGTGTTCCAGATCATTCTAGCTCAGGACAGGAAAGCAATTGCCAGTTGGCAATTATCAAGGCTGTTGCTTGTCCTGTTCACCTACAACCAGGCCAGCGTCCGATATTTTGGATTCTAAGGTTAGCCAAATGCTTTGGCTTTTCTTATTCTGAAATGGAAGGTTATCACAGGATTTTTGTAAGGAATAAAACAGATAATATCTGAATAACAAGTGGCTTTTTACTCATTTTAGTAAGGATATACACAGTTGTAGATGTCAGAAAAATCTAACATGCTAAAGTTTAAGGATGTCTGATATTTACTCCCAAATTCTTGTGATATATGTTCCCAGGTTTCACTCAACAGTTTCTCCAAGGCCTCAGACTTTTATCTATTTACTCCTTGGCTCTTAGAATATTGGTTCACGGTGGCCAAATGTACCTAGAGTTGCTGCCTCATAGACAAGATGGCTGTCTCTGCTGGAGCCAGCATGTCTTTATCCATGTAGATTCGTAGATAGAGTGAAGAAAAAAAAAGTATCTCTTAAGGAGAAGACATCTCCAGAGGGCTCACTCTTTCTGCGGTCTTTCATTTAGGTTTCCAAAGCCAGAAATAGCTCTACCCCTAACTCCAAGGGTGACCGAGGACATGAATGGCATGGCTTTCTCAGCCTCCATATGGAGGCGCCGGCAGGTGGAGATGATTGCTGAATCTTCTATGAAAGTGTCTGCCACAGCACTCAGAAAAGGTCTCTTCTTCTCCTGGAGAAATTAACTCTTCTTTGTTACATAGTAGAACAAGTCTCACTAGTTCAAAACCACATTCAGGAAATGATGCATTATGATTAAAGAAGATTTATTGCAGGAATGCAAGGATAGTTTGGCTTTAGGAAATTCTGAAACATCTATGAAAATAGCCGTGTGTTTATGTCCTTAGCTTCAAAAACTGTTGATAAAAATCAATAAACATTACTGATATAAAGGATTCAATAGAAACTTAGGGATGCTTTCTTAAACACTTAAGGATGCTTTTTAAAGGTAAGATCAGCATAGTTTAATATGGAAACCATAGCCTTCTTGCCACTAAATTCAGAACTAGGGAAGCATATCCCTGGTTCTTTAACGGTGCTTCGGGACCTGTTTCCTGGGATGCTGACAGAGAAAAATCACTGGAGATATGAGAATTAGACAGGAGAGACAAAATCTGTATTCATTGATGATGTGGGTGCAGTAGACCTTGGATACACAAAAGACCCCAAAAGAAATTCAAACAATGAGAGAATTCAGTAAGATGATAGCTTTTTTTTTTTACTTAATATGAAAAGCCAATAGCTTTGACATATAAAATGACCTGCTAAAATTATAATAGAAAAGCATGTACCATTTAAATCAGTAACAACAGGAGGTATACTACTCAGGCATAGGGTCAAAGTAATTGCACAAAACTCACATAGGGAAAAACTCTTAAATACTCCTGAAATATATAAAATGAAACTACATGGTCAGATTTTGGGGGAAGAAAAAGATGACTCACATAGTGAAGGTATTAATTCTTTCAACATTAGTCTATCATATAAACACAATATTAACTCATAATATTAACTTGTTCCCAGTAAAAATGCAAGAAAGTTATGGCTTTTGTGCTAATAAAGTTTGTTACAAGTTATATGAAAAACACTACAATCCCAAATATCCAGGGAAAGCTTAGAAAAGAAGAAAACAGTAAGGGCAATCAATAAATCTGACCAGATATTGTACAACACTGTTAGGTTTGTCTAAGTAAAACAGCATGATTGTGGTGCATACAAAAAGCAGTCAATTGGAATGAAATAAAGGCTCTTGAAGTGGATCCACAAACATCTGGAAATTATGCAATAATTTGGAATCTCAAATCATTAGGGAAAAGATGGACTTTATAATCAATGTTGTTGCAGCAACTGGAAAAAATGGTTCCATATCTCAAACCATATATCAAAATGAGTTCCAAATGGGTTAGAGATCTCATTGTAAACAAAATAAAACCCATACAGAGATACTAGAAAACATGGATGTCCTCCTTTGGAGCCTGAGAGTAGCACTACTTTTTCCTAGACATTACAAAATTCAGATGTCATAAAACAAATGACTTTAGAAACACTAAAATCCTTGACAGTGTAGAAAAATTTAAATCGTCAAAAATGACCCAGAAAGTATATTTGCAACTTTTTTTTTGTACTAAAGATTGATAACAGAAGCTTTGCACTGAGCTACAGTCTCAGCTGCTGCTGCTGCTGCTGCTGCTGCTGCTGCTGCTGCTGCTGCTGCTGCTGCTGCTGCTGCTGCTGCTTCTTCTTCTTTGATTTCTAGACAAAGTCTGTCCAATTTGTTAAGTTGCCAAAAGTGGGCTCAAACTTGCAATTTCCTGCCTCTGCCTCCCAGAGTTCTGGGATTACAGGCCTGCACACCAGGCCCAGCTAAAAATCTGCAACTTAGATAAGACCTTTTCTGAGTGCTGTTGCAGACACTTTTATAGAAGATCCAGCAATCATCTCCACCTGCCTGCGCCTCCATATGAAGGCTGGGAAGGCCATGTCATTCATGTCCTCGGTCACCCTTGGAGTCAGGGGGATAGCTGTTTCTGGCTTTGGAAACCTAAGTGAAAGACCGCAGAAAGAGCAAGCCATCTGGAGACGTCTCCTCCTTAAGAATAAAAGATTAAAGCTCCTGTTTCATTCTACTGTCTTCACTGTATGAATGTAGGTGGATAAGGACATGACGGTTCCAGGAGGGACAGCCATTGATTTATAAGCTCTAGCAAATTTGGAAGGAAGACCCCCCCAAATCCTGCTGGGCAGAAAAATGAAAGGTCAGTTCACAGAAAAATAAAGTCAAATGGTGATTCAACATGTGAACACTTGCTCAACCAACTGTCTTGAATGGAACTGAATTAAGGCCACTCTGCTCTTTGAGGAGGGTAGCAAAAAAGAGTTCAAGGAGGGGGAGGGTCTCATCTTTATCTGGGGGGAGGGGAGTTCTCCAGATGGGGCACTGGGGAAAATTTTTCAAGCTTTAGATTTTAAGTTTATTTTAAGTTTGTAAGGCTGACATGTATACTTATTTTTTTATGAAAAAAAGAAAGTGAATGAAAGAGAGAAAGAAAAAGAAAGACCTTTGCTAGGTGGATTTCAGTCCTCCTTATCAGATGGGCCCAAACCCAACTTTGGCAGCATGCTGTGTTGGCAGGACTAGAAAGAAAACAGACTCAAGTGCTGCCGGTAGGAATACAAACTAGATGACCCTGTGCAGACAAATCTGGTAATATTTAACACAATCACAAGTATTTTGTCCTTTACATTTCATGCTAGTGTCACCTTAAATATCTACCTTCTAAAAGGTGTTGTTGATTATTTATTGGATCATTTTGTTGGTAAGAGAAGAGCGAAGTGATCAAAGGTTGATCAGCAGGACTTTGGCCAAATGGCTGATGGTAATTACACCAGAAAATCTCTGCTATAGCCATAAGAAAGAGAGACAATATCTGCACAGAAAGTAACAAAGCAAGATGTGGGAACATGTATATAACATACTACCTTGTAGTAAGAGGGTAGAACGAATACTCTATGACTGCATGCAGGCGTGGCAGCACACGTTTGAGCCCAGCCTTGGCATGTTAGGGACTTAGAAGATGATGTAGCTCAGGGAGAAGGCGGAGCTCAATCCTAGGTGCCATAAAAACAAAGAAATCTGTGCATGTGTCTGAATATTCTTCTTGATGTATTTTATGCACATATTGATTTTTTTTAATTGAAGGCATCTTTACTATAAAGAGTATGTAAATTTTACCGCCATCATCATTCTTTACTTGTACACTTTCAAGAGTGCTAAGGCGTTCATGCTGTAACATGGATCTCCAGAACTCTTGAAACACTGAAACTATATGCTTATTAGAGCAGCATTCCCAACTCTCTTGGCACCAGGGACTGGTTTCGTGGAAAACAATTTTTCCAAGGACAGAGGTAGGTGGCGTGGGGATGGGGTGATGTTGCTACTGTCACCACCTCAGCTTCTCCTCAGGTCATCAGGCATTAGTCTCCTAAGAAGCACCCGATCCAGATCCCCTGCTTGTGCAATTTAGAGCACGGCTCACTCTCCTGTGAGAATCTAGTGCTGCTGCTGTGTGATAGGAGGCAGAGCTCCGACGGTAATGCAAGTGTCTGGGAGCACCTGTAAATACAGAAGGAGCTTTGCGAGGTGACCCCCCCCACACACACACACACCTAGATTCAACAATTGTTTTCCTCTTGCCATATCTGCTTTATCTGTTTTCTAAATATTTCCTAGAAAGACACTTTTTGATAGTGACCACAGTTATCACACCTAAGACTTTAAAATTCATTCTCTAACACCAACTGATATCTACCCCATATTTAATTATGCTATTTAGTAGGGTTTTTTTTTTCAGTTTTGTCCTTCTTGTAAGTTAGTCTCTCCTGGAAGTTGCTTCCTGGGCAACTGTCACTTCACTTTTCACTTCTGTGTTGTTTGATTGATTGGTTGGTTGATTTTGCAGTGCTAGGACCCAGGACCTTCACACTAGGCTCCATTCATAACCCAAGTCTTCTTGATTTTGAAACAGGGTCTTGCTAAGTTGCCCAGGCTCAGCTCAAATTTGTGAATCTCCTGCCTCATTCCCAGAGTTCTGGGATTACAGACCCACACCATCATATCCGACTATTTAAATTTATTACACTGAACATGACTAAGTGTTACAAAAACTTCTGTGGGTTTTCAGTGCCTTGGAAGATAGAAGGATGGAAGACTGTAGTGTTGAGGATGATTAATTTTAAGGAATTGAAAAAGCTGTCAATATAGCCTGAGAATTTTATTAAAAGCAACAAAATCCTTCGTCCCAGATGGTGAGTGGCCGGTCCAGCATTCGCCCACAGGTCTTCTGCATGCAGCTGCCTGGGAGGGCTCAGCCTTCTGACCCTGTGGCCTGGCTTGACCCGGTGACCTCTCTCCCAGCTAAGGCCACAGCAGCGGGTGGTGGAGCCTTTGTGGGGAGTCTCACTGTCCCTCCCAGGGTCCATTGCTTTGCTTGGTGTCTGGCCAGCAAAGAGGCCTGTCTTCTTTGGCAATCCCAGCACCTCACCTTGCCTGACCATACCCCAGGAGTGCAGTTTATGACTCAGCCTCCAAATTCCCTCCATGCTGGGGTCAGGCTTTGATCCTGTCTCTGAGATCTGGTTTCTCTGAAATCAGCGGCCCTTGGGGTCTAAGGGCTGTTACCCTGACAGTGATGACTCACTTCCCCTCAGCTGGTCACTGGGCTTGACTCTCTGCCCCTCCCTACGAAGGTCAGCCCTGTGTTATATTGCTGATAGAGAAACTTAGGTCTTAGCTATTAACCCATTCATATAAATTTGTGAATTGGAATCTAAAAATACAGAGTATGTTTAAACAAACAAACAAAAAATGGATTGCAGTAGAAGACACATAACCACTAGTCTCACTCACACTACCCGTTCCCTTTGACCACTTCCATTGTTGCGGCCCACGGAAGTCCTTCCGGAAGTCTTCTTTCAGGAGTGTCTGTAGCTGTGCTGCCTGCTGTGGCTGCCCGATGGCCTGGATCCATTCAAATCATTTACCTTTCACAGTCATTTTGACTGGGGATGATCCAGAAAGTACCCAGAGCCAGATTCAAGGAAAAAAGCAGATGGGGATATGACATAGTGTTTTTAGGAGCCTGTGGTCCTGTTGGATGGCCCTGGCAGCAGCAGTTACCGTATTTTCTGTTGCACCTCATAAGACATTCATGATGGAGGACTTCCAGAATTGCTTCAGACAACGACATGAACGATGGGATAAGTATGTTCAAAGTGAGGGAGAATGTTTTGAGGGGGGTTAGTGGCTGGCCAATATGTCTTTTATTATAATGCATTTTTAAAAAATTTGAAGTACACAATGTAGCTTTTTATCACACCTTGTATGAACACTACAGCATCATGAACATTTTCTTCCTTAAAACTTATCATGAAACAAGATTAGCATGTCTATGTTATGGGATTTGGGGAAAAAATGAAATCGTACGGTTCTGTTCTGTTTCCTATTAAATAATTACTTTCAGTTTCACTGAAGTAACACCAACAACATAGCCTTACTGTCAGTGAGACTTTTTTTTTAATTTTTAAGATTTTTTTCAAAGCAGAAAATGACAACACCATAACACCTGTGTGTAAGCCACCAAGATTTAGCCATTGCTAGCATATTGGCATGATTGTTTCAGGTTAGAACCCCAGCTTAAAGTTAAATTGTATCTTGTACATGGGCAGAGCCGGCCTCAGAGAACAGATAAGCTGTCAGTGTCCCCTTCCTGCTACCCTTTCCCTTCCACTGTGGTCACTTGCTGACCACGTGGCAGTGGCCTTTGATCCTACAGCGGGCTGTGCATACCTCCCCAAAGGCAGCTGCCTAGCAGCTTGCCATAGTTTAGACCTTTCATGTCCCCCACTCTGTATTATTTTGACCACAGAGGTAGTTATTATTTGTGTTTTTTTTTTTTTTCCTGAGGAAAGTAAATTTCAAGCTTAGACTTGGGATGGTAAACAGGCTCAATGAACATTCCTCTTAGAGTCTAAGAAGTCTCACAAGCTGAAGATCTGTTGGTTTTGTTGTACTGTAATTTGTTTTGTCTTGTTTTGTTTGTGATGCTGGGGGTTGGGCCCCTCCTGTCTCTCCTGGGCAAAGGCTCTTCAGCTGAGCTACCCAGTCCAGACCACGATGGGCCATCTCATTTGCTTATGAAAAGCACTACTCTAAGTTTTTGTGCTCTCAGATGCTGTTGGGAATTTCAGTCTCTTAGGTCAGCTTGCAAAATGTCCTCAGCTTACAAGCCACTCTGCCTGGCACAGAGAAATGTCTGCTAACACAGCGAGCTTCCCAGCACGCACAGGGGTTTCCCAGCGTGCACAGTGATTTCCTGCAGTCTCAGAGTACCTCCCTCTCTGCGCAACGGATCCCTAGAGAGCGCAGGCTGAGAGTTTGCAGACAAAACTAAGCTTAGGGAAGCCATTGGCTCTGAGGCAACCTCAGTCTTGGTCCTTACAGCCTCAGCTTCCTTGGGCACGTGAGGAGCACCTGTGCTCTGGGCAGTGGTATTCCCAAAGCCTGTTTCTCACCGTGGCAAGACCTCTAAGACAAGGAGGTGCCAGGTCAGTCCGGTACTCAGTAGGTTTTTGACTTATATCCCAGGTACCCCCAAAATTCCTTGATTTTGTACTGTAAGAAAAATTCAACCAAGCCATGGGTCAGACTCGCCCATGGTCCTGCAGCTCAAGGAAATGTCACTCCAGCTGTGAATTCAAGGTCATGTCTTCCCTGCTTCTTTATCCTAAGCCTGGGATCTGGCGTATAACAACAAATCATTGTTTAAAAAAAAAAATTCGTCTAGTGACTGCTCAGTTTTGATTTCTGAATTTTAACCTTTTTTATTCGGATTGTTTTTTGGAAATGATTTTTATAAACAGGTCAGTGATTACTTTAGGAAGCAAAACTTTGGTTTTTTTTCTATTTTTAAAGCAATTTATCTCAAAATCTTTTGGATTTCATACTGCTTTAAAAAACCAGCAACATGATTGTAACATAAAAATCCTAAATAGTTTTTTTTCTAATGTGTCTTTTAGATTATTTGAATATATCTTGCTGTATAAGGATGGAGTGATGTTCCAGATTGAACAAGCTACCAAGCAGTGCTCCAAGATCCCCCTGACAGAAGCCTGGGATCCTCTAGACATTCCTAAGAACTCCACGTTTGAGGACCAGTACTCCATTGGGGGCCCTCAGGAGCAGATCACGGTCCAGGAGTGGTCCAACAGGAAGTCCGCTCGATCTTGTAAGGACAGGAAGAATTTGAATATTGCACGTTGGGATTAAGGAGTACTGGGCAGTCTCCTAAGGGAGGTAGTCATTAGGGAAATTATTAGCTTAATGAAACCATAGAAGTCCACACATGATGTTGGGATCTAAGCATGGTATATGAAACACTGAAGACTTTGGGTGCCATATGCCATCTTCTGCCACTTCGGCTCTTGGGGACTTCGCTTTAGTTTTTGACTCCCTATGATCACGCAGTGTGGTCTATGATGTAGAGGGCATTTCCTAAGGTGCATACCTGAATCACGTGTTGCTTTTCTGTCCCCACATCACTTCCTAAGCTGCAGTGACCACACTCTTTCCATCATTCAAGTGTCAAACTGGTCTGATTTTACATGAAGGCCTTCTCTGTAATTCTAAGATTTGTCTGTTTGTTTGTTTGTTTGTTTTGTTCTGTTTTTGAGACAGGGTCTTGCTCTGTAGCCCAGGCTGATCCTGAACTCACTATGGAGCCCAGGCTGGCCTTGGATTCCCAGAAATCCTCCTGCCTCAGCCTCCCTAGTGCTGGGATTGCAGGCATGTGCCACCATGGCAGCTTATTGTCGTGCTGGGGAATCGAACTCGGGTACTTAGCGCTTGACTGCTGAGCCATTCCTCCAGTCCTTCCCAGATTGTTTTAAACACATAGGTATGCGTGCTGTGGGAAATGCTATGATTTATTTTTTCCTACAAATTAAACGGAGAATCACTGTATAGTTTGGGAACTCCAGTTCTGGTTGGAATGGATGGCAGGGACAGAAACCGATATTTGCACCCTGTGTCCATCTGAGTATTATTTTCGGTATTATGCGTTGATAATAACCCAAATGCCCATCCGCAGGAAAATGAATGAATAAAATGTGATTCACACATAGAGTGAAACATTGTTCAGTCTTAAAAAGACAGGAAATTTAGACAAATTCTATAACATGAATAAACCTTGAAGATTTAAAAAAACATAAGGCAATTGCAAAGGACAATGTTTGATTGCACTTAAGTGAGGTGCAGACAGCAGCATGGTGGTTTCCAGGAGAAGAAAGGGGGAGAAATTAATACTTCATGCCTGCAGAGTTTTCACTTCTGGAAGATGAAAACCTTCTCAAGGTAGATGGTGCTGATGGTTGAACAGTAGGGTGCAGATGCTTAATGCTTCCAGGCTGTTTTAAAGAAAAGTGTTAAAGTGGTATGATTTATACCGTGTGCATTTTACTACAACAGGAAAAAATGTTACAGGGACGTCATCTGTTTTCTGTCCTAAAAAGCCACCTCTCTTCCTCTCATAGATGAGACGTGGATCGGCGTCTACACAGCCAAGGATTGTTACCCTGTCCAGGAAACCTTCATCCGAAATTACACCGTGGTACTGTCCACACGGTTTTTTGACATACAACTTGGCATTAAAGACCCTTCTGTGTTTACCCCTCCGAGCACGTGCCAGACTGCCCAGTCCCAGAAGATGAGTGAGGACTGTCCCTAGTGAGCCATGTCCCATGGGACAGTCTCAGACACCAATGGGAAATGGACTTGAGCCTGATCTGGACAAGACATTGCACTGGAGATGAAGATAAGTAGGGGCTGTAAAATACTGATAGAATATAGTTGATCTGTTGTTTGTTGGTTTGTGGGTGGTACTGGGGATCAAACCCAGGGCTCTCACGCCAAGCTATATCCCCAGCACCTTTAACAAAAATTTTTTTGAGTCATAATCTCACTAAGTTGTCCAGGCTGGGGCTGAGCTTGAGATCCTTATGCCTCAGCTTCCCAGATTATTGGGATGATTACATGCTTATCTGACTTTGCCTACTCAGATATATTCACAGAAGGAAAAGACCTGATAATCTGAGCTGAATGGTGGCTGACACCCACCTTTCAGGTATGTCTAGAGCCCATCGGAGTACATGTCATCTTCTTGTGTAGGGTATGGTCGGTGCCACGGGTGCCAGGGTGGCAGATCAGCAGGTGCCATTTGTTTATGCAGGAACAAGTATTTTATTACTGACATCATTAAGAGTTGATGGTGACATTACAAAGCATGGCCCCTGTTTTACTGCTCCAGGGAGGCAGCCGTATCCACTGACGCCACCCACCTTGTCCTCATACTCCCGTGGTCACTGTCAGAATGACTCCTTAAAGTTCCTTCCAGACTTAAGAGCTTTATGGTATGACCCAACAGATAGAAATATGTTGGAAGGAAATGAAAGGCTGTAACTCGGAGTAATCATTCCTCCGAAGAGGAATGGAAAGGGGAAGGAAAAGGTGTAAGCAGAAAGGTTAGGGCCACCCTAATGTCTAGACCTGGTGAAGCCTGAGACACATGAATTTTTTTTGTTTCTGTGCAAATATATGGGTTTCTCTGTGGGATTTTCACACACTGGTCAGTGGACAGAGAGGGTTCTAGCATAGCACTGAACCAGACATACAAGAACTATAATTTCCTGTGCTCCAACTGCTTCGGGTGTTAAATGCACAAGACTTGCGTTGCCTTGGTCTTTTTGGAACTCAGTTTCAGAACCTCCCTCTCTGTATCTGACTTCTGCTCCCCATGACTTTCTCCAAGATGCTTCCAAGTCAGGGTAAGTCGCATCGTCCAGCTTAAGCATGCTTTTGTCACACTTAGGGATGCGCCGTGACAATTTCCTGCCTCCCAGGTACTATCCTCCACTAGCCTAGCTAAGAGCCTCTTGAATACGGGTACCACGTCCTGTTTATTTTTATAGCCCCAGTACCGAGCAAGTGCCTGGCACATGGTCAGTGCCCTCAACCATTGTAAAATGGCAAATAGTAGCCTCTATGATCCTCAGTTTCCTCATCTGTGAGGTGGGGTTGAATCTATTGATTGCTAGGAAGATCTCCAACAACACAATTCAGTATTCTAGAATCTTGTATTGTGCTATATCTGGCCACCTATCTCTATCGGCAGAAATGTGTTGTAACTATATTATGCCAAAAAATCAGCATTACTCGCAGTTTATCTATATTAATAAATGAACTTGATTGCATCTAAAACTGTTCTCTGATATATTTGCTTTTGTAACAAACACGGATGACTGAGTGCAGGGGAGTTAAAACTCTCTTCTAACGAATAAACAAAGTTCTCCGTCGATTCAGGGTCACACAGTTGGGTGCACTTTTCTTTTGCAGTTGGCTTGCTCTGGTAGTTAAGCCATCTCACAGAAACAAGTAAGAAGCCCAAAAGGATTTGATATCCAGTGAAGAGCACACCACGGTATGACGGTGCTCTGTCGCTTTGGTTCTCCACAGGTTAAGAACAAAAGGAAGTCCCCAGGCATGGTGGGCCACCTAGCTCTGATCAGGTCTGCAGCTCTCCAGTACAGGCAGTGTGGCTTCTTTGAGGAGTGATGGCTAGATTAACTCTGGTTGGTGGGAAAGCCTCTTCCTCAGTGGCATCATGTCTAAACACTTGCCAGTGGCCATCATTGTCAAGGCGAGCATAGCTGTTAAACATGGTAGAGTCTGGCACTCAGTAACGAAAAGGGGTGCCCCAGCGCCACGCACATCTGCAGACACTGGTTTTACTGACAAAGGGTGTGAACTGGGGTTGGAACCACTTTGTGGATACCTCACTTCTTGTGTGTCCAGCCCCTTATGCTACATCAGAGCGGTTGATTTCGCCTCTCCCCCAGCAGCCTTGCCACTTGCAACCTGACAGGGCCCATGCAAACACTGGCATATGCTCACTGGTATTGGTCCGCTTTCCCATGACCCAGACACAATACTCAACACAGACAATTTAATGGAGGAGAAGTTAAATTTCTGCTCATGTTTTAAGATTATTTAGTTCATGGTTAACTGGCTCCAAGGCCCAAACATGACAGAGGGCGTGGCAAGCAAAGACACTTAGGTCTCAGCAGGAAGTAAACAGAACCAAAGAGGGAGGGGCCAGGGCCCCTATACAGTACGCAGGGTTGCATCTTCAAGACTCACCCTGACATGCCCAGATGTGTGCTTCCTAAGCACCGTTTCCCCACCCCCCCACCCCCAGCATTGGCTCTCCGGCTGATCAAGTCAACAATTAAGCTGAGCTGTTCTATTACCCCCCTACCACCTGCCTTCAACCTTGCCAGGCTGAGGGATGCCCAGGTCTCTGGCACTGCCATTCTGTCCCCTTCACTCTGCCCCCAGGACCCAGTGGAGTCAAGGAAGCCTGCCAGCTCTTTCTGCCCCGGAGCTGTTTTACCAGGATGACTTTCTTATTAGAAGCTCAGTAACAGAATTTTCTAACGGGGAACACATTTGCAAATTATTTACCTGTGAAAATAAGGCCAAGGAGTTTAGTCTTCTGGGGAATTTTCCGAGAGGACTCACAATTACCCACCAAGCTAAATTATATATCATTTGCAAACTCACGTTTACTAATTTTATTTTCAATGTACTTCTTGTTACATTCAATCACTTTGCCTATATCTGGGGAGTAGTTGAAAATTATGATGAATGTTTAAATTAAAAAGAAAACTGATCATAGAAAACTTATCAAAGAAAACTTATCATAATTTTAAAAAATCACACTGTCAAAAGTAAGAGGGTAAATGTTTTTGATGTGAGAGGCAATGTTTTGATTGTTTTGAAGGGGGTTAGTGGCAGTGTATCTTTTACTGTAATGCATTTTTGAAATTTAAATATTCACTATGTATTTTTATCACCCCCCACTGCTCAACCATTTTTTGCAATTTCTGTCAAATGAAAGCATGAGACATCCTGTCCTTGTCTGCCTTATTCATGTAATTTGGCACCATGTGACACTGGCTCTTCCCCCAAGTCAAAATGACCACAAGAGGTAAAAACTTGAATTGATTCAAGACCTTAGGCAGCCATGACAGCGCAGCTAAGGGCACTTGTGAGAGAGGACTTCCAGAGCCACTTCAGAAAGTAGCAAGAGTGACAGAATAAATGCATCCGATGCAAGGGAGAAGATTTGGAGTAAGTTCATGGCGATGTGTCTTTTACTGTAACAAAAGAATTAATCATTCACCATAGTTTTCGATCATACCACATATTTGCCTACAACACACAGGCATTTATTTTTGTACAGGTTCATCAATCTGTCTTTCAGCTACTTAAAAAAGTACCTGAAATTCAGGTGCAAAGTTTCTGTCTCATTCCAAGTAACAGGATGACTTAATTTGGATGAGACAATGTGTCTCCTCAGCCAGAAACTTCAGAATAATTTATGAACACCTCATAAAAAGGCAAAATTAGCTTCAGTTATGGGTCACCTGGCAACAATCATTTCTTTTGAGCAGCTTGTGAGGATAGCAACAACAGAAATGTGTATTATTTTATTTGTTCTACAGCAGACTTGTTAGCTTCACAGCACGGGTAGAAAAATATAGGGCTTGCAGTTTGCTGTGTATTTTATGCAAGGAGAATTACAATCACTCTTAAGATGTTCTATTTTTATGTACATGCCGGTTTCAGGAAAGCAAAAATTCACACAATCTTTTCAATATCTATTTCATATTTAAGGTTATGAAACATAACTATCCTAAACTATACTGAAATTCAGGAAAATTTTTTGGAGAATTCAACATGCACTGTACTTAAGTAATCTGACTACATGTATGTGTGTGGTCTACTGTGTTGTCAGTGCATCAGCCCGAAAGGCACACACATTCGAACACATACTTGGTCTAGTGCTCTTTTCCTTAATCAAGATAAGTGATGAACTGATTTTTACTAAAACTTGACTACTTTCATTCTTTTTTTTAGTAAGCTCCTAGCTTCAATAACAAATCCTATTAAAAAATAACAAGTCAAAGGATCATCTGTTGTGGGAAATGTGTTTTTTCTGTTTTTTAAACCTAGCACATTACTGGATGCTCTTACAGCCGTATTTGGTGTATTGTTTTGCTTTTCCTCACTGCCACAAAATACCCGAGATAAGTTACTTAGAAATAAAGGTTTGTTTGTTTGTTTTTTGACTCGTGGTTCTGGAGGTGCACGGGCTACGTGTGGTATTCTTGTTGGCAAAGTCCTGAGGTCACACAAGGCACTAGGTTGTCAGAGACAGGGAACATGCGTGTGTTTCTGTGCACATGTATGCATGCATGTGTGTGTATGTATATGGGATGTGTATCGGGTAAGGGGCTCTGTTTCTTTTTTTATAAAGCCACCAGGATTTGATTTGACTTTGATCACCTTAATCATAATCACATCCCAGGGGTCCCTCTTTTAAAAATCAATGTCAGATTAGATTTCTACTCTTGAACTGCCTCACAATGAAGAATAAACTCATGTATAAAACCTCGGGACACGCCAGCCGCCGGCACATCACAGCAGTTGGTTAGATTTCTCAGTTTGCCTGGAGAAACGTAGATGTAGGCAAAGCACGGGCATACAGCTTCCTAACAAAAAGGCCCTGAAATTATTGGGGTGCCTCCAGTTCGCTGAATACACAGAGCTGCTTGGTGTGCAGTAAAATCCAGAGTTAGATGCATGCGCAGGTTCAGAGACGTCAGATGCATTTGAGTTTCTTGATTTTGTGTCGCTTCCAGTGGAAGAGATAAGACGCTTCTTGTCTGGTGAGAGTGCCACTGACTCAATGTCTCAGAAAAAAACCTAGGCTCCTACTAAATTTTTGTTAAAAACGAGAAGTCCTTTTGTAGAAAAATTTTAAAACACGTAAAAAGTAAATTTAAAACTATTCACAAGAGAAAGATGATAGAGTTATTCCCATTTCCCTACCCCTCCCTGCCTTCTCACCCCCACACCTCACATCCCTCTCCCTTGCCACAAAACCATAACTTCCTATTTTCTTCTATCACTCTCTTTTGTAGTTTGGTTGTCCCATATTCGAGACATCTGGTTCATTTTGCCAAGCCCGATGGTCTCGCCATGCAATGACTCAAATTGTCTTTATAACAGAGTAGTACTCCGTTATGCATATATACCACATCTCCTTTACCCGTTTGTGCCAACTTCACAAGTTGAATTCATAATTATGTATTGCAAATACATACTAGTAAAAAGAATGCTTTTAGGGGAAAAAAGACATACTTTCCAAATATTCTGCAATTACAATAGCGAATGGCATAGGCATGATGAGCAGTTGTAATTTAGTTTCTTTTTTTGCAAAGCTTTTGGTTTTAGTAAAACTTTCTGGTTCTAAACCATCAAGTGACCTTTCTGCAGTTGTTGTAGCTTCTCTTAGGATTTAGGAGTGACGAAGGGAAAGCAGACTGATGTTTTGTTATAGTTTAGATCCGGAATGTCTGCTCAAGACTCATATATTTGGATATTGTGGAATATCTGTGAATTCCATATGCAGTTAAGATGTGGGGCCTGGTCACGAGCCAATTCACTGGAACTTGACCTGGATGGGGCAGGTCACTGGGGCTGGATCTTCCTCTCCAGCCCTTCCTCTCTCTTGCTGGACTTCCTGTCCTGCCATGCCACGAATAGTTGCTTTCCACTTAGGCCTCTGTCTTTTGCCTCCAGCATGGCAACCATCCAGGAATGGACCGAGACCTCCTGAAACTGTGAGCTAAAATAAACATTTCTTTCTTAAGCTGTGGGTGATGGTGTGATGTGACACAGCAATGGGCATGTAACTCAGACATTTTTCTTGCATGATCTTAGAAAAACCGCAATGACTTTATAGTGCACTGTAGCATCAAGAGAGTAGAGTGGAAATAACCCAGCCAGAAAGGTGTGTGCTTTATGAAACTCCTAACATGTTAAATATCCCTTCATATAATACTCTTCAAAACCACCTCCAGGGTTACCCACTTCACATATACAGTTGTCATTATAGCTCGTGCCATGTAAGAAGCACTTGCTGGCCCCGTGAAGGCTTTCAGGCAGTTCTCCATACTTTCAGTATCTTGGTACTGAGGAGTTTGCCTAAAAGTACTTCAGTGATATCAACGTGTACGTTCACAGCAATCCAGAAAACTCTAGGTCCAGCTGTCTAACTGTACTCCAAAATGCAAAGCTAGTGGAAGAAGGAAGAAGATGAAGGGAGGAAGAGAAGGAGAAGGCATTTGATTTCTCATTCTAAATTCTCATCCAAAGGAGTTGATGAGTGTTGAACACTGAGCGTGAGATCAGTAGAAGCTACACTGGAAACAGCTTCAGACATTTGGAACTCTGATACTACCCTTTAAAGGTACTCAACATAAGGTGTTTCCACACTGTTTCTCCTGAGCCATGACACATAGGCCTTTTTCTTTTAAGTCAGAAATTTGGAATAGTTTCCCTGTTTGTGCATGTGTCCACCTCATCGTAGATGCTGCTGTTTAATGAGGACAAGAAACAACCTTAGAGAGAACGCCTATGGGTTTAGGGATAGTATTCCCAAGTGGGTTTTTTTTTTCATTTTAATAAATAAAAAGAAATTATTTTCAATTTCCAGCAATTAAAGTTCAGTATTAAAGTATGTTCCATTGTATAGAAATTGAAACTTAAATTCTTTTCATTTTAAATGTTTATGGAAAGTGCATCATTATGTTGAGAATCCTTGGATACAAATGAATTCCGAGCTCGGCACAGTGGTGTATGCCTGTAATCTTAGCCCTTCGGGAGCCTGGGACAGGAGAATTGAAAGTTTAAGCCAAACCTAGATGACCTGGTAATTTAGCAAGATTCTGTCTTAAATACAAAAAGTGAAAACAGAACTGAAAATGTAGCTCACTGAAAAATCTTTGGCTTCAGTCTCCAGTATCAAAAAAGGAAAAAAAAAAAAAAAAAAAAAGCTGTGTATTGTGGGGATTTCCAGGAGACTTAGAAAACTCTAGTTCATCCTTGTCTTCCTAAACTCCTTACCTTACTTGTTCAGCCCATAGTACTGTACTTACTGGGTCTAGGATTGGAAAAAGGGAGAACTACTTTTCCTCAGATAATTCTAATGGTTTAAATAACTCAAGAATAATAGCATCTGTTGTGGGATTTTCAATAAATACTCTCAGAATTCAGGTAAGTGAAGACTTTCCCCAGATTCCCGCCATAATAATCTTTCAATATAACCAATTTCTTCAAAAGTAAAGATTGTTAACAGTCTTCCATTTAGATGAATCCATATGCCTCTAGAAGAGAGGTTAGCACAGATGGATTCAGGCATAAGTGGGGTAAACTTAGATGTCCCAACTCAGAAATAAGATTGAACCCTTTGAGTGACAACCATTATGGCTTGGACCTGGCCTGCCCCAAGGGCTTGATCTTCAGAGGTGAGCCTTGGGGAAGGTGACTGGATTGTGGAGGCTCTAACTTCACTAGCTGGTTAATCCTCTGGTGGACTCAGCGCTTAATGAGTTATTGGGAGGTGATGGAAATTTAGGAGGTGGGCAGAGTTGTCCCTAGTTGTTCCCTTCTCTCTTCTCTTTTTTCTAACGTCGTGGATGTTGGGTATTTCATCCCAGCAACAAACAAGTAACTAAGACAGAGATGTAAGCCAAGATGTAAGCCATGGAAAGAACAGGTCTGAAAGCCCAGGACAGAAAAACTCTGAGAAGTCAAAAGTCCAATTAAGGCAAGATTACCATTGGAATGTGGTCTCGTACAGGCTCCGTCAGAATTGGGTTGATGTGAAACAACACTGAAATGTCATTATTTTGTCTGAAGATGAGGGATTTTATTTTAATCAGAAAGAAATTGATTTTCATGGCCTTTCCTTAGTAAACCTTAAACCAAAGATTTGGCACAATTTATCAAACTCTATCCAGGAAAAAAGAAGTACAAAATCTGGCAGACATATTGAGAATGTTGGGGGCAATTATGAGATTGAAGTCATGTGCTCTTACTTTGGCTAAGATTCAGTAACATTCAGGCTCTATTTCACTCTTCCTGTCAAAGATCCATAGAGGAGGAAGCTCAGAAGTCAAAGCCAAACAAGGTGTCATTGTCACTTCTTTGGAGCTCTGGCCAAAGTTATATCTGTAGATCACAAGAGTGGAGCAAAGTGGAGAAACAGGACAAAGCAGCCATCAGCCAGGGAAAACTTAATTAGTAGGTTTGTCCATTTTATCCAAATTTCCAGCTCATGAGGGTCTTTCGACTCCTAGTTCAGTAGTAAGGTCCACAGCGGGGCTGGAGGGATGGCACAGCAGTACAAGGCCCTGAGTTCGATTCCCCAACACCACTTAAAGCCAGGTATGGTGGCGCATGCCTGTAATCCCAGCACTTGGGAGGCTGAGTCAGGGTTGCTGTAAGTTCAAGGCCAGTGCGAGCTGTAAAGTGAGTTTAGGAAAAGCCTGGGCTACAGAGTGAGACCCTGTCTCAATAAATAAACAAATAAATAAATAAATAAATAAATAAATAAATAAATAAATAAAATAAGGTCCATAGCATATACTCCCCGGTGACAGGGGAAAAGGACCAGAACTAGAGGAAAGGATCTGCCTCTGTTCCTGCCCTGGAACTTGCACGATCAACGTACAAGCTCAGCTACATTCAGTCATTTGTAATTCACTAACATCAGAATTCTCTCTCCAGTCTACAGGGATTCCCTTCTGATTAGAAAATTCATTCCATCATAAGTGAATGTTGAACATGGTAGACTCAGATACTGTGCTCATTGGAAAGGTTAAAATGTTCCACTCCAATTAGTTGCTGTTTTGGTTTATGTACCAGTCTCCTAACTAGGTTCACTTGCTTAATACATGTCATGGTCCACAGGAGACTGTACAGTATCATAGAAAGACAAAGGTTGGAAACCATACATACCTGAGTTCTAATAGTGATTCACTTATCATGACTCTATGACCTTGAACAAGTTATTTGTACTCTTCATGAACGTTCTACTTCCCACAACCAACAGTTAAAATGGTTTTTGTTGGGATGAAATTAAATAGCTTTTTATAAAGTGTGCAGCCCATGGCTTTGCAAAGAATAGGAACTCAAAATGTTAGCTGCCTTCCACCTTGGGTTTCATTCCTCCAAGCATCTGACCTGTTGTCCATTATCCAACAAAACCCAATCTTCACGACTGTGCAAATCTGCTAGGCTTAGATCTGCATCATGGAAATGTGAAGAGATATTACCGTGTCTGAGCTCACCTGCACCAACTAGCTGGTCCTGCCCCGAACACGGGCACAGCTGGACCCCTGTCTCTCTGTCTTTGTCTCTGTCTCTGTCTCTCTCTGTCTCCCCATTGTTTCATACTCAAATTGTGAAATATACATACATCCCCAGCCCTATGCAGGTGCCATCATGTACAACCTATACTCTCTTCAGGGTCTTGCTATTTTGTACATATGAAATATCCAAGTAGAGAAAATCAACTTATTCCTCCTTCAGTTGTGGCGAGAACTCATGAATGTTTGCTCTGGTTTTATGCTCTCTGTTCAGAGTTTTATGTCATATAGTCTCCACAATAACTTTTGAACTAGATATTATTATTGTTATGGCCATATCGTAGACTAAAAGACTTAGGTTCACATCAAATACCCTGGACCTGGGAGAATAATTGATAGCAATTTTCAAGTATTATTTTCTTCATGAGATGTATGCTAGTATCACAATACTTACAGAAACCATGGTTATAAAAAGACTGAATCGATTTATGAGAACACAGTTCTCTACAGCCTTCCTTGAGTGACATGAGCTGAAAATAAAACCATGAATTTCAGCTTTACCTTTCTTGGATGGTCTACAGTGTCTTAACTTCCCTTAAACTTTATGGTCATCTATCCACTTAAGCATAAAAGATATAAAGTCACAATGACCTTGGAATCCAGAAGTATCCATCAGCGCTTTGCCCACCTGCGAAGAGTCATTACTTGCCAGCCTTGACAGTGGAATGAACTCGTCATGGATCATGACCCTGCATTCTGAGGCTTTAAAAAACAACACAGCCAGCATTTTATGCTGGGAATCTGACACATCACACCCGCTTAGAGTCAGGGCAAGAATAGAAAAAGCGCTGGTTTTGGGTGAAACGACCGTGCTCTCTAGATGTATGAATTTGTTCATGATGTTAAATCTCTCAGGGTCTCCATCTTCTACTCTCTGAGATGGGACTGTACTTCATGGAGAGTGTGAGAGAGTCAATCAAAGAACACCTGCCGGGTATCTGGCCAGCAGCTGGTTCTTTCCTTTTCTTTGCCTTTCTGTCAGGTGATTTTAACCTATGAGTTTTACAGTATTTGTGGAGCTATCAAACAATTAACTTGGGTGTTAGTGGATCTGTGAACATCTGGCAGTTACATGGAAGCTTCAGTATGTCCTTAGAGATTGTGTTTCTACAGAAGGCATCTGTGCAAATGTCTCAGGCCATCTAACAACACACCACAAGCCCAGGGGCTTAAACAACAGAAAGGTGTTGCCTCATGATTCTGGGGATAGAGGCCTGTGGTAAAGTTTGTTTCTTCTAAGGGTTGTGAGACCATTAAAAGGATTATATGCCAACTTGAAGCGGTTAGGAAGCACCCAGGGTGGAGCCTATAGGTGTATGTAAGTGACATGTGGGCCTGTGAATGAGGGAAGACCACCCATCCAGATGTAGGAGGTCCAAATGGCAGTTTGAACTAAGTGAAAGGAAGGAAGAAGAAAGATTGTTACAGATTTTTTGGGGAAAGCTTTCACCTTTGCAATTGTGTAAGAACATTGGCTTGAGCCTGTCTACACGCTGCTGATCTTCAGTTTCCGGTTTCACCATTGTTCTTCGATTAACCAAGATCCTCATCAGACTCACACCGGCTGTCCTGCCGTCTCGGACCAGTGTTCTACTTCACAGCTGGGCAGCCAGTGGGGCCTCTAGCTCATGCCCATGCAGGCCACTGTTTTGGACTATCTCTCTCCTTGGACTTGTAAGCCCCCCAAGTCCCCGTCCTTTGTAATTTCTGTCAGTTCTGTCTCTCCTAGAACCCTAACCTATAAAGAGATTCTGTCCTGTGTCTTTCTCAGACTCTGTGGCAAAACCCATTCCTTATGATGTCACTTTCCCACTGTACTTTCTCTGCATAAGTTAGTCTCTGAAACCAAATTTGCTCATATTAGTACAAGAACATCAGTTTGATTGGATTTAAGTCCCACCTCAATGACTGTATATCAACACAATTGTCTACAGAAATCCTATTCTTGTGGTTCAAACTATACATATCATTTTTTCTAGTGGAAATAATTAAAATCAGATCAATATTAATAGCTTTCATTGGATTCACGATAGAGTCTGTGACCCTTCCAAAGATTAACAAACAGCGACGATGGACTCTTATTCCTGGTTTGTCTGATGCCAGCCCAAAGAGGACAATGCAGGCTTGAGATGACCAGGATTTGTCTCAAAGTCTCAAGTCATGGTGAAACACACAGTCGGTTCTGAAGGGGTCGGTTGGGTATGGGCTGCCAGTGGTGTAACCTTTACCTAAAATGCTTGGGACCCAGAGGGTTTTGGATTTATATTTGGGGGAGATTTTGGAGTATTTGTATATACATACTATCTTGGGGTTGAGACTCAAGTCCAAACATAAAATTCATTGATATTTCATATACACTTCATAAATCCTGACCGAAGGTCATATTTTGAATTATTGTTAGTGCACCTACATCTTGATTGTCCCTTGTCACATGAGATCAGGTGTAGAAGTTTTCTACTTGTGTCCTATCTATTGACGCTTGAGAAGTTTCAGGTCTTGGAGCACTTCACGCTTAGGGTTTTTGGAACAGAGATGCATAACTTGTAATTGGAATAGAGTGGAGAAAATCTTTTCCTGTATCCGACTTGATGCTAATGAGTAACCACAGCTCTTTGTTTAAAATCTCGATGGCTGTGCTAAGGATTTCTTGAGTCCTGCTCTCACAAAGTTTACAATTGGGTGGGTGAGATATTTATCATCAAATAACATGAATGCGTGATTATAAATTGAGATGTCTGCTAGAATAGAAAGAAACACAACTCTATAAAATGACTATAATCAAGAAATTTGATTTGGTCTAGATTCATCAGGCAAACTTTTACTAGGAAATGCTGCCTGTCACTCTGGTGAAGAGAACAGGAAAACGAGCCAAAATACCATTAAGGAGAATATTCCAGGCAGAAGAATAGCATGTTCAAAGTCCCTGTAGTCGGAGGGAACATGGACTACACTAAAGAAACATAAACAAAGCCGGTGGGGCTGGGCATGGGGTAATGAGATAATGGCATGAAGGCCAAGGGCTTTGGGGCCTTGTGAAGATTCTAGGAACTTCTCCTGGGAGAAAAGAACAATGTCTCCATCCGATTCAGCTTATCTGATGTCAAGTCCCTGCCCACTTTGTCCTGTTGAAATTCTCAGGCGTCGCTCCTTAGCGATACCACTTCACTCTGGAACATTCCCATTCTCTTGCTTTGCTTTTTCAATGACATTTTCCCCCATCTTTTCTTTACATGTTACTTTCCACTCTCTTAAGGTGATTTTCTTAGAAATAATTTTATGCTTCTATTATTAGACTCACGAACTAATGTTTTATTTAAAACTCACGTTGTCGCACCGCCTTGGCTGCCACCCTTATGCAGGCGTCTCCAAAGTCTTCAGGGCTACAGTTGCCTTTTCCCATCAGCCTGCAAAATAAGCAATGCACAATTTGTGTCATGTGAACAGCTACATGTGCTGCCGACACCCTGGTTTGGTAGCCCTGTGGATAACTATTTTATTGAGGATGTTGCCAAATCTGGACATTCTGGCGATTGACACAGATTTGCTGTAGGTTAGAGGGAAACGTGTCACCACTGAAGAGGCTTAAACATTGAATCTTGTGCTCCTCACCAAGATTCTACGCATTCACAAGATAGTTGAAAAAGAATTTGTCTTTGTGATCTCTCCCGTTATGCAAATACATGCTTTGTGTTCTCTGAGGTTTCTGCTCATCTCTGCCAAGGGACCCTGACTCAGGGCTCCAGTCACCCTCTACTGACGTCTGTGTGGGCAAAGAGCTTCACCCTAGCTGAGATCGTGGGAGGAAGCCACCGGATGAATGCATCTGAAGGTTAGTGTGCCAAGGTCGTCATAAGTTCTGACACTGACCTTCCCTCACTGGCCTGGTGGGTTTGATTTTGGCTTCCTAGACAAAGAGGAGGAGAAGCAGAACGAAAGGAAAAAGAGTAGCACTGGCGAAGAGGAGAGAAAGAGGAGAGAAAGATCAAAGGTCTACACTGAGGACTGCACACTCTCATATGCACTTTATTTGATCCTCACAGACAGTCTGGAAAGGTAGCTGTTTTTAATTTTTAAAGTTTTGTATAGGTTTATAACCATGCATGGGTCTTCTGAAGTAAAAACTAGCGATTAGTCTGACAAGTGGGGATTAGTCTTATTTTTTCTTTTGCATTTGATATTCTCTCAACTATACCACAGGGCCTCAGTCATTGTTGAATTAACCAGAATGTTTGAGTCATGCTGGTTTCTGTCACTCTGGTGAAGACTCATCTGCCAGTGGGTTCTCTGGACTCCTTCCATATGACACCTTACATTGGACTGTATATTTAAATTGAACCAGCTCACCCAGAAACCCAACCACTTGCCTGATAGCCAGTACTCACAAACCAAAGGCCTTCCAGTTGAACAAACTCGCTCCTCTCTGTTTTAACCCCTATGTTTCTCCTGTTGTTGTTGTTGTTTTTAATAATTTGTGCTGGCGACTTTCCCATTACTGAGACCCAATAACTGACATCTACAATTCAAAGGAGGGAAGATTTAATGTGGCTCAAGTTTCCGAGGATTCAGTCCATGACTGGCTGGCTCCAAGGCATGAAGATCATGGCAGAAGGGTATGGTGAGGGATATCTGCTCACTTCAAGGCAACCAGGGAGTCAGCAGAGAAAGGGAAGAAGGGAGGATCTAGACACAAAATGCACCTCTCCAGGTCATGTTCCCTGTGACCTACCTCCAATCAGGTCCAATGGGCTAATTAACTCACCAGTGGGTGATCCGCTGATGAAGATAGCTCCCTCATGGCACAATCACCATCCAAATCCCTGTCTTGGGACACAGGAGGCTTCGGGGGGCCATTCTGGATCTACATCATCACCAATTTCTAATGTAGCTCAGGTCACACTATTTGTCATTGCATATTTTTAAAGACTGTTTTTAACTCAGTCTATTTAAGAATCAAATTTTGTGAGCCACCCTTTGATCTTACTGGACTTAGGTCAGGTCCCCGGATGCTTCACCACACCACCTCCCTGCAAGCAAGGCTCTCATGCAGTCGGCCTGCCTGGCATCTGATGCTTCTTGCCGGAAGCCCTCCCAGGAGGAGGGATTTCAGGAAAGGTTACACAGAGAAAAGTCCCATTGAAGGAAGAGCTGTGAGCACTTCCAACAGTGGCTTCTGGGGGAAGTTGCACCCATCCTACAAAAGGAATGTTATGTGAGGAATTCGAAGGGGATCTTTCTAGCAAGAGCTGTTTGTTCCGGTCATCATTAATGAAGTATGCTGGGCAAGTACTCGTTCAAGCATGAGCACAAACAGTGAATTCCCTGCTGTTCAGCTCAATCAGCTGTTCTATCCTTAGAAACTCCAGCAAGCATTGTGCAAACCTCCCTTTACACATAGTAATTACTCCCCATCAATGAGATCTTGTGTCGGGTCACTCATTTTCTCTTTGGCTCTTAGGTGCATTATTGAGAATTAATATGTATAGTGTTCAAAGACACTCATGAGATACAGGGGTCCACACTCCGTAGACGCACAGGGCTACACTGTCCCTTTGGAGCAGTGGTGATAACCATTTTTATTAAGTACAATTTCTTGGGGCATTTAATTTTGACTCAGATATTTTACCAATAGTCTTACAGGCAACCCATGTCTAGTGACCCTCATATTATAAGATGAGTCATCACTGTTATCACCATTGTTTCAAAGAGGAAAGGCGTGTATGCAGGTTAACAGAGGAGCCCACATTGAAAGGAGCATGCTCGTAATCAGACTCACATATGGAGTCTGGGTCTGGATGTCTGCCTGAAATATCTTCTTTTTAAACTGCTATGCAGTATTTTGTATATGTGGAAGTGAAGTACTTTATAAAATCAGATATGAACATAATTTTTAATCCTGCTGTGGCTGGGGGTCCTGAGCAGTGGCTGCCAAGCTCTCCCCCAGCTCTGCCCTCGGTCCTGCCTCTGTCACAGCCACTCTTGGCCCTTCCTCTTTGTGCTTTATTCCACCCACATCACCTGTCTCTGGTAACCTCCCTCTCTTTTCTCATCTGCCAAAACCCTGATTGCTCCTTCTGTTCTGATGCAACTGTCCTGTCTCTTTCACTCCACAACTGGGAAAGAGTAGGGTGCTCAGGTTTGATGATTATTGAAGAGTGTCTTGGTAAACTCGATCCTGCTGAATGAATCTATACTGCTTAGGGGGCCTTGTATTTGACATGTTAGTGACGGTTTCCCAAAACAGAGAAGGAGTTTTCTCTAGAACACAGAAAGAAAGACAGCGCTGCGGAAGCGAACCTCCAGCTTCAGAGATTGCCAGCTCCTTTTTATCCAAGAGGACAATTTGCTATGAGGGAGGGCAGCCTCGTTTCAAACATAAATATTACTTGATAACCCCAAAATTGTCTTTCTTCATAGATATTCTACATGCAACCCTGCTATTCCCTTCCATCAGCTGGTTCCAACTGATGAGGAGGGAATCAGCACCGAGGTTTGCCCACACTTGTCTCTGGATTTTTTACGTGACTTGTGCTACCATAGGCCGGCAAGACCAGCATCTTGAAAATTCAGGCGTGATCTGCTTGACTGACAGCGGCTCCTACGAAAGAAGACAAGCTGGCCCTGCTACTGCTTCTTTTCCAGGTGCTGTTGAAACTCGGCACCTGCCCGCAGGAGCTTCAGCGCTGCTGGCCCAATTGACAGCTTGGGTGTACAGCTGGAGCTCAGTAAGAACAAGTGAGCAGGTAACTCAGGGGAGGAGCCCGTGACGGGAAGACAGCCATGGGCAGGGAAATAGGTCCATGACTAGCCAGAGGGAGGATGGGCGCTGGAAAATCCGATGACATGAAAACGCTTTGCTTAGTTTGTGAAGACGGAGATAGAGGTTTAGCCACGGGACCAAGGCGTGTCACGACGCAGGAAAACCAGACAGTAGTGCAGCTTTCGAAGGACAGCCAGTCGGTGCTACCAAGTTTGGTTGTCTCTCATCAGTGTTCTGGGTAATGAAAATTTCTAGCGTACCAAAATGACAATGTTTGATTTCTTGGAAGACAGTTGCTGCAGATGATGTGGAGGAGCACCGGGAGGGCGGAGAGAGCTGTGTCGGGGAAACCGGCCCAGAGGTTGCTGTGATTTACCAACAAAAGCAGAAGCCGGACCTAAGCAGGCTCTTCTGGTACTGGTGGGAGCCCCGTCTTCCGGCTCAAAATGGAGCTTTGGCCTGTTTCTTGTTTTTGGTTTTCTCTACCACCGCCTGACTCTGGTAGTTTTCTTCTATTCTGTTCAGCCATGTCAGCTGCCCAGAATCCCATCTTCTCTTTTACGAGCCTTAAAAAAAAAAAGCCTATAGGATACCAGGCCCAGTGACTTAGGCATATAAGCACTCTCTGAGAAGAATTCGGAGGCAAGAGTATTGTAAATTCCAGCCAAGCCTGAACAACGTAATAAATTAGTGAGAACCTGTCTCAAAATATACAAATAAAAAAATGGGCTGGGGATATAGCTCAGTGTGAGGGCCTTGAGTTCAACTATCAGCACCCTTCCTCCTCCAAAAAATGTAATAGGACATCAGAAAGGAATTTAAAAGAGTTTAGATCACCAGACTGAAGCCATGAGCCATGCACAGGCGACTCTCCCCCAGAGAGCTTAGGTGTGAGATGCACAATAGTCAGGAGAGAGGTTTTTTTGGGGGGAGCAAAGAGGGGCCGGCAATGCTCCTTGGCAGGGTGCCACATGGCCCCTTGTGAGAGGCGGTGCATCCTTCACCCCAACATTGGCCTGGTCCCCGTGGCCTCTCCACCACTCTCAGATGGACACATGTGCAGAGACTCACTTCCTTCTGCCCATGATCTCTGCTCTTCTTTGTGTGATCTTTCCTGGTCATCCAGAAGGTCATAACGACCTCTGTCCTTATCAAGGTCTCTACTGTCCCAGGAACTCCTTGGAAAGTTATTATCTCCATTATTTTAATTTGTAGGCTGACTTGATAGCTTTATCTTTCACAGATTTTCCTTTAGATTTTCAAAAAAAAAAACCTATCACGTCAAAAATCTTGGTTATTCAAACTTAGAGTAGTTTCCAAACTATCATTTTTTAACACAGACTTGAAAAACTGATTTTTTGTAGGTTCCAGCTGCACAACTTCTAATCTTCCACTCTCCCATTCCCCTTAAACTACAGGATTGCTCTGATAGCCTACATGCCTGAATAGAGATGAACAGAATCAGTCATATGGGAAGAGAAAAAACATGAATTCATTTCCAAAAAACAAGTTGATTATCATTGTCTTGAAATCTACATAGATATATGATATCTTCTGAGGATTAAAAAAATTACTAAAGTTGGCTTGGAATGAAACAGGAAAGAAATAGGTTAATTATAACCATAGGGGAGAAAATTGAAAAGGATGTTAAAGCAGTAAACTACCTCACAATAAAGGTGCCCAGTCTTTTATGAGATGCCTGAAATAATTCTATGTAATGACCTGTTTTTAAAAAGTGACTCTGAAACACTGGCTCTGAATATGTAGGTATGGGAACAACATGGGGGAGTTTATTAAAACATCAACTCCATTTTCCCTTTCTCTATCTTCTCTTTGAGGTTCTGCATGAGTAGTCACAAGATGCGATGCAGAAATCTGAATTTTAAAGAAATAGATACAACTATGCTCTCTTTTGAGAAACTGGCTGCACAGCCGTGGTTCTTTTCAATAAGAGGTTTACATGAACAACCCATTAGGATGTGGGAAACTATTAGAACTTTTATTTTTGTAGGAGTTTTTTTTTTCTCCCAGTGAAAGAAATTTCAACATCAATGATTATTTGTTTAACTCCTTGGCCTGACCGCCTCTCTGTATGTCAGGTCGCCAACCCACACAGAAGGTCCATCAGACATCCTTGGAGGAAAGTGTGGGTGGTACCCGCTCCTTCCCTGGTGAGTTTGCCCTTAAATATCCCACTGCTATGTCCCTGAGTCATATCATCTCGCTATCGCTAAATGAATCTCCACCAGACACACCAGCTCAAGATGATATTCCCTACTAGGAGCCACAGCTGAAGACAGAGCTTCTGATATGATGGGTGATACTTTTCCTACTTGTGGTTCAAAGAAAACTTCATCGGTCACACAAGGGGTCATAAACAAGAATGACCTAATCCGATATGAAACCACATTGGTCCAAGACATTTCAAATGATCAAAATTATGCCTGGAGAATTGGAACCTATGCAGTATCAGCAACAAAAAATGTTAAGGTACTGTGCTTCAGGTGCTAACTAATAAAAGAATGAGATTAGGATGCGGGGCATTGCACATCAAAGCATCAGAATATGATTAAAATAATGTTAGTTACAAATAAATTAGATGATATATATGATGATTATAGTCCTGTAACATTTTTGTTCCCATAGCTGTGCATCATTAAAAATACCAGACACGCTGCCTTAAGCAGGGTCATCGAAAGCAGGTCCTTGAACAGGTGGGGGTCAGGATCTATTACTTACAGCTTCAAATCAAATAAGGCAATTGAGAGTCAGAATTTATACACTTTTACATCAATCTGACAAAGCAATTTTTGTGTTAAATCTAATAATAAATAAGTTGAGCTATTTTATTGTGTTTGGCTTATTTCATTTTTTCTAATAATTTCTTTTTATTGTAACAAAAGTAGTAATGCATGAAGAATTGGGAAAATTCTCTCATTGCAGATAATTTGAAAAATGCTGCCTGTTCTAAGGCATAAAAATTATGCAAATTCAAGTTATTTTATAAAATTAACAGGATTCTGACATAAGAACAAAGTGAATTAAAATAGAAATTTACACACTGACCCTGATTATATTAGAAAACCAACCCAACCTCAAGTTAAACTGTCCCACTTCTGGTCGTGTGGCATTTCGTCTAAGTTCAGAGCTGACGGGACTTCCGCATGTTCCTGCTGGTTCTGGGGACTCAACAAAGATGGTGGTAATGTGTCTTGATCCCTGTTCTGGGGGTAGAGGTCACTTTTGGAACAAAGGAAGCAGTCAAGGGAATCTGAGGAGACATACAAAGCTCATGCTCAGCACACAAGAAGGTTCTCCGTGCAGGGGCCATGTAAGGGGAAGTCCAACAGAAAGAAAAGATCAGTTCATTTAATGGGGCTGGAGACGTCGCTCAGACGTCACGGGGCTTGCCTACCATGTGCAAGGCCCTGGGTCTGAGTCCTCAGAATCACATAAACTGGGCGTCGTGACTCCTGCCTGTAATCCCAGCACCCGGGAGGCTAAGACAGGAAGATCGCCGTGAGTTTGTGGCCAGCCACATAGCGAGCTCAGGACTAGCCTGGACTACAGGTTGACAGCCTGTCTCAATGGGCTGCATAGACCCTCTTAGGCCACTCTGTAGAGACTTCCAAGAAGTTGTGAGTTGGAACCTATTCCAGTTTCCAAGCCTGTCTTTTTGGAAGTGGAAAGTTATGATGTCTGTCAACAGGATCCCTGATAGCCGTGTGGAGAACAGACACCCAAGGGCAGAAGAATGCAGTGACTTATGATCTGAGCACAGCGGAAGAGGAAGAGTTGGGACAGAAACTTGCAGATGGAGGTGTTGGTCCATCAGGTTTGAATAATATACTCAGGATGGAGCTTATATACTTTGGAGAATTGAGATTAAGGTTCACTCTGTGTTGGAAATATGGTTGGTTCCCTCCCAAACTCATGTTGAAAATTTCTTGATGTTTTGACAGTACTGGAGGTGGAGCCTCTTAGCGATGAGTCGACCATTAAGAGGGATCCATGCCTTTTTTGGAGTAGTGAGCAAATACTCATGGGAGTGAATGAGCCACTGGGAGAGCAGATTGTGTTAAGGCCTCGCCTGCCTTCCCCTATCCTGCCATATGGCTCTTACAACATGAAGTCTTGGCCTGACGCCGGCGCCATACTCATGGCCTTCCAAGCCTCCACAAGGATGAGTTGAGGAGGTGAGCAGGGAACTGGAAAGAGACAGTTGACATCGTCCTGTTAGCCTGTTGCGTCAGGGCCTCACCACCGGGATGGAGCAGCCTGATTTTCTGCAGATGTGTGCAAAATTGTTTTGACCTGTTTTCTACCATTGGATTTATTCCATGTCTGTGTTGGAGCACCTGGATTTCTTTCCTTTTTCTTTAACAATACTAGGGGCTAGATCCGGGATTCACACTGAATTCAACACATTATTATTATTATTATTATTATTATTATTATTATTATTATTATTTTAAAAATTTGAGACAGGGTCTTATAAAGTTGCTAAATCGCACCCCTGGGCTTGAACTTGCAATCCTTCCAGAGTGCTGGGACTAAAGGTCTGCACCACCACACCTGAGCTGATTGCGTTTCTTAGGAGTCTGATGTGTTGCGTGGAGGAAACTGCTTGGGGCCTGGAATGCGAGTGGGTGACTTTCTGCAGGTGACGCGGAGGTGGCTGCCCTGCTTGGCTTTCCACTGGTGACATGGCTTCTCATCCTGCTCTATCTTCACTGGTGTTTCAGCAGGAAAGCTGATGACCCATCAGTGGGGACTTTCCAGGGATCTCTTGAGCAGAACCTCACCAGTATTTTCAAGTTTGTTTGCTTGCTACATGAGTTAACAGTCAATGTCAAAATTTGAGCCTCTTGGTAGGGTCAGTGGCTAAAGTGCTTGCCTAGCATCTGCAAGGATGCTAGGCAGCACATAAGCCAGGCATGGAAACATATGCAATCCCATCAGTGAAGAGGCTGAGGCAGGGCAATTGCCATGAGTTCAAGGCCAGCCTTGAATACAGAGAGAGAGTGCCTGTCTCAAAAAACCCAAAACGTTGAGACTTCTGATACTCATTCTCAGCGTCTCAGTCACTCCCTATCTCTGTATTTTTTTAACATTTTTGTCTGATTTTTTTCATAAATTTAAAACTAAGGTCATAGATTTCAAATTTTAAAAGGGAATTTCAGAAATAATACAGTGTTATGAAGAAACTGTTGCTGATGCCAAAAATCAGCTCCTCCATGGGCCCCGGAGGTGTCGGCTCCTGTGCGCTGTGACCCGTCCAGCGCCGAGGGCGGTGAGTAGGGACCTCAGGGCAACCTGTCCTGCTCCCGGAGCTACTCACCCTCCTCATCTCTCCGCGGGGCCTTTAGTGGGACCGTCAATCTCAGCTCTCGAGACAAGATGTGGGAATCAGATCCCAGGATTGTTGGAACACCGCGTGGAGCTCCGCTGCGCCGACCCACAGCCGGGTCTCGGCGACTCCGTGTGGGGCGAGGTGGGGCGCCGTGTCACCGCCAAGGGCGGCTACAGTGTCACACTAGGAAACCGGGGCTGGACTTTTCTCTCGTGGTAGAAATAATCCTTAACTCACTATGACTTCAGATTCTGCTGTGCTTCCCTTATGCAACGCTTAAACCCACTGGCGACTGCCCCTCGTTTAAGCCTGCCTGACCACCTGGCCTGGCTGCACAGGTAGGCTTCTGGTACAATCCTGCCTCCTTTGCATGCAGACAATAACTCAGATTCTTAAGGGGACAGCACTGTTATTCCCAGTTCACGCATTGCTACTATTGGGTGCAGGTTTGCTCAGAGGTGTGTGTGAGCCCTGGGTCTGACCTGAAAATGGTGCTTTCCTGTGTGTTACTAACACACGTTGGCAGTAATTACACTGTAATTACACAGTAATTACACTGATCTCAGGGGAATGGCACCTGTGCATATGGCACCTTGATCACTTTGGTTTTCCCTTCTCTCTCTCTTCTCCGTTCTCCAGGTCCCAGTCACATCCTCACAAAATCTGTCTCCCTGCTTCCTGCCATCTCTTTTATTTTGTTCTTCATTTATATTTTGGACTCCTCACGTAAGAGAGACCACATGATATTTATCCTTCTGGATCTGATTTACTTCCCTTAGCATTGGTATCAAGGGGCATCCGTTTTCCTACAAATGCACCCTTCTTTATGGCTGAGTAGTACTCCACATTGAGTAGTCACTTTGAAACATAGGCAATATTGGGAGGCCACCTTGGTGTCCACTGAAGGGAAGTGTTTGAAGGCAGTAATTGCTTCTCCGATCTTAAAGTATGTCAGTGACTTCTTAGAGACGGTCTGAAGCCGGGCGGTGGGACCTCTGTGATGACTGGTGGAAAGTGCCACATATGTTTGAAAGCAAATTCTTTGGCTTTTGTGAGGAAGAACTCCAACAATCAGTCACCAGCCAGGCCATGATGAAAGCAGGGGTGGCTTGGAAGATGCTGCACCCAAAACTGGCAATTTTCGTTAAGAAATCTGAATTTCAATGCGTGAGAATCTTGATTGTCAAGCAGGATTAAATTGGTTGTCTTTGAATCACTGACCTTTTTATCATATTTGCACAATAAACACACATTGTAAGTTTGGGGCACTCAAGTAAGAATCTACATGGGCGTGTCCACATATCTCCTGCACATGGTACAAATTAAGAGGTTTGTCTCTGTCTTTTTCTCATTGCTGGAGCACAATACCTGCCGCCCACAACTTCAGGGAGGAGAGGTTGATTTTAGCCCACAGTTCAGAGGTCTCAGCTCTTTTGTGGTCATCAGCAATGGTGAAAGGGCCTGAGGGGCAGCCTGGTGGAGCTCACGGCATCGCAGAGGGAAACAGAGGGGTGGCAAGAGGATAGGGACAGTCTATCCTTCCAGGCCTCACCTCAGTGATCCACCCCTCCCAACTAGGACACGCCTCTTAACAGTGTGTGACATCAGCACATTAGACCACAGGATCCGATTGCCTTCCAAACACATGAGGCCACTGGGGGACATGCCAGATGCAAACCGTAGAGGTACTGAAGTTTACCTCCAGATTCCGAAGAGATGGCGTTAATGGCAGAAATGTCACTTCAAAAGTGTGGCTGGGGGTGCAGCTCAGTGGTGCAGCAGTTGTCCAGCACCCAAGATACCTGGCCAGATCCTCAGCACTGAAGAAATTTGAGCACAGCCCAATTTTCTGGACAGAACATGTGCCCAGGTCCACGTGGCACCTGTGAGTTCACCCTCTCTTAATTCTTCAGGGACAAAACAGGAATGTTCCTGTGACTGGAGGATCTGTTCATAACCACAATCCCAGATGCTTAGGACACTTGTTCAGAAGTCACAGATCCTCTCAAACACTGGTGGGACAAAGGACCCCTTTTTTCAAAACTATCTGTAGGGTTTTGGGGTGTAGCTGCAGAGTTTGAAAATGAACTCAGGGAAGTCATGAAAGACCATTCCCGCTGAGGTGGAAGATGACAGCAGGGTGTAAGTCCCCATAGTGCTCAGGGTGGCTGCGTAAGGAAGACCATGCCTGCCTGTGTGGAGGATGCTTGAAGGGTGGAAACCATGCACACTTGTGTGTAGAGAATGGGGATGGGAGAGTCACTACAGTCCTACATGGCTGGCCAGGGAGCCAGGCATTGGGTGGATGCTGGCCTTCGGGGAACCTCTCAGTTGAGTAGCATGAGAGGGTGATTAAATCGAGAGCTGCAGGAAGCGAGAGTCAAGACACTTTACAAATTCATTACCATCTGCTGAAGCAGGAATCCTCAAATCCCTGGGCTACACATAGGTGCCAGCTGGTGGCCTTGGAAGGACCAGGCTGCTGGGATAGATGAGTGGAAAGCAGGAGGTGAGTGGAGAGAGAAGCCCCACCTCCTATCAGCCTCCTCCTATCAGTTTCTAATGAAGTTGGTGATTGACAAGAGGCAGAACTTCACTCCCTGTTCGCTCCTGCTGTTGCTCACCATTCCAAGGCTATCCTTCAACAACTTGCTGCAGAAAAAGAACATGCCACCCTCTCCTTGGGAGAGCAATCTTCAACTAATCTGGTCCCTGGCGTCAAAAAGACTGGGGACCACTGTCTAAAGCATGAATGAAGCTCTTCTGCTTCATGTCAGTAGAAAAGAAAGTTTTGTTCCTTGCCTTCAGCTAAGCACAGCTCTCTGGAAAACTTTCAAGTATAGGAAATGGAAGCTCTTTCAAGGGTTCCAGTGGGATTTATTATCTTAATAGCACCTGTCCTTTACCCTGCTCACATGTCCCAAACACACGAAAAAACCAAGTTAGCTAAAGGAAAGGGTGATTAAGTGTACAGCCTGACGCTTTCTTATGTTCACAGCTGGGGCCACTTCAGAGCCCAGCAAAGAATGTCTTTGGCCAGTGGCTCTGGGAGGGGTGGAGAGGGGAATGGAAGAAGTCTCTGGAAAGCCTTTAGCACTGGGGCGTGTTCCCTCCTCGCTGACTCCAAGGAATTCCCACACGTGGAATCTGGCCTATCATAGGGAACTTTTCCTTTCTGTACTTGACTCAATTTCATAAATCATGTCAACCGGCAAAGACATCAATTCTTCACACTGCAGAACAATACCCTTTAGAGCTGGCACTCTGAAAGGGCAGCAATCTGTCACGTCCAGTCCCCATGCTGGGAAATTGTCTTGTAACTCATCAGGAGACTGTTTCTAATTTCTCCCAAGTCCACGTTCTTAGCCTTTCCAGACTTCTCCAGCACCTGCCATGCATTCCTCTGCATGTTGACTTTGTTGGCTGATAATCTGCAATAACATCTCGCTTAGAATGAGAAAAGATGACATTTGCCACTAAGAAGTCAAGCCACCATGCGGACTTGTTTTTGTAAAAATACCATTCCTAAACCAGCATGACTTAGAAGATGCAGAGCTCTTTTATCTTTTTAAAGGTGAATTAAAAAATATTAATCCAACCCACTAACTTAATGATAACAATATTGGTGTGTGTGTGTGTGTGTGTGTGTGTGTGTGTGTGTGCGCGCTTCTAACCAGATGCCAAACTATCAATTTTTGGTGCATGGTGACATCCAGATTTCCATATATCTCAATTTTTCCTAAATAATTTTATCATTTCCAGAGCTCACAGATCTCTCTTTCTAAATAACTTCTCCCCTGGAGTTCATTTCCATGCAATTTCTTGTCCCAAGTTTCTTCTGAACAACTGTTTATTTTTGTTCCTGGTGAAGCACACCATACCCTTGTCTCTCGGCTCTTGTCTTGGTTAATTATTCAAGGACATGCCTGCCCTTGATACGGCTAAAGTGAGATATCAATGTCACATTTTCATGATTTCTCTTTTAGCACAGTAGGACAGTAACTTTGATTTTTTTCTTCTCATGTACCATAAAATTTTCTCAAAAAATGAGATAAACAAATAAGAGTTCTGTTGCCTTTCTACCCTATGCTAAAGGGAAAATACATTATGAAGCTGGGAAAAATCTTGTGACTACCTCGATCAAGAGAGTGTAACACAAGTGATGTCTTGTTCTCCCTGAGGTCACAGAGCGTCTGAGCTCTGTCTTGCCTTCTTAGGACATTTCCTTTTATAATCTACCTGAAACGTGTCCTGGGAGAAAGGCAAAAGGGCCCAGGTATGAAGGCCGTGCATAAGAATTTGCCATCTTCAGAATAGATTGTGCAAGGTGTTCTGTGGGTAAGAAGAGGGCTCCTCCGCTTCAGTGTCATCGAATGACCTGGTCAATACCCATTGCTAGAGTTTGGCATGTCCCCCTAAAACTCATGTATTTGGGTGGCTGCAGTGAGATGGCAGCAGAACTGTGCATTATTGGGAGGCAGAGCCTGCCTGGAAGGGGCAGATGCTTAGGGATTGACCTGCAAGGACTGTGTCAACTAGAGGAGAGATTGAGGAACACCCAGGGTAGAGCTTTCTGTGTGTTTATTGATGTGTGGGCCAGGAAGTGAAAGAAGAGGACTCACCCAAGATGCGGATTTCACAGCTGTCAGCTCTGGCTCGACAGTAGGAAGAGTCATTGTTGCCGCTTCTTCCTGGGAAAGCTCCAGGCTTGCCTGCGTCTCCGGGCTCACCTGACTCCTCCTTCACTTGGCTTCTTTCTGCAGTGAGATGAGTGGCTCTCTAGCTTCTGCCATGTGACTTCAGCATTGCCGCGAGACCTTCTGAAACTGTGAGCTAAAATAAATCTTCCCTCTCTTAAGTTGTGGATATTGGGTATTTTGTCCCAGCAATGAGTTTGTGACTAAGACACCAACTGAGGTCTCAGCCAATACTCAGTGTCAGCTACCAGGCGTATGGGCAGACAGATGCATCTGGACAAGCGCAGCTCCCAGTTCGACATCACTCCACACCCTGATCTAGCTAATGCCCCGGATGTGGTATTGTAGATATATAAACAATCTATTCTGTGTTCAGACTAAACTCCTCATCCACAAAAGTCTGAGAACATGAGCATCCTATTTAAGACTCATTTATGCCACTGAAATCTTTGTGTTTTGTTTTACAGCAATTGTAACAGGTACTTGACTCTGTAAGATAACTGCAGTCGTGTGAGCTGTGAGATGCTGAATTTCTCTGTTCTCCACTTTCTAACCTTTTTACACACATGTAGGTTACTTCTATAGCTGGTAATGACGCAGTTAATGGATGATTAGACTGTATGGTAGAGAGAAGATCTGAAATGCTGCCTGAGTTTCATATTTTTGGATGCCAGCATGAACAGGCTGTTAGCCACTAGTTTCTTTCTTTGATTTCTAGAGGTGACTCTGGTAGCACACTATTTTTTGTTAAAGTGTTGCATCAAGCATCATCTTTGGACTTAACCTCCTGAACTGTAGTAAAACAGGATGCAATGATTTGCTACTTGTTGAGAATCAAATCCTGCGGAGATGTGGAAGGCTTTCACCCCATGGGTCCAATGGTCAATCTCAGGAGACGTCTGTTTGCGTTGCATGTATCCTACTAGGTGGCCCAAATCTAGAGCATGTTTTTCTCTTCTCTTCTCTTCTCCTGGTCCTGCGCTTGAACCAATGAAATTAATGATTAGGGATTTTTCTATCCCAAAAGAAATGAGCCAGCCAGATGGTCTGGCCATCAGAAGGATAGGACTAAGTCTGAAGAGCATGTCAGGATCAACTCAACTGCCACATAAAACCAAAATATGAGCACCAAGAAGCAAGACTATGTGTTTGTCTCCACTAATGAAATTCAGACCCAGGCAAGTCCAAGTACTTAATATAATATCCTTAATGAGTGAGAGCAACTTAATCTTCAGTGTTTCCTGGGTAGGGAAAAGAACTTGTCATCTTTGGTAAAGATTGTACATGATGCTCTGGGTAAAGACAGGACCTCATAGTCTCAGTAGATAGCAAATACTGCATGTAAGTCTCTAACCATTAAGGCTTTAAGATTATATTCTTGTGTTGCATATTCAAAAAAGCAAGAAAGTAGACCTTTACCTTTGGAAAGAGCTAGAAGCCAAAGGTTACTTCCCATCCTCTTGTCAGCTCAGAAAATCTAAAAAATGTTTATCTTGACCATGTTGATGTGAAATAGCTCGAGGTATAAGGGGGAATGACAAGGTCCTTAGAGGGATTAAAAAATCACACTAACCAAAATTACATCCTTGTTATACGAGTGGCCGAAAACAGAGAGCTTCATAGCGTGTTTTGTGCCTTGGCAGCAAGTACTGCCCTTACACCATTGAATGTCACCGACATCATATGGTATCAATAACAGAAGAATTATAGCTGGAATGTAGAAGGTCTTTTTGTGTAGATTGTAGATCTGAATTCTTTTAACAGATTTCAAATGCATGTTCATATTGAACCCTGGCCAGCGTTTTGACCTTTTTGCTGACCTGAAAGGGTTGTGTAGCTAGGACAACATGCAGACTAGCGCCTGGAACATCCCTCAGGGTGGCCAACATATTTTCTTTATGACTGTGAAGCCATTTCCAAATTGCATTGTTGTCTGTAACAGAAGTTTCCAGGCTATTGAATTCTACAATATTTCCCAGTATAATCATTTCCAACTTCTTAAGATTCAGGGTAGGTTCTTTCAATAAAAATCAAACACACTATCTGTTGATAGCATTATTCTGCGACCACCAAATTAGATTTTGGTTCCAGAGCCCCAAAAATGTGAGGTTATGTATATGTCTGCACTTTTTTGTTGTTTTTTTTTTTTTTGTGAAAAACATACTTAAAGCTTACCTCTTTTCTAAAACAGTAGGAAAAAAATAAAAGCACTTTCTGGCATTCTAAATGTAGGTTGTAGAGGAAAAGGACAAAGCTGAGTACATCTTTTGGGCAGCTAGACTGATAATGAGAAACCTCTTTAAGCATGATGACATGCCACACTTTAAAAAGTCTTAAATGGTTTAAAACTATATCTTAATTTGATTTTAAGATAACTAAAATCTTATTTTCATATCATACTTATGGTGAATTAATAAATGAATTCTCATTGGTAAGAAAAAGAGCATAATGACTTTCACAGATATTATTCAGTGTTGTTCAGCTTCTATTCCCAATGCAATATGACAAGAAATATAAAGTATGTGTATTAGAATGAACAAATTATTTTCCATTAAGGTAACACTTAGAAAATTAAATAGAATGTTAATAAAAATGAATAGTAAAGAGACAGAAAAAAGATAAAACTCCAAAAGCTCTCAGAACCCAGCCTTAATTGAAGTAAAGTTGTAAAAATACAATTTCTTATTCACATCAGCAATACTCAGATAGAAAAGTGAGTATGGTTTATATGGATAAATAAGCAAAATGTTACTTAGACTACAAGAATTAATGAAAAGAAATCATCAAACTGGGAAAAACATCAACTATCATTCATGGGTTCATTATCTCAACTCTCCCTAAACTATCTTTGATAAAATGTTAATCAAATCAAGTTTTATGTTTCTGGAACTTACGTCTTTCCTCTGAATTTATTCTGGAAGAGAAATGTTTGAATTATCATATTTTTTAGGAATGAGAAAAAAAATGTATTGCAACATGTTAAAACTATGAAGCCACAGAATAAAAACTGTATTATAACTATTAACTGAAATAATTTAAAGAACAGCCACAATAAAAAGTAGAAAAATGGATAATATATTTAAACAGATGTCACGAAGAGGAAAAAAAGTAGAATCTTCAAACGAAAATTTGCTGAATTTCCTTCCTTCAACCATTGGCTCATGTACCTTAATTTATCAGTTTTGTCTGCAGCTAGCAGTCTCTGCCGCATAACTAAATGACCAGCAACAGGAAGCCCATGACAGAACACTGGGCAGCTGAGAACCACAAAGTTGTTACAGACAAGGAAGCTCTGGAGAAATCGGTAGCAAAAGCTGCTGTAGAACAAGGTGTTTACTCAACTGCTAAAAAAAAGAAAGAAAGCCCATACGCAATTCTGGCAAGACCATGGAGAAAGAAAGCTCACATACACTCACGGCGGTGTGCATGCAAGTTAGTACAGCCATTGTGGAAAACAGGATGGATAGTCCTCTACATGCTGAAAAGAGACCTACCGTGGGATCTCGCCATTCCTGCTGAGAACATCCAGAGGGATTGAAATCATTACACCAAAGAGACACCTGCACGCCGTGTCTGTGATGGGGCTGCTCATAGGAGCCAAGTCAGGGCACTGGTAGTCAGGGGATGTTCACTTTGTAGAAATCCATCAGCCGTGTAATTAGGACTGCATGATTTTTTAGCATGCATGCCACATTTCCATAAGGTTTTTCTGTGCTTTTCCGCATGCATGAAAAGGGGAGGGCATATGCTGCCCTCAGGCAGGAGCCAGCAAACTTTCTCTCTAAACAGTAACATAGGAAACATCTAAGGTATTGCTGGCCATACTAGCTCTGTCACAGCAACTGGTCTTCACTATTGTAGCATGAAAGAAAACAGAAAAACATATAAATGGCATGGCTGTGCCTGTGTTCCGATAAAATCTAGCTGCGAAATGTAGGTGTCAAGCTGTAGTTCGCCAGTCTCTACGTAAGTGGTTCATAATGGCTACCTCTGAGGCTAGGATGGAGGGGGTGGGTGCCTTCAGGATTTATATGCTTTTATGATGCCTCTCACACTATAATTAGCATTTTTACTAACAGCTCATTGTTACAAATAGTTCTTTGAAATTTAAAAACAAAATGAAAATCTGGAGCAATAAAAAGGTTCCTTGAGTTTTCTTAATACGCATCTGATGCAACCTGGCCCAGCGGTACAGGCTTGTAATCCCAGCACTCCGGAAAGCCAGGCAGGAGTATCACAATTTTGAACTCAGTCTGAGCAATTTAACAATACTTTCTCTCTCTCAAAAAAAAAGGGCAGGAGGTGTAGCTCAGAGCAAAGGCCCTGAGTTCAATTGCCACACACACACACACACACACACACACACACACACACACACACACACACACTGATGCAAATTAGGTAGGAAAATATTAAGCATATTTTTGATGACTTAAGATCTCTTAGTACAAAAAAATTATATTGCCAGTTGCCAAGAGAAAATTCACATTTAGTAACAACTGAAAATGTTTGTTCACCAAGATTTTTTTTTATCTATAATATATTAAGAACCTTGCATTTAAATCCAGGTATTAGCCATGGTGCTCCTTGGAGTCTATATTTCCATGTTACAACACAGAAACCAAAGGCTTACTCTCTACGTGAGGGTGAGTCTTGATCGACATTTAGCAAGGCGGCATAAATGCACATATTGCGAAGGACACTGGGCCTAACGTATTGGAAAAGCATTCACAAACAAACTGACATTTGCTTTTGAATTTTGTTAAAAGTTCAACTGTTTTGCCTTAGTGATAATAATAATAATAATAAAAATAGATGTAAGCCAGAGCCCATGGCCTGTAAGCCTCTACCATTCACCTGATGACCCAAAATATGCCCGGATAATGGGTAATCGACCTTAGCTAGTCTGTGCCTTTTGTTTTGACAGATACACACACCAGTACTATTAAAAAATAAAAAGGAAAAAAATGTCAGGGAGGTAGACAAAGCCAGCTTTTCAAAGAAGCAGGATAGAGAAGATTTAGAGCAGAGGAAAACCAGACTCTTTAGGCCCAAGGAACAGCAGGAGAAAACAGAACAGAGCTCCAAAAAGAACATGGGCTGCCTAAGGGGCAGCGAAACCAGTTTGCCTTGGGGGGAAGCCGGCTTAAAGGTCTGGGCTTCCTCCAGAATTCAGTACGAAGAGTTGGAGACAGCGGGAGGAAATAACGAGCTAAGAAGATGAATTTTAATGCTATATATATACAGCTGCTGACTTTCTTCTCGCACCCTCTTGTGAACAAGATGCCCTATTACTGCAAAAACTCAGGCCAGGAGCTGGAGACCGGCCTAGGAGATTGGGGTCTGTAGGGTGATGGCAGGACGAGCTACTAGAAGGAGCAGGTAGCTTAGTTCCTGTGTCCAGGTGGCCAACGCCTGTACCCAAGCTGTGGTCCCAAAGAGCCGTCCCTGCACTAATGCTGTCTTTTCATTGGCTCATCTGTCTCTTTTGAGGATGATCTTTTGCGTATATGATTTCTGCCAACATACCTTACAAAAATCAAACTTTCATTTGAGCCCCAAACCTGAAGAACTCTTGAAAGAAAGGCCTGATCTTACACAAAGGCCTCAAGTGTCACAGTTTCAGGACACCCTCCCCCCTTTTTAGTCCTAATTACATCTAGAACCTCTTGTCTTAGGCTTCTGAACTTCATCACCCTTAGAACAAATTCTCCCAGAGGCCTGTCTTCTCTTATCTAGGAGGCTTGGTCTGTGTTTTGTTCCTCTAATACCTTAGTTGGTCTGCGGCTGCGAGAGGTCACTTGAGGTCTTATCACGTTACTCGTCTACCCTCCTCTACTTCAATTTCCTTAGCCGCCACCTTGAATCAGGCAAGACCCAGGATGAGGCATTTCCAAGATGAGAGGAATCTGAGTGGATTTGTTCCCTCACCTTTAGCACAAGGTCTTCATTCTCATTAAGATAAGAGTGAAATGTGAGTGTGAAGAACAGCCTGCTGCATCTTTACTGGAGGAAGAGAGCCAGAGGAAGGTGATGATAAACCTCAGGAAAGCAGCGACCCCTGCAGAAGCCGACTGCACTGAGGGGAACCGTCTCAAGAGGACAGACATGCGAGGTAGGCTCCAGCGCAGCTGACAGAAACAAGATTGAATCCAGCAGCACTGTTCTTCCCTTCAAGGGCATCCTAATTTTTCAAATGTTGAAAAAGAAAGTTCAGTATTTAAGAAGGTCTTTAGGGAAGATATGATGGTGGGAATCCATCCAAATATGTTCCTGTCTTCTTGCAGAATCAAGGTTAAACAGAATATTTTATTGAACTGCTAGACTTACTTGTCTAGGTGTATTAGAACCATCAGAGGATAAGTCATTCTTTTATGGGATGCCATGTTCCAATGTGGCTCTCACCACTACACCTGTGCTTCTTCCAACATTATCCCATGCACCAGAAATCCATTTCCAGGCAAGTTTCCCAGAATTCTGCTTGCAAAATTAGAAAACTCAGGAAGTTCTTTGGAATGTAGACCCAAAGATAGCTAAGAGTTTTCTCATATTTGAGCCTGTTACAAGCCCGTAGAGGCCAAAGTGGGTAATGAAAGTGGATCCTAAAAAGCATCAGCGTTGTGTTGTTTCGTAACTGTACCAAATAAGGTCATTATTGCCTCCACCGGCAACACCGGATTAGTTTCTTCAGTCAGAGGTAGAGAGGCCAACACCGAAGGGGGTGAGGGTGGGCACACCTCTGCCACTAGGGAAGCCTCTTCCTCTGACAAGAAAAACTCATCAGAATGTAGGAGCTCAAGGTTTCTGCCCTCAATAACTTTTTCTCAAACATTTCCATCCTGATTTTTCAAACCCCTTTGTTTTTCAAAACAGTGCCCATACTTGACAATGTCAGCCTGAGGCTATAGGTTAAAAGATTCTCCTTTAGAACATAGTCAGCAGTCTTGAGATTGTTCATGTGTCTGGAACTGGAAAACCGAATCTTTAAGGTCATCTTTTTCCTTTTCTACTTTTCCCAGAGGTGCTAAGGGCAGCCGGCCAACATCACTACACTTTTTAGTTTCCCCAAAAAGTGCATGTGTATCATATCATTACATTCTTTTCTCTCGTAAGTGGTGAATCAGGAGTATCAAATGCTTGTGTGTGTGTGTGTGTGCGTGTGTGTGTGTGTGTTTGTATGTGCGTGTGTAGCGTGTGTATGTGTGTGGTACTGGGAACTGACACCATGACCTCCATACTGAGCTAAATGCCTTACACATTTTAATTTTTGATTTTTTGAGATAATCTCACTAAGTTTCCAAGTTGCCCCGGTGAGGCTTGAATTTGTGATTCTCCTGCCTCAGCCTCCCAGATTGCTGAGGTAAACAGGCCTGTGCCACCGGGCCAGGCTTTGAATGCATTTATCCTACATATGTTTCTCAAAAGTTCACTTCAAAGACTTTCAGTACATACAACCTTTTGAGAGAAAGAGAGTATAGGCAGCAATGTTAGGTCTCATCGAACTATAGAACCAATTTCCAGAAAAAGTAACCATTAGGAAATTTATGCTTATAACAGTGTCTCCCTAGAATTGTTCTCAGAACCAAAATCTATGTTGGTTAGGGTTCTCTGCATAAACAGAATCTGTGTGTGTGTGTGTGTGTGTGTGTGTGTGTGTGTGTGTGTGTGTGAAAGGTGAAAGGAGGTGATAAATTGGGTTGTAAGGCCAGGAGTTAGATAGCCTAGTCCTCAATGGCCATCTGAATGCTGGAGAACCAGATGATCCAGTAGCTGTTCAGTTCAAGAAACTGAAAGTTTCAAAACAAGAGAGACAAAATTTGTAGCCTCAGTGCTAGGCTGAAGGACTGGAAGCTCCCTGGAAGGTTCCTGGAGTGAGTCAAGGTTGAAAGACTGAAGAAGCTGGAATCTAACGTCCACATGTGGTAGCAATAGCAAAACAAGTCAAGCTCGCAAGCACAGGATGACTTCCTTCTTCTTCTTATTTTTGTTCCATCTAGGCTTCAAGCCCATTGGGGTAGGGCCATTCGTAATCGGCACAGGCCTTTCCCCCCTCAGTTTACTGGTCCACAGGCCAAAGATTTCTCAGACTCATCTTGAAGTATGCTTCAATACTTTTCTAAGTGTTTTTCAATCTAGCCAAGTTAAATGCCAAATTAACAATCTCTTGTCTTTTAATTGATGTGCTTAAACCATTTATATTTAATGTAATATTGATTTCTTAAAATGTAAATCTGTCATTTTATTGCTATTATTTTGTTTCTTTGTTTATGCTTTGCCTTTTCTGTGTTCTTTTTGGTCATGTGGATGTTTTTGGTATCAACATTTTATTTGTTGCATTTCTGTTATACCTGTTTGCATAGACTTCTGACTGATTATTCTAGGGTTTAGAATATACACATTCAACTACTGCCCCAAGTGAAACAGAAATAATACCTACAATTAGATTTTTTCTCTCCCTCTTTTATGTTGCAGTTGTTTTATATATTACACCTACATATACTGAAATTCCCTTCAGACAATAGTATAATTTTTACTTTCAGACACTAAACATATTTTAAAGTCCTCTAGAGAAGAAGTCTGTTATAGTGACCTATAAATTCACGATTTCTGTTGTTCTCTATTTATTGTTGAAGTTTCAAGTTTCCCTGTGGTGTCCTTTCCCTTCTATCTGAAGAATTTTCTTTGACAGTTCTTTTAGTTTGTGTGCTGTAAAAGAACTCTTAAACTCTGTTCAGTAGAGAATGTCCTCACTAAATCTTCCTTCGTGAAAGATAATGGCTACATGTAAAATAAGAATTATTGGTCCTTCTCTTCCAACATTTGAAATTATTTGTGCTACTTTCTTCCGTAGTTACTTCATCATTATTTTAATGAAAAAATGCAGTTGTTCAAATTGCTGTTCCTCTAGATGTGATGCATTATTAATATCTGGTTATTAGATATTTCCTTTGCCTTCTTCAGTTATTGAAGTTTTTTTTTTCCTTTGTTTGAGACAGGATCTCACTGTAATTCAAGCTGGTCTTGAACTCACTATGCAGCCCATGTTGACCTTGAACACATAGTAATCCTCCTGCCTCAGTCTCCTAAGTACTGGTTTACAGGCATGTGCCTCCACACTGGGGTTATGTGGTGCTGGGGAATTAAACCCAGGCCCCCAGGCTTGCTAAACAGCATTTTAACTTCTGAGCTGCATTCCTAGCCCTCAGAAGTTTAATTATGTTATGCCCAGGTGAGAAGTTTTAGATTTTTGCTGTTTGCTTAGATTTTTAGTTTTTTTACTATTTTCTTAGCTGCCCGAGAAGACAGATTTACATCTTTCACCAAATATGACAACATTTTCCAAATACATTTTTTCAAATAATTTTTTTTCTGTGCTACATTTTTCCCGTCTTCCGGGTTCTCCGTGACATGAATGGCAGACCTTTAGGCATCGTCAGTTAAATCTCTGAGACTCTGCTCTTTCTTTTTACTAGTCTTTCTTTCCACTGTTCAACCTAGCTAATTCCACTGATCTGCCTTGATGTTCACTGCCCTTTCTTCTGTGATCTCCATTTGACTATTGATTCTATCCAGTGAGCTTTCCTAATTTAGCTACTACATTTTTAGTTCTAAATTTTCCATTGGGTTCTTTATATCTTCTATTTATTTTCTAAGACTCTCTTTCTTTTCATTCCGGGAGTGTCCAGCTTCACTTTCTACACCATTTTTATACTAACTGCATGAAATTACTTGCAGGAAAGGCTAACATCTGCCTCATTTCAGCAGTAGCCTCTGCTGATGGTGTTTCTCCATTTGAGGTGAGATTTTTCTGTTTCTTCACACGCTGAGTAATTCTGGATTGGATCCTGAATATTTTGAACATTATATTATAAAACTCATGGCCTTACTTACATCCTGTGGAAAATGTTGTTATTCTCTTTTATTAGGCAATCCATGTGACGGGATTCATGTTGCACAGTCCAACTAATCCTTCATGGTGACGGTTTCCATGTTAGCTCCATTGTGCAGCCCTTGTGGTGCCACTTGGACTATCCTGAGTGGGCACCACTCAATGGCCAGTCTAGGGATTAGACTATGCTCTCCCTTAGCTCAGGGCTTAACATTGTTAGCATGTAATTCAGGACCAGAACCATGCATGCACATCCTACAGTTCAGACCAGATATTCATAATCAACTTGCCAGAATCATTTCCGCCACTGTCTGTCTTTTCCTTTCTTTCTGTGTGGCTCTGTTTCTTGTCTTCCAGCCATAAAGTCAGGGCTCCAGTTACTCGGCGCTGATGCTTACTTTCCACAGCTACATTTAGGTTGGAGCTAAAGAGAAAAGAGAGAGGGGGGAAAGAAACACTGGGAGTTTACCCTCCTTCCTTCAGACCACAGGTACTCAGAGAGAAGTAAATATCTTCCTTGACTGTTCGTGTAACTTCACTGCCACTGCCACAGGGCTGAGATGCAAGAGAATTAAAAAAAAAAACCTGGAATAACCAGAGACTTTTTTTTTCTAGTCTTTATAGGTATGTAAGATAATTTTTGTCACATGTTGAATCAAAACTAAAGCCTTCTGTACCCCTCATTTTCTGGGTTAATAACCACCGCTGGGTCACTGGCTTCCTTGAGCTAGGGATATAGGGGAATAAGAAAAATAAATTATAAACTAATTACAAGTTCTGCAGTACCATAAATTATAGTTTTATTATATCTGCTATCATTTACTTTTAGAATCTTCTAGTTGTTGTGCCAGGCAATCTGTACAGATTTTATGGGTGTATTGGGAGACAGATGTACTTGCCTTCTTACTCCCAATATTCTAAAAATAACTAATATTACACAGCATGAAAACAAGAAAGATGTAACAACCTTCCATGTCAGGTTTACTTGCAAGAAAAAAAAAATGATGTATCGTTTTATATACTAAAAGCCACGTCAGAGCCTTGCCTTCTGCAGAGTAAGTGGTGACAAGAGCCAGATCTGGATTCTTTGGTTCCCTGTGGCAACTGGATTCACAATAAATGCCAGAATTTATTATTCCAGGTACGTTGCAGGTTTCTTGAGCAGTTTAGTTTTCCTTTGGATCTCATGTGTGTTGATTGCTAGACATTACTTAAGCACGATTTCTTGATTGGGTGGTGGAAATTACTTACAGATTAAGCAACCCATTTGGAAGCTGGCAAATTCTGCTGGGTGAGTGGAGGGATACGAAGGATCCACTGAGTAAAACTTTGCTTAGAGCGGAAGGAAGCCGAGGAGGAATGAGAAACTTTTCACCCTCATTGAAGGTAGGAGGATTTACTTGTTGACCCTTGTTTCCTGTACTCATGGGCTGCTCATGTTACAAGCTATATGAATGGGGAGAGAACTTACTACCTGTACTTAGTACAAATTCATGGATCTTGCTCATCCTCCTAACTTTTCCTGGGTCGTCTAACGTGGCTTTCTGCTAGTTTCTCTCCATCTTAGCTCAGCTTTCCTTCGTAGGTGGCTCTATTTCTCTGGCACTAAATCTTACTCAGTAATCAGCATTGTTCTGTGGTCATTGGTGTTTGGAGTTAAATAAGAAAAAGAAAGAACAAACACTTGACCTTATAATCTGGTGTTTCCAAATCCACTTGAAAGCCCAGAGTGGCAAAAGTCACTAGTTTCAGGTTTATTACTACAGAGAAGAAACACATGAGGTATTACCACCCAAGTCAGTCACTTGCAGAAATGCGATGTGATCTCCATTGTGGCTTCCAGGAAGGACAACGGTAGAAAAGTGCAAAAACTTCCAGAAAGGCCTATGGCTGGGAAGTCCACACTCCCACCCACTGTCTGTGGGATGGCTTCTACTTCCTTTGCCTTCCAAATTAGGGTGAAACTCTTAATAAATTTGAACTATTTTGGCAAGTGTCTTAGTTACTTTTTCATTGCTGTGATTCAATATCTGACATCCACACATTAGGGAAGGAAAAGGTTTATTTTAGCTCATAGTTTCAGAGGGTCACAGTCAATTCATGGGCAGCAGCAACAGTTGGAAGCACATGGCAGAGGCAGAGGTGGAGTCGGGTCCTCGCAGCATTGCAAACAAGAAGGAAGTAGCATAAACATAGTTCAGGTCCCACCCAGAGATCTGCCCCTTCTGGGTCCAGCCTCAGTGTTCCAGGTGTGAGTCTCATGCATCACATGCTTGCAATCCACCCCTCCAGACCAGGAACCAGTCTCCCAACAGCACATGGTTCCACAGACAATCCATAACATCCAAACACATTTGGGGGACTTTCTAGATCCAAATCATGGTAGCAACAGAATCAAGTGAAGTATAGCTTCCAGGCTTCTAGCTCAGCGCTGAAAGAAGACAATTGAGGAGGATGAAAAGAACACAATCAGCAGTTAATATTTAATAAAATAGTAATGTTTAATTCTCCTGCAAAAAAGCATGATTTGTGTCTGCCAGTTCAAACCTTGATTGGCATTTATCCGTGTGAAAAATACTTCCACTTGTCATAATGCACTTGATAATCACTCATATTAATCAGCTTTGGGTTCTTGTACAAGGTCTGAGGGCAAGGAAACACATAACACTAACGTGGTTTAGGTTTGAAATATCCTCTCAAAGTCTTAGTGTTCAGAGGTGGGCAGTCAAGAGGTGCCTGCATTGCAAGGCCTACTGTGCACACCAGTGGGTTCATCCACAGGGCAGCTCTCTCTCTGTTTTGGGTCTCTAGGATTTTAATTATGATGTGTCACAGGAATTATTTTCTGGTTGAAGTTGTTTGGAGTTCTTCATACCCGAAATAGTTCAATGTTCATTTCTTTCCTTAGATTTGGAAAATTTTCTTCCATAATTTCACTGAACACTTTCTTTAAACCTTTTGTTCTGTCCTCATTTTGTTCCTGCGCTCCCATAATTCTGAGGTTGTGTCTCTTTGAATCATCCACCAGCTGTTGTAACCATTTTCTTTTGTTTTGTTTTGTTTTTTGTTCTTCACTGCCTGTGTGTTCCAGTTTATCCATTTTATCTGTCAGATCTGATAATTTGCTCTCAAAATGTTCAAACTAGTTTTTTATATTTTTTCTTGTGAGTTTTTCACTTATTGAAGTTCAGTTTTCATTGTTTTTATATATTGGCTGAATTGTTTCCTGATTTCTTGAACTCTCTTCATTATCTGTCTGTTTCTTCTTTAAATTCCTTGAACTTCTTGTCAAACGTTTTTTTAAATTCCTTGTATGTCTGCTTTGAGCTCTCTGTACATCTCTTTTATGTCCTGTGTGAACTTCTGGGCCCAGAAATTATCATCTTTATTGGATTTACTATTTGTTGGATTTGCTATTTCAAGATTACTGGTATCAGTCCCTGGAGTGTTAGGCCTTTTTGTTGATAGCTTAGCACCTCATTTCCCCACGGTTCTGTTGTAGTGAGTTGACGCTCAGGTATTGTTGATGGACTCTCTCTATTCCAGAACTATGTTTGTGGGGTTTGCCTTAAGTGTTTTCTTGTTTTTCATTCCAGTTTTAGAATTTAGGACTGTTTTCAATTTGTTTAACTATTAATTTTTAAGGTATTCTCAATGTCTAGACTTTTGCTGAGACGTTAATCTTCTGCATTCCTTGGTGGAGAAGACACAGAGTACAGAACTATATATGATCTATAGTCAGAACATTTGTTAGTGTGTTTTGGGTATTGAGGCCTTTAGCAATCTTAACATCCAAACTTTGAATAAAGGTTTCAATTTACAGTACTATCTAATGTTAACAATTCACTAGCAGATCTTAGTAGCTAAATTAACAGTATAACCACTCTACCCACAAGATTAATAGGTGCAAAATACCCTTACTATATATCTAACTTAACGTATTATTGACTTATTAAAGTGTACTATTGATAACCATTATATAACCCAGGCAATAAGAGAGCTTTAGGTGTACAATAGGAAACAGAAAAATATTCCTATGATAGTGAGAGATCTGTCAGTGCTCCTTTCCCTTTCAGAGAGCAACAGATACGGAAGAGCCCTCATAGCTAGATTCAGATGAGTCAGGAAGAACTCTGAGTGAAGGGGATAGAGTGTCTATGGAAATATTTATGGTACAATGCTTAGATAGTTAATCAAGAGGGGGAGAAATTCAGGAACTAGCAAATAATGAGACAAAAGGAGGTGAAAAGATAGGGAGGAAGAGGGACATGCACATGAAAGGAAGAAAAAAGTAACAAAAAAGAGTATAAAAAAGTAGAGAAGAAAAAGTTGGTGAAACTTGGTCAATTTTAGGTAAAGTAGGAACCTAAACCAAAGAAAGAAACACAAGAACAGAACAGCAACAACGACAACAACATCACCTGAACCCAACGGAACCCAAATCAAAACACAGAATATCAAACAAAACAAAACAAAACAAAACAAAACAAAAAAAAAAAGAAAATTAGTTACCCGGATGTAAACATCTTTAGATTCTGGGTCTCACAGTCTGGTGAGTTCTACTCAGCTACCGATCCTGGAGGTTCCTCTTTGTCCTTGTGTTATTTCCAGCTGGAGCTAGTGGTCTTTAGATGGAGGGGTGGGCCCAGTAGGATTTCAGGCTGAAATCCTGCACAGCACTCAATAGACCTTGACTTGGTGCAGCCTCGGGGTGTGTCTGACACAGTGCTGGATAGACCTCTGCCTGGGATGGACTCTAGGCACGTCCCTGGAGGCATGTAAGCTGCTGGGGCCTTTGCAGAGAGAGCCCGTTGCATGGGCAGCATGCCTGGCTTCTTGGTGGGTCTGCTGGAGCCTTTGGAGGGTCCGGGAGAGCTCGGCACAGGTGTGGCTCGGGCCTCCACCCGAGATGGCTTCCTGGTGGATCGCTGGGGCACCGAAGCTGCAGGGGACCGTCAGAGGTTTCTGGAGAGGGTGACAGAGAGGCGAGACGTACCTATACCCAAGATGGCTTTCTCTACAAAAAGATTCTGTATGCATATTCTTGGAAAAATATTTAAGTGTCCTTTTCTTCTGTGGTATTATGAATTTTTTCTCAGATTCTCCCCTTCCACTGCCTGCACATAGGAAAAGGAATTGATTTTTAATGCTAACTTATATGCTACAACGTTACTATAATTATGTATTAGTTTCAGAACTTTCTTTTAAAAAATTCTACTGAGAAAATTTTGTCATCTTTGGAAAAAGACAGTTTTTTCTCTTCTGTAATATACATATATATATATATATATATATATATATATATATATATATACTAGTATAATGTGTGTGTGAGTGTGTGTGTGTGTGTGTGTGTGTGTGTGTGTGTGTGTGTGTGTTATGTAATCTAACCTACAGGTCTACAATACAAGCCACATATATATATTATGGGTTGGAGGATCTGGAACGTATTTAAGTGTTGTAATCTACCTATGGAGCCACGCACTGTGAAGAGGAAAGGCTTGGTCAGAAGGGGCAGAATACCAGGGCTTGACCCAGAAGGCGTGGATGACTGGGACATGACCTGGAATGGTATATAGCAGTTTCTTTCTTCCTCCCTTGCTTGGTTTCTGTCTGCAAGGCCATGAGCAGCTCCCCATGTGCTTCCACTGTTGCTGGATGCCCATGATTGGACGGTATGAGCCCTTCTAAAACTTTGAGTGAAATAAATCTCTCCTCCCTTAGATAGTGGATGCTGGGTATTTTGTCACAGCAATAAGAAAGTAGCCAAGACAATGTATACCTTTTGTCTCCTTTATAAAATCTTATCACTCTTCCTTTGGACTTCTAGTACAATAGTGGATTCAAGTGATGAGAAAGTACTTGCCTTCTTCCTTATAGGAAGAGAGCATTTATTTTCTCACTGTTATTTGTGATATTGCCTGTAGGTTTTTCTGTGGATGTCTTTGCTAACTTGAAAACCCTCCCACTATTTTTTCGTGCTGAGAGATTTTTTAAAAATTACGAATAGTTACTGGACCCTGTCAATTTTTTTGTTACATATAGAATATAGACTACACTATTATATATTTTTCATTGCATTATTTTTCTTCTTTTCCAGTCTTTATCACGAGAAACAATTGGGGATCCTGGAGTTAAAAATTCATGAAAATATGGGAATAACTATTCAGACTCCTAGCACCCTCAGCCCAGAGCTACTCCACATTCAGCAGCCAGCAGTTCATTACCATTAACATTACAGTGTACCTATCAGTATCCAACCTCAGTGGCTTCTGCTTGCAATGGGCTACTCTCAGCTGAGCATCTTTGTACTTATTTAATTCTATGACTTTCAGGGCAACCATTTGCTCTGTAATCTCAGTTTGTTGATCTCTCTCTCTCTCTCTCTCTCTCTCTCTCTCTCTCTCTCTCTCTTTCTTTTGTTTTTGTTTGTTCAGATTTTTTAAAATTCTCTTTAGGTGGGTGGTGGCTTACAAGTTGTTCCCTTGTCAAATCTGACACTGGAAAGCAACTTAAACCTGCTCCTCATGTTGACAGCCAGGCAACACATTTTTCGAACCTGTAGCCCAGTCCCCACTGTTTTAGTTCCCTTTTCGTTGCTGTGATCCAATACCCAACATCCACAACTTAAGGGAGAGAAAGTTTATTTTGCTCGCAGTTTCCGAAGGTCTCGGTCTTTCAGGGGCAGCCGGCAATGGTGGAAGCACATGGAAGAGGTGGAGGGGGAGGCAGCTCCCCACAGCATTGTAAACAGGAAGCCAAGTCCCCTCAAGGAAGGGAGAAAGGAGCATATATACCTGTCCGGGTCCTGTCCCAGTGACCTGTCCTCTCTGGGTCCAGTGTTGCGCCCCTTCCAGGCTTAAGCCCCTAGTGCACCACACGCCTGTCATCTGTAATCCTTTACACACCTGTCTCTACCACGAACTTATAATTCAACACACACTCACAATCCACCCTCCAGACCAGGCTCCCTCTCCTAGTGGTACATGGTTCCATTAGATAATCCATGATATCCAAATACATGAGACTTTTGGGGGACATTACAGATCCAGACCACCATACACACTGTCTAGCAGTCTTTCAGCTGGGAGTTTATAAGTCTTTGTGTTCCTGCTTCCTCTGGTCTTCTCTGTGGGGCTCATTGTTGTTGTCATTCTATCTTTGTAGTTCAGAATGACCACCACGTTATAGAATTGGAAAGACTCTCCGGGCGATTGAGCCAGAGAATTTTTTTTTTTCTTTTTTTGACATTGTCTCACTGTGTAGTTCAGGTTGGTCAGGAACCCACTACATCACTACGTAGTCCAAGCTCACCTCAAACTCACAGCAATCCTCCTGCCTCAGCCTTCTGACTGCTGGGATTACCAGCGTGTGCCACCTCACCCAGTTTATGTGGTGCTGGGGAATAGAACCCAGGGCCTTGCACTTGGTAGGCAAGCACTTAACCACTGTGCTACACACCAGCCCCAAGCCTGAGAAGATTTATGTTCCTTGGTTATTCAGGTTTTACCCTGACTTCTAATTAGCAGAAGCAGTGCAATGGTCTCTACTCTACAGTCCAAGCCTCAGATCATGATCATACTGTGGTGAAGGAGGTGGGGGAACTTGTGTCCTATCATTTAGCGCTTCAGACACTCCTTCTATTGATGTTGACCACATTTAACACAGACTTGTGTGGAAGGCCTCAGGTCAGTTGCTGGTACCTACTATCCATCCACTGATGTGGGCAATTTTGACACTGTCTGGGAGATAAACACCAGCTGAACCCAAACAGACCAGGACACGAGAAAGTGGTAGAGCAGCACTGAAGGAGCAAGGAGCTGTGTCTCTGACAGTGGTTAACTTGAGATCTCCCTAGCTGCTTCCTGTATAAACCATATTCTTTCTCTCCTGGACACATTGGTAGAATAAAGCCTTCCATCTTGTCCCAACCCTCCTACCCAAGCCCAAGCTTATTCTGTCATGACTGAAATTGAAGAAATAACTTCCCACATTTGGGAAATGGGCAATAAAGGTTTATGTCTGTTTCTAATGACTGAGTGACTTGACTTTTCTGTGCATATATTAAATACTTCTACTGAAATACCTGTGGCTGTGTGCAGAAGGTTTGGAGTCAGACTTAGGAGATACATGCAGGTTGCAGTTCTGCTAATACCATGTAGCTTTAAAGATCCAAAGAGAAGGCACAGGAATGGTGACATGGAATTATGGGACTGAACACAACCTACCATCACAGATTTCTGAAGATTTTCCAGCTCAATGGGTAAAAAAAGGTGCTCCCTGGGTGTGAGGGCATATGCATGTAACTATAGCACTCTAGGAGGCTGAGACAGGAGGATTGCAAGTTTGAGTTCAGCCTGTGCAACTTAGAAACTCAGTGAATCCCTCTATCAAAATAAAATAAAATAAAATAAAATGAGTTGAGGATGTAGGTCAGTACAAAGGCCCTGAGTTCAATCCCCAGTATCATAAAAAACAAAGTAGATACTCCCACCAACCCAACCTTCCTTTGTACAGACAATTAATTAGGAGATTACATTAAGACATTTAGTTTTCCATGAAAACGAATTCCTTGTTCATTTGTAGGACAGACATGTTTGGTTAAGTTCAAGCTACCAGATTTGCTGATTGTTTCCAGGTTTTTTTGGAGATCATTACTTCAACAGGTAACAGCTGCCTTCTGTTTGACTGTGAGATACACCTAAAAGAAGGGATGAATCAGGAAAGATTTCATCTGTCCATTCTCATAACACTTGTGTGATTCTTACTGTAACTACAGATCATTGGTATTATTATTTATCTAGTAGTTCCCTTGATATGTGCTCTCTAATTAAACTTATCAGTATCAAAGCCATTTTCTCCTCATATGGTGATGGCTCACCCGTGATTATCCTGCCTGCTGTTATGGTTCTGGAGGGCATATGGCGTGTTTCCCCCAAAGCCTCGTGTTTGGAAGGTGATTCAGTCATGGGGGTTAGCCCATTGATTTCCTGTGCTGTTAAAATGCAGGGCCTGGTCGGAAGGGGTGGGGCACGGGGATGCCATCTGGAAGGGCATATGCTAGCTCCACCCCTCCTCTCACTATCTTGGCTCCCTGTCTCGGTGTCCATGAAGAGCTTCTCTCCATCCGGGCCTCTGCCAGGTACTTCTACTATTGTCAGCCGTCCGTGAATGGACTGAGACCTTTTGAAACTGTGAGTTAAAATAAACCTTTCCTTCCTTAAGTTGAGAGTGTTGAGTACTGTGTCCCAGCAATGAAAAAGTAACTAAGACACCTGCTAACAGTGGTATGCATGACATATTTCAGAAAAAAAAAAATCTAAAGTGATAATGCTTTTCACAACTTTGAAAAAAGATTTTTTATGAGGGATTCACAAGGTGTCCCAGTTTCAAAGGAACTTTACCCATTGTCGCAATGGAGTGATAGTCTGGTTTTTCGTCTTAATTTTCAGAAGCCAACTATGGGTGAAGAGAAACATCCCGATGTCTCAGGGGTGACTGTGAATTTCCACATGGCTAGTCATCATGATCTAGGGATATAATTGTGATGTTTCTTGGACTGAGAACAGTGAAAATTATACTGTTGCTAATGAGCAGTAAGGAAAACATAAAAAACCCAAGAAACACACGTTTTCTCAGGCCTAAGCCTCTGGAGAATCCTCCTGAGTCTATAAAAAGTGGTGATCATTCTAAACACCCTTATTTGCTGAAAACTCTGCCCCTCGTGGCCAAAGGTGCATAGTGTATAACTTAATAAGCTTCCTAGAAACTTAAGTTGTAAGGATCTTATTTAACACCTTTGAACATTAAGGTCTTTTCCTGTCATATCACTTTTATCTGAAATATCATTGCTATATTTCTCTAGCTTTATGTAACCCAGAACCTGTTATATTTTTAATCTTACTATTAAGATGTCTTGTTATGTCTTGTAGCACTAGGAACTGAACCCAAGACCTGCGCAATGAGATTCATCCCCACCCTGTTCTAAACCTCATTTTGAGGTAGGGTCTCACTAAGTTATCCAGGCTGGGCTCAAACTCAAGATCCTCCGGCCTCAGCCTCCCAGTGTGCTGGGATTATAATCCTGCACTTCCAGGCCTGTTTTGAGCTCTCTACAACTTATTGCAAAGGACTGATGTGGAAAATGGTTTCAACAAAGATAGCTTGATGTGATCTCCAGTTTCTTATCTCCTCTGTTCATTTCCACAACGCGCCTACACCACCTATGCACACACCCCTTTTCTCTGGGGAAACAATGCCCTGGTTTTGTTCCTTCCGTGCTGCCCGCTTGAGCTCCGGTGACTGCGCCCTCAGCGGCGGCCATGTACCCATGACTGTGCTCCAGCTGGGCTCCATACGGACACGAGCATTTCTAACTTCTGCATTTCTTTCCCCAAGGTTTGCTGTCCTGTTAGGTGTCTGGTTCTGATGCTTCATCGGTACCTCAAGTTCTATTTGGAAAAATAACCAGTTCAAATTCTCCATTTCATTTCCATTTATTGCAGCTGGTGACAGCAGGGGAAATGACCTTCAAGGGAAACAGGAAGAAATCCTACAAGGATCGTACTTGCCCTTCCTCTGGAGTCGTCACCTGGCCTCGGCAACTGTCCCCATCTGGGTGTTGATAGGAATCACTGGACGGGTTCTTTAAAAAAAAATAATGACCCTCTACAGGCGAAACCCTACTTCCTAACATGCAATTTTGCTGACCACTCTGTTGAGAAAACCGGCTCCCTCTGGTTTCCCAGCACCCACTGCGCCGCTTGACGCACGACATGGGGGCTGCGTTGGTCTTGGGACTGCAGATTACTGGATCTCACAGGATGCACCGAGGCAGACACACCCAGGGTGACTCACTGAGTGGGAAGTTTGAAAAGATGGTTTTCCTCAGCCATCAATTAGATAAACCACATTTTCCAGGAGGAAAGAAAAAAAAAACAGCATCTTGAAAAAGTTCTTTACAAACAAAGCCTTTTTTTCTATCTCTCTCATAATGCTTCGGGGTTATGTTTTCTTGTGAAAGGAAGTGCGATTTTACCCTCACTCTCACTCACAAATTAGCAAGGAACTGATGCCGACCTTTCTCTGTCCTTCCTTCCTTTCTCTCTTTTTCTCAGAAAGAGACACTTTCATGCTATACTGATAAAATTACTCTTTCTCCTTGCCACTCCCCTCCAAGCTGAGGTTTTGCCTGGCAGTGTGGTGGTGGTGACTGATAGGTGCAGGCCACTGCACTCTTTCCTCAGTCCTAGCTACTCTTTTGACATCTTGCTGCAGCCACATTCAAAGTTTCTCTGGAAAGGACGTTTGTATACTGTATACAAATGTTTTGTAGTGCGGGGTTTTTAAACGTAATTTTTCTTTATTTTTGACACTTTATTAAAAGTTGTTGCTGTTGTTGCTTGTTGTACTGGGGTTGAGCCCAGGGCCTCCGTACCGACCTATTTCCCCAGCCCATTTATTATTTTTGATTTTGAGACTCAATCTTGCTAAATCACTAAGTTGCCCAAGGTGGGGGTCTAATTTGGGTTCTTCCTGACTTGGCATTCGAGAGTGCTGGGATTACAGGCTTATACTGCAGGACCCATCCAAGATTTTTTTCTTTAAATTTTGAAGTTTGGTTTATAAAAATTGGGCAAAAAAAGAAATTTTATTTTGCTATGTAGCCAAAAATATATAGGCAGTTTAGATTTAAAATGTGTGCATGAAAGAATTAAGTACTAAGTAATAATTCAGACCTCCTTGTCTGCTATTTCTGTGTTTTGAAAACGTTAAACTCTTTCCAATATTTTGTGCGATTCCCAATGACATAAGATATGTTCCCAAAGTCTACCTTCTGGTTACAATGCACCTAATCCCCACTAAGAAACATACCCAAAAGCGGACCTTCCTCAGTATGTCAAAGAACAAATAAGAGGAAAGTCATACAAACATTTGGTATGGAAACTCTCATTTCATGACTCATTCCAAACTTAAGAACAAGGTGATAACAGTTACTGGCTCCAGACCCAAAGAGCTATCCTCGGCTTAAGGGTGCCTTTGTGCACATCCTTACCACATATTCATTTCTTAACCTAAAGAGCAGCAAGTATTCCAGCAGGAAAGGATGTAAGAAATGCTAAACAGTCAAAGAAGGCGATACTTAGCCCTCTTCTGCCATTGTCCACTCAGTGTTAATGCAATAGCCTCAGAAATGAAGTCATAATGGGGACAAGTATGGATGTTACACAAGGGTCCAACAGCAAAGGTTCCTTCTTCTTAGGGTTCCACCTTGCTCCTGCTGATAGCAGATGGCCAGTCTCCCAGCAGAAGAAATCACCAAGGAGTCCTTTATATTAGACAGTTTCTAATTACTGTATACAGTACCCATTACTCATAACTTCAAGAGAGAGATTTAGTTTGGCTTGTGCTTTGGGGGATTCAGTCCATGGACATCTGGCTTCAAGGTAGAAACAACATGGCAGAAAGGGGTGGCACAAACGAGGAAACAGGTATTCAGTGGACACCAGTTAAGCCAACACCTTAGTCCTAAAATTCCAAGCCTCCCAAACTCTAAGAAACAAGTTTCTGCTGTTTATGCCATCCAGTCTATGGTATTTGTGTTTCACCAACTGAAACTGACTAACATATCCACCAAGACACTCATTTCCCAAGCTGCCTGCAGTGTTAACTGCTCACAGTTTATCATTGACTCTTCTTGTAAGAGTTGCTTTGGCTGAAGAGAGCTGCTTGGCCAATGTCATATGCTCACTGCACAAGCAGCTCACGTGTAATATTAGTAAACAGAGGAGTTAAAACACTTCACCCATGTAACTCGATTTGGGATATATCTGAAAAGCCCTCAGATCCAGAGCTTCTCATAGTGTCTGGGCCCATCATGTGTCTGTATTGTAATCAAAATTCAAATTCTTCCTCTGCTCATGTGTGTCTCACTTACTGCCCAGTGTGGATGGCAAGGTCAAACACTTGTGTACAGGAATTCCCTTCAGAATCCATTTCCCAGGGAATGCAGCCAAGACAAGTGTGTTCTGTGGATGTTGAAAAGTGAATATCTATCTATCTATCTATCTATCTATCTATCTATCTATCTATCTATCATCTATCTATGTATACCATCATAATAAATAATATTATATATCACTATAATATATATGTACACACACACACACACACACACACACACAATGTTCCTGAAATACAGGATTGGTCAAGAAATTTCCTACAAATGAACAAAGTTAGGAGATGGGGGACGGTATTGGGAAGGCTTAAACTATTAGATATCAAGACTTCTTACAAAGCTGTACACAGTGAAGCAGAGTAATTCTGCCAACAAAATAGGTAAGTAGTTGGGAAGATAAAAGAGCTGGACGCAGACCCAAATACAATGGGGAACTTCATTTGCAAGAGTGTAACTCAGAGAACATGGAAGAGAACATGGACAGCTCAGTGACTTCCATGAGAATTCACTACCTGCATAAACTAGATCACCCTTTTGACAGTATAGTGAGGAAGGAAACCTTAAAATTAAATTTCCCACTGTGCTTAATAAGCAACAATATGCATTTTATGCTTATACATTATCCATATGAGAACAAGAAATAATGATGCTTCCATCTTAAGGAAAGAGATGAAATTTGACTGTGTTAAAATTAAGAGCTGCTTGTTATCAAAATTCACTGTAAAAAATAAGTAATCCACAATTTGAATTTCATATCAGTACAAGGCATTTATATCCAATACATAAAGAAACCCTAGAGACCAATAAGAAAAAATAAAACCCCTATTTTTGAAGCAAAAGACATACGCCAGAATCTTTTGTGACACAAATAGAGCTCTTTTGAAAAGCAGATTGTCCTAAGATGGGAACTACCTAAACCCTACACCCCCCAGATGTAGACATACATAAGCAGAGAAAACGCTTACTTGATTTCAGACCCTGGCCCCAGACCGTTACGGACATATGTTGTTCATCCACATAGACTTCTTGGAAGTTGTAAATGATTTCAGTTCTTGCTAAAATATTGTTACGGTTTGGATCTGTAACGTATTCGGACGTCGTGGAATGGACCCATGTGCTGTTCAGAAAAGGGGCCAGAGCGGAAGGGGCAGATCCTGGAACGTGACTCAGAAGGATAGACGCCAGCGCCACTGTCCCTCCCTCATTTGGCTTCCTGGCGGCCACGCCACAAACAGCTTTTCCTCTGGACATGCCTCTGCCATGTGCTTCCACCGTTGCTGGCAGCCTATGAATGGACTGAGACCTTCTGAAATCTGAGCTAAAATAAACCTCTCCTTCCTTAGACTGTGGGTGTCAGGTATTCTGTCTCAGCAATGAATAAGTAACTGAGAAGATACTCAGCTGAAAGATATTCTTAATGTATTAACTGAGCGAGTGAGAAAAGTTGGTCTCATCTGAATGAGATATCCAAACACAATCCTGAGAACCTTAAAATTACACTTCTCACTGTGCTTAGAAAGCAACAACACTATATCTGTGCACATACATACATAACATATGCACATTTGCATACGCACCTACATGTAGTTCTTTTGAATGTGCGTTTTACGATTATACATTATGCATATTAGAATATAGTTTCCCCCCCCCCACTGGCTCATAGGAAACTTCTGATTCAGTAGGTATGAAGTATAATACCATCCACATAAAATATAGAAATGGAGTGGCTGACTATGCCCTCTCCTCAGTTCCCATTGGTCCAGATATGTATTAGTATCTATGTATCATCCATGTATGTATGTACGCATGTATCCCAAAGCCTCCAAGCACTCTACCTCCCCTCCCAGCCCCGCTTAGAAGACCCTCCTCTGGCTGGGAGCCACCACACTGCCCTGATCCCTTTCCACAGAGTGCTCCAAGAGGCCACTACCAATTCTCCTCTAGTGTTGGCAAAGCAAATGAAACTCCACGCTGGACAACGCACAACAGCCTTCTTTCATTCAGCCTTCCAGGAATGCTCCATGGCTACAAATAGCACACAACATGTTTTCCTTCCTCCCTGGGCACCGTTGTCTGCAATCTCCAGCCCCACAGCCTGGCACCAGTGGGACACGGACACGCTGGGACGTGCTGCCGTCCCCTCTGGTGCTGAAAGCATTTGTTTTTATAACAATCAGTCTTATTTTAACCCTAGTCTCTTTAGTCACTGCAACTAGAATTATGTAAACTTTCTAAATAGACTAAATATTCTAAAAATGTGTAAAACACCATCCTCCGCACTGACCAGTCACAATAGGGTGTCTGACCCAAACCCACAAAACAAGGCTGGGATGGGAAGGTCATTTATCACACCAGCAGTGACCAAATCGTGCTTCCATCACTGTGTTCAAAACAATGCCAACCAAATGGCTATTTCCCAAACCGATTCCATTATCTTCGGGAAAGTATTTTATTCCTGCGTTCCCTGTGAATATTTATCATATTGTCTTAGAATTGGAGCTCACTAATATGTGAGTGAGGATTTTCATTATTTTTTCCGTGTCTGAAAGTGACGAGACTCCACCCAACATGGTAACTACGCTTTCAGAATCTCCTTGAAGAATTAGGAATGGTAGGCTGTGGGAAAATAATTTGTTTCTGCCCGTGTATTAGCACCTACAGAAAAAACCTGGGGAATTCAAAGCCTAAATGAACTTCTTTGGCCACTAGCGAGCACCGTGTACATCAACCACTGTGACAAGGGTACAGGTCACCTATGTTTGCTCCCTACCTGCAAAAATCTTAGCAGCACCCTGAGCCTGTGATCCGTCCACTCAGCCATCAGGCACTGGCTGCTGTGTTTTAATTCTCTCCTCTTATAGCCTTAGTTTTCAAAGGTGCCACTACTGGAGAGTCTAAATGATTCAATCCCGTTTCATAAAATAAAGAAATATGCCTTCCCTGTTGTTGCCATTTGCTTTGAGAAAAGTAGCAAAGCCAAACTGCAACCTGACAGTCACAACCCTATCTGTATTGAACTTCAGGTATTTTATGAGAACATTATAGGGTACATGTGAGTTATCTCCAATCTGCAGTCTGGAGGTGTGGCTTAGTTACTTTCTCGTTGCTGTGACAACATACCCAACATCCACAACTTAAGGGAGGAAGTACACAGCTTCAGAAGGTCTCACCCGGTCCACGCAGGGGCAGCCAGCAATGGTGGAAGCACAGGGCACAGGTTGGAGAGCTGCAAACAGAAGGCAAATGAAGCAGGAGCCAAGTGAAATGAAGAGCAAGTTGATGTCTGGCAACTCAGACAAGGCCAGAGTTTTTCCAGGAAGAACCTGTAATGATGTTTCTTCTTCCTTCCTGTACTTAGTTCAAGGTGCCAGCTGGATGACCCACACCCATGGTAGGTGCCTCTCTGTGACCTTTGAAGGGATTGTGTCAATTTGAGGGGATCAGGAACCACACCTGGATTAGGGTTTGTGAACTATGCCTAGATTGGGAATCAATAACTGGTCTGGATTAGAGTGTGAGTGATTTGTGGGCTGGCCAGTGAGAGAAGAGCACCCACCCAGATGTAGGAGGGCCAACTGGAACTAAAACAGTATAAAAGGGAGGAAGGGAAGCTTGTTACAGCTTCTTCCTCTGGGAAAGCTCTCGCCTTCGCAATTGTGTACGGATGCCCCGAGTAGATACACGCTGCAGATCTTCAGCACAGATTCGCTCCAGTCCTGACTTGTGCCTGTCTGCCCGTTGCTGCTCTTCAGTCGCTGATCTTCAGGCTTCGGTCTTCCCCCGAGATCTACAGCAGACTCTCACCTCACCGGCTGTCCTGCAGTCCTGGATGGGAAATCTACTTTACGGCTGAGCAGCCATCTTGGACCATCTCTATCCTTGGATTTGTAAGCCTTCCTAATAGATCCTTTTGTGATAAAATCTGTAAATTATGCCTTTGACAGAACCCAAAGTAGTAGAACCTCCTTCACTTCCTGGACCACAAGTCAATAACACGCACCTAAAAGCTCTTCCCTGGGTGCCCCCTCCCCCAGTCTGAACAAGTTGACAAAATACATACAAGTCAATCCTCAAGCATCTGCCCCTTCCAGGCAGGCCCCCACCTCCCAACTGCATCCAAATACTTAAAGCGTTTCGGGGACACTTCAGATCCAAAACCTAACAAGGAATTTGCTAACTATTGAAGTTTATTTATTCCAAATTCACTCTCTACTGTAGGTTAGCTAGACTTTGAGAGACACTCTCATATGTCTGCTCTCCAGAAGTAAAATATTAACCTTGAAATTATTTTTTTTTTGCTAAGGTGGACATAGTGCCAGTTCTCCTTTTACTATCTTCTTGCAAGTACACACAATGAGTTTGTGAAGGCCATGAATAGGAGACAGACTTATTGAATATATCTTGTTTCTGCATTTTAGATGATAAAAAGCAAAATTTAAAAGGCTTTAAAATGAAAATAAATTGAGTAAAACTAATGGGAAACTAGTGAAAGACTAAATCATACAAACATCTAATCCAACTAGCTATGAATATGTTTAATTGTACGTTCTTATGAATGAATTCCTGAAGACCCCAAAGATGTTACAAAGAAATTTCAAACTCTTAATGTGATTGGTGGTAGTGATTGTTTCGTTATTTGAAAAAATGTATGTAGCCAGTGGAATGACATCCATCTATTATCCCAGCACTCTGGAAGACTGAGGCAGGAGGATCACAACTTCAAGCCCAGGGTGAGCAACTTAGTGATTTAGTGAGACTCAAAATTTAAAAAAATAAAATAAGATAAAATTACTGTGTGTATATTTATGTGCAAAGGCCTTGGGTCCAATCCCAAATACTGAAAAAAGATATATGCATAATGTATTCCTATGATACTATGATTCTACAATTCTGTGCTCTTCACAAGCAAGATTCATGGCAAGGGAAAAAAAGGAAAAATAAAAGTGATAATGAAGAGGTTAAGATCTTTTAGTCCTGAAGTTGAAGCATCAAGTAAGTTGATGGTGTTTTCTGATTAATTTCCTTTTTCTTAATTTTCTTTAAATTTTCAACAGGAAAGGCCCAGAAGTACTGATCTACTCAATAGTATTAAATATTCCAGCACTCAGAAGTCCAGTTTCCTTCTGATAGGAACTAAAATTGCCTCCAAAATGGCTAATTCCAGGTGTAGGACAAGGAGTAGATGAGGTCATCTTAGAAATGCCTGTCACATGGGCAAAAGGAAGCCACCAAGGATTCCTAGCGTTATGTTAAAGACTACAGCTGACTTCCAGAGACCATCAGAGATGAGGCCACAAGACGATCAATGAGGGGAAAACATAAAACGCTGCACAGGACTGAGACACGGCAAAGCATTTCAATCCTTGAGCTCAGAATACCTTTTAAAAACAGGCAGCCATTGAAAAAAATACCAAGGAACCAACACATTATTTTAAAACTCAAGATCAATAGAGCGATTGGGTAACCAAGAATGTCCTTAGTATGGAATGTCAGCAGACTACCAAAAAAGAAATGGAATGTAGCTCTTTTACAACCCAAAAAATCGTGGCTATCGATAGTGACTGTCATTTACTGCTATGCTAAAATGAGAAAAAACAAGCAGATGACCTCTGCCTCCTATGGGAGGGAAGAAAGTACTTTTCCAAATGACTCTTCTGTTGGAAAAAAAAAATCAAACTTGAATCTGATTAACCTTTTAGAACCAATTATTTTATTAGTTTACAGAAAATATCTAGAAGAGACACATATGTTAAACTATGCCATGGGCAGGCAACCTGCAAAATCCTACAGAACAAGCAATTGTGTTTCTTCAACAAAATGCTAGGAGAAAAAGAAAACTGGAAGGAGAAACCAACAGTCGGAGGCCATCAAACATGGAAAGAGGTGTGTCAGGGGTCTTGTGTTGGCCTTCCTTGGATTCTGATTCAAACAAAAACCAGAAAACAATTCCAGCAACATTAAAAAGACAATTGGGAACTTGAATTCCAAATGAATATCTGGTGATGTGAATTATTATTATTTTTTTTGAGACAAAGTCTTGCTCTGCTGTCCAGGCTGGTTCTGAACTCACTATGGAGCCTGGGCTGCTTTTGAAAATACAAGCCTCCTGCCTGAGCCACCTGAATGCTGGGATTACAAGTATGTGCCCCCATAGTGAGCTTATGTAGGAATTAGTAATTGTGAAGGTACAATTATAAATATGATTTTGTGAAAACAGAAGACTCTTCTGTTTAGTTATATTTTGAAACACTTACAAAGTACAATTAGCTCTCTGCATGTGTAATTTGGTATCTATGGATTCATTTACATATAGACAAAAATACTAGGATAAAGCTACATCGGTACAGAGCAAGTACAGGATTTTCTGGCATTATTGCCCCACTGACAGCACTAGCAACTATCTGTAGTGTCACACTGCGCTATGTATTATAAGTGACCCAGAGGTGACATAAAGCACGAGGGGCGATCTACACAGGTTGTATGTGAGTATCGTCTCATTTCGTGGAAGGGACTTCAACCTTTGCGGGTCTCCATGTCCGCAGAGGTCCCCAAAGGATGACCCAAAATTCCGCAAAGTGTGGTGTGGAATTTATTACTGAGTAATTTGGGAAGAGGGGCTGGAACAGGAGCGTCCACGATACCCTCTGATAACAGCTCATGTGGCATTTATTTCTCTTCATATGTTTGAAATTTTACAACAAAGCATTTAAAATATCAATGTGAGTTTGCTAGGTTTGCCAGCACGACATGGCCACGTCCCGGGGGCGGCTGTAAACAGTCAGTATTTTCTCCCTTTGGAGTTTCTTGCCTTTAGCTCTGCGCCTGTGGAAAGCTCCGGAGCTCCCTGCGCGGCCGCAGGGTTCAGGAGGCCGGGCGACACATCTGGGCCACATTAGCTATATTCAGGGCCGGCCGGCGAGAAGAGGTAACCAGAAGAAGCAGCTGTAGACTCTGGTCAGGCCTCGGGTCATCTGAATTGGAGGCCTGCGGTTTCCAGTCTAGCGGACATATATCATTACGGCGCTTTGTTTCAAACCCCAGTACAAGAATTCCTCTGGTTTGGAACTGGATCAAAACCAAGCAGAAGGCTTTCATTTTTCTTTCTTTCTTTTTTTCCAATTCAATAAGCAACTGTAAATGTTTGCATCCCAACACCTTTCAGGAAAGGAAGACAGGATTCCTACATATAGTAAAAACCCACAATGTCAATTTATCCCTGTGGGCTGCCGAAATTTCCATTGGCCATTGTGGGTAACAGAATGATAAATCCGTAAGGGGCAGATTGGTCCCCGAGTAGGTGTGGTTTACTGCGCAGTAGAGATCTGGTAGCAGGAGGGGTGCGGCACAGCCTCTTGCGACGTAGGGACTGAAGTCAACCAACACCCTGTCCGAAGTCGTGACGTGCCCTGTCTCGGCGTGTCGCACAGGGCAGTCTCTGGACTTTGGTTTCCCAAGTCTTCCTAAAATTTGTTTTCCTAAGTGATAAATGCACCCTTGTCCTCGAATTTTTCTGAGGGCCCTGTAGAGCTTTAGAGGAATGAACAGCCTCTCGTAGGGCCCGCGTGGAGAGGACTTGTTGCTTCAGAAATAGCTCGGGTCCTAGAAGAGCACAAGCCCAGGTAGGAAAGGGAGCCTGCTCACCCTCCACCATGAAGACAGAAAGGGTGGTGATAAGCGCTCCTGGCCACACTGAAGAGAAAACCATGAAAGAAAAAGAGAGAGGCACGGAAAGGTGGAATCCCACAGACAAATGAGTGAGGCTGGATTTTTTTTTTTAAAGGAGGTAATTATTCTGAATGTAGGTTGTAAACTTCATTCAAATTCCACGACGCAGGCAGTCTGTCTCCTTATGCTACCAGCTCAGACACAAAGGGGTTTCCTTCATCCTATCTGGTATTGAGGGGAGAAGCCATGTTTCAAAACAGGAGAACTCAGAGTTGAGGCATCAGTTGGAAAGGCCATGGGGCCATGTGACACCCCCGTGGAACTAGTACCACTGTGCAGTAACTGCGGGCTAGGAAATAGGAGACATGCCACCACGATAAGCATCTTTATTATGTATGCAATCCAAGTTCATCGCAGAAGAATTTGAGGTAGTGAAGGAGAAGAGGTAAAAATGTCACGTTATCCCCCCCAACCCCCCCATTCAGGGCTACTCACCAGTGTTAATTCACAGGGATGTGTTTCTACTGACCTTTTTATGAAAATAGAAATACAAATACTTTCATAAAATCTGACCAGCAATGTAGGTTTCGTAACTTATATTTTCCCTTGATACTCATAAATACTTTCAGTGGTGTTTAGTAGACATCTACACTAAGAGCTATCAAAATACAATATCCTATTACACAGAGGGTAGTGTTTCTTAACCGATGTTCTGTTGTATATTTGTTTTTGTTGGTTTATGAATCTGTGTCTTTATTCTAAGAAAATACGATGTGTGAAAATTCTCAGAAGTAGAATGTCAGTACTTTTCCATAATTACTACTTTCATTAGTGTAAGTTTGCAACAAGTAAGAATCATATTCAGCTTGGGAATCTGGTGCATAGAGATATCACATTTTACTGACTTTTAAATTCCTTCTCTCTTCCCTGCCCTCCTGTCTCCCTCTACCTCAAATTGCCTACCCATCTCCACAAAGTTTCAACTTTGCAGCCAAAAGAAGCGTTTCATTTATTTTCCCTTCCTTTTCTGTTAGCAACCCAACATATTAATGACAAAAGATCACAGGAACTGGGTGGAAAAAGGTATTTTTGTGCCCAGTCCTCTTTGAAAGAGGTTTCCTTGGAAGTGACAAAATATTTCACCAGGTTTGTTACCATCCCTTAGTGACTGAGCCAAGGAATATATAGAACATTAACAGGAAGTGAGTGCAACCGGGAAAGAGGCCCCACAGGTGCGGTGGGAGATTTCTCTGTGGTTGACTCCTCAAGACTAAATAGTTTAGAAAGCTTTTTAACAGGGAAATTTTTGTCTCCGACATGGCTCAATTCTCTACAAGGCCAGCGTTAACAGTACTATCCTATGTATGAGATCTAACGTATCAAACATGGTCACGAGCGCTGTTTCTATTCTGCATCTTTGGGGTTTTTTTTTGACAAGGCTTGGACTTTCTGTTTCTGCTTCCACCAAAGTCAGTCGCTTCCCATGAAGAAAACCAGAATAAAGTGCCTGTTTAAATTCAGAATCAGGTTACGTTTCTGGTTTCAATGATGATGCATAGGAAATACACTTCTGGTGGCCAATGCTCTGTAATTTTTCATGACTAACTATAAGGAAAACACCCACAAAGAGAAGTTTTAGCCAGTGTGTAGGTAGCTTAGACACGCTGCTGTCCCCTCCGGAGTTCTTCCGATGCATCTTCTTGTGTGATGCGTTGTTTGGTACAGCCTACCTCAAACAAAACACCTAATTTAGGAGCACTCTGCACATGGGAGGAGTCAGCTTGCACTAAAGTTGGAATGTGGTCAACTTCCCAGCAGACCGTTCACATAGCATCGTCATGCATGGCGTGAATCTGTCTGCATTTGATAGAAGATGAACTAGGCCAACTGCAACAAGTGAGGAGGTAGCTTAGCTGGATCCCAAAATGAAGAAAAAGAAAACCATATTAGGGTACAGGAAGATCAGGACAATTACTCAACTGAAGAAACACTCATGAACAGAGTTGAGGCCAATGTGACTGTAACTGGCCTGGAGACCAGTGTCAAGAGTAATAGCAGAAGCCTATGCCTGGGGAGAACAGGACCAACCATTCCTAAACCCTGTGTCAGTTATGGTGGAATTAATGTGTGTGTGTGTGTGTGTGTTCCTTACACTTGCCTCTGGATCAAAGCAGAAAAGACAGTGGACAGGGGAAGCATTAAATAGAAGTAAAAATCAAAACCAAAACAAACTAGATCCTGGTTTTGGTGAATGGATGCGGGCGTGGTTTTCATGCTCATAGGACTCTCTAGGTCTATGAGGCACAGCTGGTTATCTATCTAGAGAAGCATTTCATGAGTTCCAGTGAGTATCTGAGCAGCCCTGGGGCACAGAACTGCTAGTCACATTATGTATGGTAATGTTTTCCCATCTTTCACCACGGCAGAGAAGCAGCAACTCAGGTCAAAGTCAAGGTAGGGACAGAAGTGATGATGGTGTGTGCAGATGTACTTGGAAAAGGGACCCACCGTAGTGCAAGCAGTGTCACAGGTCCCTGACTGAGGGTGCCCCAGGGATCAATGAGTGTCAAGCTCATGCTGAACTCATTAGTGGCAGGGACCCAGGGTGGAGGATGTCCAACGAGCTATGGTACTGAAAACTGGAGCCCCTGTAATTTGGTGGCTTAACATCATCCTAGAATTTGCTACTAGCATGGAGAATGCCAGTTTCCTAATTGATACAGAGCAGCCTGTTGGCCCAAGAAGGGAAGCAGTTGAGGGCCCAAAGAAGCAGAAGTAGTAGTAATTAGATTGAAGCATGAATGAAGGAATTTGAAATTGACAAATGACTGATGCCTGGCAAGCTCCCTAAAATTGTGCAATGCACTAAAGTACTGAGCCCAAACAGGATGCTATTGGGCTTCCCTCAGCCTGGAAGCCAGTTTTAGATCTACAAACTTTCCTGGGATCCCTGGGGAATGGGTTTTATGCACAGGTGAGGACCTACCTGAATTCCAAGACTTGGGGTCCTCAAAGTCAATCTAGGAAAGCTCACAAGTAAGTGAGAGAGAAGCATACCTACAAGGTATGCAGTGGGACCAAAATCAAGGCACAAAACAAGATGGGAAGAGACCTGTAGTCGCATCCCTGTACCAGCTGCAAGCAATCCCTGTCTCAGTCAAAACAGATCAAATATAGCTTAGTGGAAGCAACTGCTAGAGAAAGCCCTAGGCAGGCACAGCATGTCCTAGCAAGACACCAAGGGAGAACTCAGTAGATAATTCCAAATGACAGTGGACACGAAGGAGTTTGAGACAGATCAGTTTTTGGCAATGAAAAAAAGGAGGGAAATTGTCCAATCATACTCTCCCTATCACAGTTGTTAGACCTCAGTGGCACTGTTACACCCATGAAGTGGCAATGTGGTTATTTAGAAAGAGGTCTCTCTGTGTATCTCCCCCCTTCTCTTTTTCTTTCTTTCCATCCTCCTTCCTTCTCCTCCCTTCTTCTCTTCCTTCATCCCTAGCTCCTCTTCCTCAGCCCCTTCCTCTTCCTGCTTCTGCTTCTCCTCAATTCCAAGTCTAGAAATACTACTACATTCAGCGAGAGAGGTCAGGCTGCAAGGTCGCTTTGGTGCTCTCATTCATAATTGGGCTACACTCACACACATTCCCAATAATCTCACTGGTGAGTGATGATAAGCCACTTACACTTCCTGAGCCTAGAGCCCAACTTCTGTTATAAATACACATAAAACATACCATCCACTGCTAGTATGCCTCGAGTCTTCCAATAACGACTGTAAATTGAGAGAAGATTGCATTTGGTTTGGTCAGCATGATTTCATGAGCTCTTCACCATCTCAGAAAATTACCATACGGACAGCAAAACTGCTCATAATACCTAAGTTACTTTCACCAGGGGCCTCCAATCTCCTGGCAATAGGTCAGTGCCCAATACCTGTCTGTGGCCTGTTAGGAACCAGGACACACAGCAGAGAGTGAGTGGGAGGTCATCCTGCCAAGTGTCATCTGTATTCGCAGACATCTCCATTGCTCGAATCACTGCCGGTGCGGCTGCTCCTGTCAGGTCAGGGTTGGCATCACATCATCATAGGAGCATGGAGTAGGCTGTGCATGCAAGGGATCAGGTTGCATGCTCCTTAGGAGAATCCACAGCCTGACGGGCTGAGGTGCAGCTGAGGCAGGGGTTTTAATGCCCCACCCCACCCCCAGCCCCAGTTGCACCTCCTCAACTGTGCAGATATCGTCACGAAACTGATCCCTAGTGCCAAAAAAGGTTGGGGACCATTGACTTACACCACATATCTGCCTTCTCAGAATTTGCACCTCTCACTCACCATCTTTATAATGATTTCACACATAGTTGCCACCACCTGGATGCTGAATCATGGCTCAGGGCACAGTTATAGCTGAGTCATTACAAATTAAAATTACATTAAAAACAAGCACATTATAAACTAAGAAAATCCAAAATTCAGTTCTGAGAAAAGATTCATTAAGCTGATACATTCCTAGAAAGAGTGACAAAAAATAAAAGATTCAAATTACAAATTGCCAATATCAGAAATTTAAAACTATCATAAATCACTCAAGTATCAATTCAGTAGTAGGGACTATTATTTAGAATGTGATATCTATTTATTCAGAAATTTGTCTTTAAAAAAGATCAGATTTCTAGAAAAACTCAAGTTACCACAGTGTGTCATGTGAAGGAAAAAAGACTGTATATAGTTCAATATTAGGGAAACTTATTTGGAAACTTAAAACCCTTCCCACAATGTGAAATAACATCGATTTTACCCAAGGTCTTCTAGTAAGTAGAGAAAAGAAAGCATCTACAAAATGATTTGATGAGCCCAAGATTCCCCTGACCTCTTAGCCAAGGATATTTCCCACACTGAAAAGGAAAAGTCAAAGACTCAGTCTTTTCTTCAACTCACATAAAAATTCTAAACAAAATAATTGCAAACATAAACCAGATGTGTATAAGCAGGGTATGAGGGATGTATTACAAAAATTCAATGTTAGCTTAACATTTGATAATCAGGAAGTGTGATTTAGCAATTAACTAGAAAAACAGAATGATCAAGTGGTCTTTCCAATCGATGCAGAACTCGGGGAGGATGAGGCAAGAACAAATTCGAACCCAGCTTGGGCAACCTAGTAACTTAGGGAGATGCTTGTTTCAAAATCAAAACTAAAAGTAAAAAAAAAAAAATGCAATGGGGATGTTGCTCAGTGTAAGGGCCCTGGGCTTGAGCCGCATCACACACACACACACACACACACACACACACACACACACACACACACACACACACACGAAGAAAAGGTATGGGATAACAATACCACATCCAGTCGGGATAATGGCTTTACAGTCCACTGGGAAGAGGATGCTGTTCTATCCCTGACCATCAGCGTCTCAGAAATTTGCAAATGGAACAACAAAAACATTCTCATTAAATTTTAATTGAAACAGTGACAGCTTTTGTTGAGAACAGAACTGAAATTTGGTTGCCTGATCCGACCTCTTACCACAGGGGAGAGGAACTACAAACCCAAAGTCTACCAGACACACACCAGTGACACGATGCTCGCATTGGATCAGGCCATCAGGCAACAGGGAATGGTGGGACTGTGGAATTTAAATAAAGTATTTTCTTCCAAAAGTCATTCGAATTCAACTGCAGAGCAAACCCAAACCAAACCAAGACAAAAACAAAACAAGTATCACTGGGCTGGCCAAACAAAATATTTGCTGGCCAGATTTAGCCTGCACCCTGCAAACTGGTGAACTTGGTTGGGGTTATTTTGAGCCTGGCCTTTGAAGATTCTTTCCTAGAACCAGCTGATTGGCCACTAAACTTCATATCTTCAATGAAAACAGCCATCAAATCTATGACTACCCAAAGGCAACCTTGTGCCTCATAAACGTCAAAGCCTCAAGCTAAAGTTTGTTATTTGGAAGGGAAAGTTTAAAAAAATGAGTCACCAGATAGCAAGAAAGAATATTTATGTACGTATGTATGTGTCTATGTATGGGTGGATGGATAATATAACATAAAATGTGGGGATATAATATAAGCAGGCTCAGTCTCTGGGCTATTGGGAACAGTAGTTTAATAGGTAGATCATTTATTTATGAATTCCAAGAAATTGCATGGCATTGCTGCCTGAGTTTGTCATACTGTATGAGCGTGGGGAAAAAAATTCAGTAAGGAATTGATTGGTTTCATTTGCCAAATCCTTTTCCTGTATTTTATCTTTATTAGCGCTTTGCATAGATCAGCCACTGATAAAGCCTTTGATTTTAATAGTTTTCCTTTCAGATAGCTGTTGGGTACAGAGGCCCAAAGTGAGTAGGAATGGTCCTTTATTCCCTCCGACCTGTGTGCTCAGCTCTGGGGTCCAGCCTACAGACCCAGGAAGACAGGCTGTTTGGTGAAGAAGGGCCACCTCTAGCCTGGCCCTGTGTATAAGCCTGAAATACAAGCACTCTAAGAGGCTGAGGCAGGAGGGTCACAAATTTTACAACTTAGCAACTCAGAGAGACCCTGTCTCAAAATAAAAATAGGTTGGGTATGTGACTCGATGTGAAGGCCCCGGGCTTGATCCCAGATAGCACAAGCAGAAGAGAGAGACAGAGACATAGAGACAGAAAAAAAAAGGAAAAAGAAAACAAAGAAAGGAGGAAAAGAAAGAAAAAGCAAAGCCAGCCGCCTCTTGGGTGGTCCGCTTAGCACCACTTGACCCCACTTGCTTCCCTTCTTTCTGCGGGGAGTGGCTCATGGAATCTTTGATGCAGCGACTTTCTGAATCTCAACTGACCTCGGCCTCTGTGTTCCTCTGGAAACTTTCTCTCAACTCTGAGGAGAAGAGGAGGTGTTTGTCTGTCTCCTTGAAGGACATGGGGGTCAGACACAGACGGCCAACATGGCTAACTCCCACCCGTTCCCTTGAGTTTCTCTGTGTGAGGGTGCAGGTTGCCCGGATCAGTCTGGAAGCACGACCAGGCCTCATCCGGAGTCCTCAGAGACAATGTCTACAGATTCGCATCCGCTCAGCCTGAGGCTGGCTGCCTGCTTTGGCTGTCGCCCACATGATCTATTGTCAAATCTGGCACGTGTATGAGCTGACCTTCAGAAATGCCCATTTGTAGTATCGTTGACTGTGCCTGTATTTACTGTAAAGACTGTACTTGTTTTATCTTTCTTTTTTGGGGCAATACTGGAGATTGACCCCAGGGCCTTTATATAGATTTCTTTCGAGACAGGCTCTCTCTAAATAACCTCATTGTCAAGGTTGAGCTCGAACTTACGATCTTCCTGCCTCAGCTTCCCAGAGTGCTGAGATTACAGGCACGCACCACCACCCGGCCTAAGACTGTACACGTCAGATGGTGTTACTTCCATATTCAGGCATTCCTGTCCTGAAGATAACTCAGGACACTGACAACTCCCAGACTCAGGTGAGGATGAGTGGGAGAAACTACTGTTTTCCGCAAACCACAACTTAGTTTTGGCTTCAGTCCTTATTGATAACAGGGTCTCTGATTCCCTCGGTACCTCGAACTTTATCCTGAGAAACAAAGACAACAGAAGATAAACACATTTCTTCCTCTTGGTGTAAGTTGCTTCAAGCCTCTAGCAAAGGGTACAGCACCTAGAAGCACGGCTTTGGCCAGAGCTTCTGACGTGAGCTAGTTGGAAGGCGTGGATACACTCGGCCTGTTAGTTGTGCAGCGCTGGCGGTGGTCTGTTTCTCTCCCTCTGATGGAGCTCTTTGTATGAGACGCCCACTTCTGGAAGGCACCTTCCAGTGTAGTTTTGGTTCTTGTATGCTTGATTGCTTGATTCTGAGACCGTACCTGGTGAATCTCTGAGGTGATCTTCTATATTTTTTTCTGTCAATTTTAGGGGTTTTCTAGAGAGCCTTAATTAATTAATACAGTCTATTCATGTAGGAGCCAGTTACTACAGAGGTACAGAAGGTAACAAGCAGAAAAGGCTTCACGCAGGAAAACTCAGTTTTACGGAGGAGGCGTTACCCTGCTCGTGCTAACAGATGTCACTAATATGTGCACGTCAATGAGCGCCGTAGGCTCCCAAGTCCTTGCGTACCTCGAATAGGTGGATGTAGCAGAACTTGGGAAGAAGAGGAACAAAAAGCAAAAGCACTTGAAAATATTTTACGAGAGCCTAACAGCTACTGCTACTCATTAAGCACTTAGAGCAAGCATTATCTGACTTATGCTGAAAACAACCCTGTTATTTCCACTTAGGGAGAGGAAGCTGCAGCTCATAGTGGCTAAATAACATACCCAGTGTTGTACGGCTCACTAGGCCTTGTGATGGAATCACGCTCCAAACCCCAGCCTCTTGGGTTTCTGTTGGACAAGGCACGGAAATATAGTGGGTTAGAAAACTGCAGAGGATTTTGTTTTTCATTTTGTTTTGTTTTGTTTCTTTTTTTTTATGGTAGTGGGAATCAAGCCCAAGATCTTCACCTTGAGTTATATCCACAGCTCCCCCCACGCCCCGCCATCCCCTCTTTGTTGACTATATATAATACACACACACACACACACACACACACACACACGATACATAATGTTTACATTCAACTTGAATAATTTATTCAAACACATATTGCAGCAAAATTACAATGCCCTTCCTCCCCTTTTTGACTCTCCTGCCACTCCTGCCACCCCCTAGCTCCCACTATCACTCCCATTTGGTTCTTTTTAAAAAACATATCACTTCTCCTTTTTCTTCCTACTCTCTCACCCCCGTTTCCCTTTCCTTCTCTACAAAGTCCATCTTTATCCAGTCATCTGTACTTGGATATATAGTCAAGATTTGACTATTATCAATTGTGCTGCTATACAAAAGACATTTAGGTTATCATTACATCACTCAGGTTTCTTAGGCAAAACTTATATCAAAGACCAAACAAATGAATTGACTCATTCAATGAACTTAAGTCTACATCACAAAAGTATATTACACATAAAACAATAGATATAATGGCTTACTTAGTTATTTCAGAATTTGTTAAGAGTTCTTTTCCAAAGAGAAGCAGGAAGAAATAAGTAAGATATGCTGTGGCAAGTTTCATTACTGGTAGAGGTTATTTGGTGTTCTATAAGCTTCTTGAACCTGAAAATTAATTTCTTTTCCTAGATGTTGGAAATTTTCTTGCATGATTTCAGTGAATAAATTCTTTATACCTTCCGTGGAGAGGTATATCTTCTTCAGTGCTATCTTCTGCTCTTTCTCCCACACTCACAATTCTGAGATTGGTTCTCCTTGAATCATCCACCAGCTGCTGCATTCACCTACTTTGCTCATTTCTAATTTTGGAGTCATGCCTAATTACAGTGTCTGTTTCCTTAGCCTTGTCTTCAAGGTCTGAAATTCTGTCCTCACAATGTTCGAGTCGACTTTCTCTGCTTTCAAATATATTTTTCGTATCCTGAATTTCAGCTAGATTTATTTTCAAAAATTTCACTTCTCTATCAAAATGTTCCTTCATATCTTGTATTTATTACCTCAGCCAACTTTTTATTTATGGCTCCTCTATGCTCAGTAAGCTTTGTATCCATGAGTACCACTATCTGTTTACTAATTTCCTCTTTAAGCCAGCTGATCATTGCTCACATTTCTTTGAGAATATCTTGTTTGAATTGGCTGTTCAACTCATTTATTTGCTTTTTGATTTCCTTCTCCATAAATTCCACTGCCTCAGGGCCCATGACACTAGTTTCTGGGGTCTCAGGCGTTTCTGTGGGTGTCCTGTTGCCTTGTCTTCTTCCCATGCTTCTGTTGTTGAGGGGCTTCACTTTAAAGACCTAGCTGAGAAGTTTCTTTGAACAGGTATGAGGGTCTGTGGGAGAGCCTAAATTACTCTAAGTTCTGTGCTGGAAGTAGGCAGTGAGGGAGGACCTAACAGTCTGATGGCCTCTGAGGTATCTTGTTCACCCCAACCCCCCTCCACAAAGCTCTCCTGCCTGTCCTGACCCCCCCCCCCCCAAGGGTGGAGTTCTCTGCCCTTGGAGGTGCTCCCACGACACCCAAGCCATTCAGGAGACTGGCAGCCTTTCTCTTCTCTCCACAACTGTCTCTTGTGCTGCTTTTTCCCTAGGCACTGTTCAAGAGTGACCCCAAAAACCCTGCTACGCTCTGCTAAGCCTCCTTTTACTCTAAACCATTCAGTCTCAGGCTCTTTTTCCTTTTTAATGGCTGATGCTTATGTAACTGCCTATTGTGGCTGCTGAGCACTGATTCTGATCTAGGTTCTGGAAGGCCTTTTCTAAGGGAAGCTCACATTGCATTTGCACTTTCCACTATACACAGGCTTGTTTTTGCAGGTCAGGGGTACCAGCTACTCTCAATTTCCACTTCTCTGAGACCCACTCTTACCTTGGTTTGAGGTTCTGGGCTCCTGGGCTCTGGGTTTTCCTCCATCTGCAGATGCCAGCAGCTCAGGGCTCTCAGTTGACCTGGGTGGCTTCCTCATCTGCTGTTTTCCTCTGCTTCTGATGTATCTTCAGGATTTTTGATCTTCCTGTGGCCTCCTTTCAATTGTTGGCACACTCCTTCCTCTCCTAGGTAAGTTGTATGGGTAGCTTTTAATTTCAATTCTCAAATTTTTTTAAGTGAGTCCATGGAGAGACATTTCATAGCTCTATTGCTCAGCTGCTATCTTGGCAGGAAGTCAAGCAGAGTCACTAAGTTGTTAAGTTGCCCAGGCTAGGCTTGAACATTCAATCCTCCTGCTCCTGCCTCAGCCTCTCAAAGTGCTGGGATTACAAGCCTGCACTGCCAGGTCCAGCTAGGATTTAGTTTTGATAAACAATCCTTTCAAAAGTTATGGTTTTATATCTGGGAGGAAAAAAACAAGGAGAAATTTCGCTCTGATCTACTTCATAGAGGTTATTCCTGGGTAGATTTCTAACATTTGATACTCTCACATTCTGAACACAATCTGATTCGATAAATGAAAGAACTTACTTGTGTGTTTTGGGGACTGTGGGCGAGAAAAAGGTTGATTGCTGCATGTCTTGTGGTAAAATAAATTCTTAATTCCTCCTCTTCCTTCCCACATGCAAACTCTGAAAGGTCTCGTGATTTTCCCTACACGAGTACATGAGTCTGTTAACCCTGTGAACGCCTGCAACTTTCTCAGGACACTTCCATGCGGCATCATGTTGTTTCTGACCTCTGTGGTCACTGGCTCCTAGCTGGCTCCTCCACCTGGCTCTCCACAGTCCCTTCCTGGAAAATGCCTACTTCAGGAAATTCAATCTGCCCAGCAGCTCTAGCCATAAAATAAAAGTGAGAAGTTGTTTAGACATTGTGAGTACTTCACCATATGGATGCTTATAAAAATTAGTTATTTCTTTTTCCACAGTCTTAATTGTACAGAATTCCAATGTTGCAGAAAACACAGAGATAAAAATTACGAAGAGAAAAATATCAAAAAGTATGAAAATTATATTGTACATTATTACAGGATAATCCAGCAGGATTTCAAAGCATTGAATGGTAAGGGGAGAAGAGTCGTTAACACTGGAGAGGGGAAAAGAAACAGGATTGGTGTGGCACGTGAGGCACCTAACACATAGACTGAAAATATTCTTTGACCGGCATGTGGCAAAAACTGTATCAAAAATGTAGGATATGGCCTATTCTGTGTGTTCACAATATACAATACAATATACAATTTGAAGAGAAAAAGCGGGGCTCCACGGCCCAGGTCTGTAATCTCAGCATTTCATACCTTCAGTAAGGAGGTGTATCTTCTTTATCCCTTTCTTGGAATGCTAGAAGGATTTTAATTATTTCATGAGAGTTTGAAACTTTCTTCCCAAAAGTTGGTAGTAATGTGAGTGCGTGTGCATACGTGTGCACACACACACGTATAATTTCTGTCAAACCTAATAACTGGTATCTTCAAGAGTTCCACAGAATAACTGTGAATGCAATGAGCCTGGTTCTTTTACTTTAAAAAAGATGCTTTGTATGTGTATGTGTGTGTGATACTGGTCGCTGAGCACAGGCCTTCACGCTGAGCTACACCCCAGCTTTTTTAAAAAAATTTTTTTTGAGGCAGGATCCCACTACATTGCTAAATTGCCCAGGCCGGGCTCCTCTTGTGATCTTCCTGCCTCAGCCTCCTGGGGTGCTATGATTTCAGGACCCCGCTAAGATGACTCTATTTCTGAAGAGATAAAGCTGCTGCCTGTTCTTTGCACTGCCCCTGCCTGCCCTGGCTGCCAGGTACGCGCTCCCAGTCAGCCCTTAGAGGTTACAGTGCTGACAGCTGGCCTCCGGGTGCTGGCCAGCCTCCTCGCTTTACCCGACCCGCGCCAGCTGGTCCTCCCGTTTGTTTTCCCTCCCCATGCTGACTCCTGGCAGACTCCTCTCTTGGAGTTGGTGATATTTCCTGGCCAGTAAATCAGTAGAATTTTAGCGCCGGTGGTGAGGGGAGGGGGGAGCCGGGGAGGGGATGCAATTGAGCAATTCTTTCTTATTCTTCTTCATGTCTCCCCTGGGAGAAATAAATCCGGGGAAGGCACAGGGAGGTGGCATGGGGAAGGCCAGCGGAGCCCGCCGAGCCCCTGAGAAGGCAGCACGCTGCAATGGTGAGGCTGGCCAGGGGAGCTGGCCCCTGAGGGCACTGCAGAGGAGCGAGAGGTCTTTCCCAAAACTCCCCAAGCCCACCTGTTTCCCTGGTGCCTAGGCTGAAGTGATCCTGTAAGCCCTCCGGACACCCCATGAGCCCAGAACAGGGGCCTGCACAGCTTCCGGGCTCCTTTGGTCTCTTTGGGCGGAAGGTGGCGATGCAGAGCTGTTCTTTGGCTCGCAGGATTGGCAGGTTCCTCTCTGTTGTTGTTGTTGTGCTTCTTTTTGCTTTTTGAGACAGCCACTGCCTTAGTCGCGTTCTCGTTGCTGGGAAACAATACCTGACACTCACAACTTAGGGGAGGGAAGTCTCTAGTTCACATTGCCAGAAGGTCTTAGTCCATTTACGGGCAGCTGGCAATGGTGGAAGTGCATGGCCAAGAGGCCTAGCTGGAGGGAACCTGTTTATCCCATAGTAGACAGGAAGCCAAGAGAGTAAGAATGAATAGAACTAGCATGTGCGGTCCCAGGTCAAGTCCCAGTGATCCCCTTCAGGGTCAGGCCCATTGACCTGCTAATTCCAACGTGGCCCCACCTCTCACAGCATGGGAAACCAGTGGATTAACCCCAGGATCGGGTCCCTTTCTAAACACAAGACTCTTGGAAAATATTCCAGATCGAGAAAATAACAGTCACGTCTTGTAGTTTAGGCTAGTCTCAAATTCACTGTGTTTTCAGGCTGGCCTTGAATTTATGAACCTCCTGTCTCAGCTTCCCGAGTGCTGAGACGACAGATGTGTACCACCAATCCTGGCTAGTTTTTAATGTGGTGTCAAGGGTATTGAACCCAGACCCTTGTGTGAGCTATACAAGAGCTACAATCACTGAGTGGCACCCCCAGCCCCTTAATTTGTATATCCCCAACTTCTGTCAACTAGGGAGCAGAGTGTTGGCACACTCTGACCCGTTAGGGTTGTCTTCTGACTCCATGTCTAGAGTCTGGTCTACTCTGTTGAGAAACCTCTCCGCCGGGCCTTCTACAATGAAGGTCCCTGGAGCCACCAGACCTTAGTTTTCCCATGACCCTAAGGGCCCTTCCTAAGGTGGTCACACAGTGGACTGGCCAGAGGCCTTGCTCCAACTCATTTTGCTTAGCCAGGGATTCATACTGAGGGAATTCTGGGCATCCACGGCGGTACCCACCAGCCTGCCCTCTGTGGGACCTCTGCAAATCTTATCCAAAGGCTTTGACTCTTAAGTCCAAAATGGGAAAGTCTTGGTTTTGATTCTGTTGGTCCCACCAATAACCCTATGCTCTTGAATTACTTCTGTTTGGAGTTGGGATGAGGGGGTAAATCAGGCTCAGTTCTTCACTTCCAGTCCCATGTTCCAGGGTCCTGGGCCACAGAGTTCCTTAGGAAGAGTGGAGCCTCTGGGCATTCTCCTGAAGACCACCAAGGTGAGGGCCCATGGAAAGAGACCCCTGGACATATCCTATAAGACCCTGAGGAAATATCTAACCTTAAAAATTGTTTTAAATATAAGGACACAGTGGGGAGCATTGGTGTTGATTTACAAATAAAGGCACACAGTTATGGTTTGTGAAGAACCAGCTACTACTTTTCCATGGGTTTTGCCAGCTCACATCATTTGGCTGCCCCTCTTTGCCAATGGAAGGAAACATTACCCTGCCCACCTCACGTGGCTTCCAGGACTTGAAGGGGCTGTGCATGTGGCTGACATTTTTTTAAAAATCTTTTTAAAATAAACATTGGTTTTTTACTTCACCACCTTTAGTAAAATGCATCATTTTTTCATCACCCTGTCCTCTTTAGGAAACAGCAAAAATTTAACTTACAGTCTTTGTGAAGAGAAAAAAAGTGAGTGGGAGCTTTTATGAGGTGGCTTTTTAATCCAGACACAGGAATCCAGTGATCTTTTTCAAGATATTTTTCCACACATAGTACTTTGGTGACTTGGCAGGGCCTGACGCTTCTAGCCAAGGAGTCTGATGTTTTGTCCTTCCCATTGGTTTCAAGGAGGGAGCCTTGGACTGCGCAGCTCAGTGTTGTCCCTTCAATCTCTGTGCAGTGGGGTCTGTCACGTGCAGTCACAGGGATCGAGTGCTTAGTTACTGAAATGTAATTGCAGGACACTTAACAGGCATATGAGCCAAAAATGGGTCGCCTAAATCTACCAACAAACCTGGGCCCTGTAGTGTTGGCCTATACTCCCAGGATTCTGGGAAGTGGAGGCAGGAGGATTGCAAATTCAAGCCCAACCTGGGCAATTCAGTGGCTTCATGAGACCCTGTCTCAAAACCAAAAATAAAAATGGGCTGGGGATGGAGCTCATGTGAAGGCTCTGTGCTTGATCCCCAGTGCCACAATAACAAATAGCCATCCTCATCTGCCAAGGAGAGTCTCTGTTATATTGTAGGGGATTTTTCTAATAGATTTATATGCTATGCGGTGCTTAAAAGCATTGTATGTCTGAATGTTTTACAGAGAGGAATCTACTAGCTAGCGTATGTTTTTTTTCCTCCACTTCAGCCTACACTAAATGTTCTCTACTGCCTGTTTCCTGGCTCAGCAGCCCATATGTGGGAGAACCAGTAAACAAACTCTGGAAAGTTCAGAGTAGAGGAGGAGCGCTGAACAACTGAATGAAATAAGCCACTAAGTCACACAACACTAGGGGAAAATTTTACAGAATAAGGCTCACCGGAAGCAGGACACACTCTGTGAGTCCATTCATATGATGTTCCGGTGGAGGCAAAACTCACCCACGATGAAGAATAAAATGGGAATTGTGATCACGTGGCGGGATGGAGCAGGGTACGAGGGAGGAGCAAGAGAAATTTCAAGGGTGACTCGAAAGAGCCTGTAATGATAATAAGGGCTTGTGTTCCTCAGATGTGTGGGTTTGCCAAGGCTCACCTAATATCCACAAGATTTGTGCACTCCACTTATGTGAATTTTATCTCAAAAAGAATCATGGACATTGAACACTAGTTACTGATATGCATGGTAAGGTATTCTGAGGAAAGGAAAGTGACATGCACATCTTACCATCAAATACATTTTTAAAAGATGGATGGACACAGAGACAGCTAGATGGTGATTATTCAAGTGTCCGTTAGGTGTAGTTACACGGGAGTTCTCTGAAAAATCAATTCAACTTTTCTATGAGCTTGAAAAATTTTTTTTCATTTTCAAATGTCAACGAAAACACAAGAGCACAGTGTGTCTGCATGACAAAAACAGTTCCACGACATTTTATAGGATTGACACACTCAACCACAGCAACTGCATTAGTTAGATTTTCATTGCTGGGACACAATACCTGACACTTGCAACTCCAGAAAACAGTGGTTTAATTTGATTCACAATTCCGGGGTTTTGGCCTATGGCTGGACAGCTCCAAGGCAGAAATATCATGGTGGAGGGGAGCTGTCCACTCCACAGAAGTCAGGAAGCAGAGCACACCCCCAGAGACCTGCCTCGCCTACCCAGGCCCCACATCCTGTGGCACACTGACCTCTGAATTCATCAATGGATCAACCCACTGATACTGTCCTTGTGATCCAATCAACATACAAAATGAGGCAATTAGAAAACATTCTTTTTTTTTTTTTTTTTTTTTTTTTGAGACAGGGTCTTGCTTTGTAGCGCAGGCTGGTCCTGAACTCACTACATCACCCAGGCTGGCCATGAACTCATGGAAATCTTCCTGCCTCAGCCTCTCCAGTGCTGGGATTATAGGTGTGCACCACCATGCCAGTTTTACTGGTGCTGGGGATTAGAGCTCAGGGCCTTGTGCTTGCAAGGTAAGTGCTTTAACTGCTGTGCCATTCCTCGAGCAGCAGCATTCTAGACTTAACACCTAACACCTATAGCATGAAATATACTTTGTTTCTGTTAAACATTTAGGGTATTTAAATTTTCACAGTTTATCTTATAGATGGATAGACACTTATTCATTACTCAAGATAAATTCCTATGAATCTAAATTCTGAGCAGACTTAAAGATTTGGTTCCCATTGTACTATTTTCTTCCAGAAGACCTGGGAAATTTTCTCACTAAAGAGAAGGAATCAGTTTCCTCCTATTTCCACAAAGATTGAGTTTTGTTCTTTCATCTTGGTTTATCAGTGTAATGTATTTCATTAAATATTCTCATAATGTATTTTTTAAAATGTTCTTTCTCAGCTGTTTTGGACAGGAGTACATAGGCCAAGGGGAGTGAAGAATGTTCAACGTCCAGAGTTGGGCTTCGCAGTCTACCTCCATACTACAGATTCAAGGCATGATACTTCTCCAGCTTATGTTTGCAATTTGAAATGAAGTGAATAACTCATGAGAAGCTGCCCAGATGAAAGCAAGCGTCTGTTTGTAGCTGGTCTGCTATTTTTGCTGTGACCACTCTAGAATGTATGGGAGACATCACGGGACTTGCTGGCTCTCACTGCCTTTAGAATACCATGCTCTGAAAATCATAATTTGAGCGTTTCCAGAGCCATCACGTATGAGTTAACAGAAAGCTGTATAAAAGCCCCAAGTTCAGGTCACTGATATTAAAAGGGTAAAATCCAATAGGATCTGTGCAGTCATTCAGTGAACCAGGCAGGGCAGCACACAAACATGGCCCTCATCCCCCTGGCTGCTCCAGCCGGGCTCATTGTGGTACAGACAAGCAGTCCTATTTTATCCTTTGTCTGGCGCTTTCAGCAACAGACGAAACCGCCGAAGCCACTCCACCGACAAGCAACGCCAGCTCACGAGCCCAGGGGACAATTTCCCTTTCCCAGCAGCAGGCCATGGCCCTTCCCTGGACTTTCCAGACGACCTGCCTCGCAGCCACGGAGGATTTGAATAGCTTGTATTTTACGGCCTGTCAGAGCCCAGTGCCAACTGCAGCTTTGTCTTGTTGAAAAGCTCCAGAGTCAAATTTTAGATCTATGTCTCATTTGGTTTTGATTTGTATACAAGAAAAATTCAGAAAGGCAACAACAGTAAGTATGAGAGTACATTTATTTCTCATGGAGATTAAACCAGCTGATGAACCTTGTGTATGTAATACGTGATCTAAAAATGATACTAAGCATCGATCAAATCCTCGACAGTATTCCAATGTCAGCTTCCAAATGGGCCAATTTCACCCTCTTTCACCATGTTAAGTGATTAGAGAAGTTCAAGCTGTCGTCCACCTATTGCAATTTCATTGACCTCCTTAATTTTCTTGACATTGTACTCTTTAATTTCCTAGGAAATTAGTTTTCTGTAGTTATATTCTCTCTCCCGATTGTTTTTTTTTCATTTATCTCTAACCCTAAAAACAGTTGTTACTCAACCTTCAGCTTGATGTTCTATCTCTTTTCTCCTAAAAAATTCAGAACAATCAGCCCCAAATTAAAAGTGGAGTTAAAATTCAAATTCTGACAATAAGCATCGAAACTGGTCTAATCTATTAGAAAAACAATTTTCATTCCAATCAGCTATAGATAATAGCAATTTCTCTGCATACTTTCCAAACGAAACCCTTTGCTACTCAACGTTGGGTAGATCCACTGATTTAAAGTCAGCTGTGTAGATGGTCATTTTCTACATCCTTTCTTGACTTGAAATATCTGTCTCTTATTTATTCTCCATTTCCTTTATGTCACAAGTAGCCTTCACTTAGTATGGATACTTGGTCTTTTTCAGTTTTATTACATAGTGTCTTTCTATGTGTGTTCTTTATTGTGAATAATATTCAATAAAATTGTCTCAAGTGAGAATTTTCTATGACCTACAAGAAAGTTACGGGATTTTGAAAGGTGACAGATCTAGAGAGAGTAGTGGAGGCATAAAATAGTTATTATTAACAGAATGAAGGACCAAAACCACACAATTGTCTCCACCAATAAAAAGCAAAATGAACTTAACAAAGCTTTTATGAGGCAGACACACAAAAATGTAGGAAAAGAAGTACCTCAGTACAGTTATAGCTATGTTTTAAAAAACCACAATTAATCTCATATTCAACAGTTAAAGACTGAAAGTTTTGTTCTCTAAGATCAAGAACAAGAAAATGATGCCAACTCTCACCATTTCTTTCCATCAGCACTGGACATCTTACCCAAAGCTATGTGATAAGGGAAATCATTTAAAAAAATAAAAAGATAATGCTGGGAGACCAGATATCCACATGCAAAATGATGGAGTAAGGCCTTTCTCAGATGAAGAAGTTCAAATAGCCAATAAATACATGAAAAGATGTTCAACATCCTTGGTCATTAGAGACACGCAAATTGAAACATCACTAAGATATCATCTGACTCCAAAGGGAATGGCATATATCAAGAACATAAACAGCACTCGGTGCTGGCAAGGCTGTGGGGAAAAAGGAACCCTCCTGCACTGCTGGTGGGAATGTAAACTGGTACAATCATTAGGAAAGCAGTATGGAAGACTCTCAAAAGACTGGAAATAAATATCCCCTTCGATCCAGGGATACCTCTTCTGGGATTTTCCCCAAAAGAGTTAAAAACAATATATAACTGAGATACATGTATACTCGTGTTCATAGCAGCACAACCAAAAATAGCTAAATTGTGGAAGACACCAAAATACCCATCAACAGATCAATAGACACATAAATTGTGGTATTTATACACAATGGAACACTACTCATTCATAAGGACAGATAGGTTGGAGGCTTTTGTAGGTGAATGGATGAAACTTGAGACCATCATGCTCAGTGAAGTGAGCCAGAAGGAGAGAGTTAAATATTGAATGGTCTCTCTAATATGAGAAACCAAGATCACAATTATTTCATAGAATAATTGAGGGGAATACTGGGAATTGGAGGGGACGGGAAGGAGTGTGAGGATCAAAGAGGGAGAGAGGAAGGATTTGCAATTTTTCCATGATATGTATACACACAAAATACTCAAGATCAATGTAAACATTATGTATTGCATCTATACATATCAATAAAATGTGGAAAAAAGATGAAGTGAAATCCTTAACTAATACACTACAAAAAAAACCCTAAAAATGGATCAAAGACTTACACATAAGAACTAAAACTATAATGCTTGTAAGGAAAAGATGACAAAGAAAATATTCAGACTAGAAGTGTTCGGGCAAAACTGTCTCTACTCACAGCGTATATGCTTTTAGAGGTAGAATACTTCAGAGTCCACAAAAACTTGGTTGCACTAATAAATTCTGTAAAGTTGCAAGATACAAAACCAACACACACAGATTAGTTGAATGTCTTTCTGATAACAATAAACAGACTAAAAGGAAAAGAAGATGCTATTTACAATTGCATCACAAATAATAAGATAAATTAAGTTAACAAAGGAAATGAATATTTGTACAATGAAAACTAGAAAACACTGCTGGAACAATTTAAAGAAGATGCAATTAAATGGAAAGATATTACATGTCCATGGATTGGAAGTCTTCTTTTGTGTGTGAGACAGTGTCACTCTGTAGTCCAGGCTGGTACTGAACTCAAGAGCAATACTCCTGCCTCAGCCTCTTGAGTGCTGGGATTACAGGAGTACACCATCATGATGTGATGCTGGAGAATTGAACCCAGGGCCTTGTGATACTGGGCAAGATTTGTAAGCACTGTTCCCAGCTCCTGGATTGGAAGTCTTAATAACATTAAGAAATTACTACTATTCAGTTCAATCTATAGATTCAATGACTTTTTGCAGAAATAAAGCCTTACTTTTAAAATTTATATGGATTCTCAAGGGACCCCTCCAAGTATCATTTCATCTACACAAGACAATCTAAAAAAAGAACGAAGATGTAAAAAAATCACACAGAAAATTACAGTAACAATATGTTACTAGCATAACGGCAGACATTGGCCAATAAAATACACTGGGAAACCAAGAAATCACCTCCTGGAAATATGAGAAAATTATTTTGGACAAGGTTTCTATGTGGTACAGAGTACCTAACTTTCACCATCCCTATCCGTCAACACTGGGCATCTTAACCAAGTTTACACGGCAAGAGCAATCATTTAAAAAAGATAATGCTGGGGAAACCAGATATCCACATGCAAAAGAATGAAAGGAAATCCTTAGCTAAAAAACTACAAAAATTAATGAAAAATGGATCAAAGACCCATAAGAGCTAAAACTATGACATTTGTGCATGAAAATAAGGGGGGAAAATTCAGAGCACTGGATTTGGTAATAACTTCTTGGATATGATACCAAAGATACAGTCAAGAAAATAAAGATACAGACAAAGTGTACTTCAAGAAAAATTAAAGTTCTTGTGCATCGTGGTGTGTGTGTGTGTGTGTGTATAGCATATGTATGCGAAGAGACCAATATCCAGAATATATACAGAACTCCCAAAACTCGACAGTGAAAGCACAGACAACTCGATTCAAAATGACAAAGAATTTAAAAAGAATTTCTCCCAAGAAAATATACAAACGCCCAATAGCCGTGGGAACAGAAGTTCAGCATCACTAATCCCTGCGGAGGGGAGAATCAAAACGAGGCACCACCTCATGCTCCGTAGGACAGCAGCTATGAAAAATGAAAACAACAACAAACAAACAGACAAAAAAGCCCGAAAATAACAGCTGTTGGCAGGTACGTAAAGCCAATGGGAACTTATCCTATGATAATGAAAAATGCAACATGGGGTAGCCACCTTGGAAAATAACATGACAAATCTTCAAAACTATTTAAAATAGTTACTATATCATTTATCAATTCCAATTCTGGATATACATCCCAGAGGATGGAAAGCAAGATCTTAAAGTCATATTTGTTAGCTTGTAATCATAGCAGTAATATCAGCAATAGCTCAAACATGAAAACAACTCAACTGTCCATTAACAAGAGAACGAATAATCAAAATGTCCCATATACACATAATGAGATAATATTTGTCTTTAAAAAGGAAGTAGGTTATGATAGACAGTGAGCATGGATAAGCCTTGGGGACATGCTAAATGAAATAACTCAGTCACACAAATAAACGCTGCATGATCCCGCTTTTGTGAGATACGGGGAGGAGTCAAAGCAGAGACAGGAAACAGAATGAAAGCGGGAGAGAAAGAAAGGGAGCTGCTGTCTTAATGGACACAGAGTTTTGATTTGCACCAAGACATGTATAGAAATTCTAGTGGTCATGGTTGCCAGCAAGGTGAGTGTGTTCAATGTTCCTGGATTTCAGAATGGTTAAGATGATTCATTTTATGTGTATTTTTTTAACCAGGATACTCTTCTACATTTTCTTTAAAAATGCATACTGCATTTTCAAAGTAAATGCTGGTTTTTTCCCTAGCAATAATGAGTATTACGGGGAAAGGCTACTGTAATTCCCAAAGCCCAGCTTTTGTAACCAAATAGAATCATTACTCAGTCCCTCAGAGACATGATTCCCTCAGATTTAAATTCCTCAAAGCAGGTTTTTTTTTTTTTTTTGTAAAATGAATAAAAACATAGATGAAAATTCCAAACACAATGTTTGCCAAGAGAGGAGAAAGCTAACATCTCAGTACATAACGAAACTTTTATTTATTTACTTATATTCATTATTCACTACTATTTGCTTGGGCACTATTTAAACACAGAAAATAATTTTCCAGAAATTGTTATGACTGGTTTAAGATTCCAGGCACAACTTAACCTGTCCTGTTCTAATCCTTTATAAAATGCTAGGCACAATTTCAACTTCAGCCTAAGTGCGTTAATGTTCAGCCTCACTTAGCTTCATGACGGTATCTTGGAGCTTCCATAGACACGTGACAATGGAATAAATTCCTCCTTGAACCACTGAACGGAAAACACAAGAGCTTCAGGTCCCTTCTGAAAGCAGAGTGTATAACTTCTGCAAGAAAGATGTTCCTGGTGACAGTTTCTTCCGGTTTCCTCAAATCTCCAAATTTTTTCACCCAAGAAATACATCAACTGATCTTCAAGAGTCCTGTAGTGAGACTGAAGGGTTAAGGGACTCATGGAATATGGCTGACCTGAGTTTGTTATTAATGGCCGGTCACATGGCTTTTGGTAGGCCACTGGCTTCCAGGGGAGAGGATGTTTTGGGAAATGATAATGTATGTGACTATCTCCATCCTGTGTTGGCAGAGCCTCCGTCCTACTGTCTGCTTCCTTTGGTTTGGTTTAACTTAGTTTTCAGTGTTGTCAGTTCAAGTTCTTTCCTAAACTCTGGGAAGGGACTTTCATTTTTTGCTTAGAATCAGATGAGATTTTACTGAAAAACCTCAAACCATATTAAATTTGATTGTTTTGAAATATGCCATTGACTTTGTGTTCCAGGGATCTGTTTAAATGTTGCTTCTTGGTCCAACATTTTCCTTAAAGGAAACAGACAATACTTTCAGCCTCTAATTTGTCAAACCTCAGAGGACAGAATATCTATGAGGCTGCCATTTAGACATCCTTTTACTAATTCTAAGATTTCTATTGGAAAGAGTTTGTATTTCTGATAGTCATCAGAATCAAATCTTGGACTAATAGATTGAAAGTGTGATATTTACAGGTCATTGTAAATAATGATTTCCTTGCAGCCCAGGCTCACAGAAGATACAAGAGGATATATAAAGCCAATATTGTGTTGATATATGTCCCATGTATACCACCAACTTAGTGGCAACCTGTATATCAGCTCATCACAGTGGTACCTAAGTGCTAGGCTCACTTGGGCACAAGCCACACCAGCTGGTGCTAAGTCAGAAGGTTCCAGAAGCAATTTCTTTGCCCATCAGTGCCAGCCATCTCTCTTAATTGTTAGGAAGCTGTCTGTTAGGAGTAGCATTTCCTACTACTAACAAGGTTCATTGCCTTGTGCAGATACAAGCACAAATACAGTGCCCTTCGGTATTACAAGAGCAGAGATGCTGAGCATGGCCAATTAGATTTTCCATTGTTCCTGATGGACCACTGGGATTGGACCCCCAAGCCACCCACTGAAATGGGACCACGGTGCCTGGTCTCTTTGCTAAAGCAGCTGTATGTACTGTCAGCTCTGAGCATTTTCCTTCTCCTGAGCCTCCTTGCTCATTCTTAACCTCTGGTCCTTATCACCCCAAGACCAACAAGGATTCCTGCAGCTGAGAGGCAAACCAGGCAAGCACCCTGAAGAGCTGGACCTTCTGGGAAGCAGTTAAATCATGAGGCAACCCTTATAAAGATGAGGAAATGAGTGGGCCCACCACTCTTGACATCTGAGGATACACTCACACCACCATCCATGAAGACCAGGCTGCCAACCAGCGCCAAATCTGCTGTGACCTTGATCTTGAACTTAGCGGCCTCCAGACTATGAGATACAAATTTCTGATGTTTAAAAACTTCCTAGGCTTCATTTTTTTCTGAAATTAACCCAACAGATTGACACGTGTTCTGGATATTTTTCATTTTGTTGGGGTAGAAAGGTTCTTTCTAGGTATTCTGGACACTAGGCCTTTATCATACTCAGCATTAGTAAATACATTTTCCATGTATATGCCATCACTTTACTTTTACAATTCTATTCTTTAACTCACAAAAGTTTTTAACTTGGATAAAAATCCAATTTATTATTTTTTTCTTCTGTTCCTTTTGCTTCTGGTGCCACCTGCCAGAATCCATTGCCCAATCCAAGATTAGGAAGGTTCTTTTCCCTGAGGTTTCTCTGAAGAGATTTACAGTTTTAGCTCTTAATTTTAGATTCTTGATCCGTTTTGAGTTAATTTCTGCATATGGTGTGAGGAAGGCATCCAAAGTTACTCTTTTACATGTACTTATCCAGCTGTCCCAGCATAACTTGTTAGAGAAACATTCTTTACCCACAGAATAACTTTTGTGGACTCACAGAAAATCAACTGGCCATCGACATACAGGTTTATTTCTGGACTTTCAATTCTTTACCTTGGGGCAACAATGTAGTGTTCATCACTATAATGATTAATTATTACTATAGCTTTCTTTTTTGGAAAGTTTTGACATTGAAATTCTCATTCCCCAAACTTTGTTCTTCTTGTTGTAATTGCATCTCAGCTGTTTAAGTTCTCTCGATGTTATGTATTAACTTGAGAATTAGTTTTTTATTTCTAAGACACAAGAAAATTGGACTTGGGGTAGAGGTCGTGTTAAATTTAAAACCAGTTCTTATAAATATAATTATGTAAATAACAACATCATTGTGAGTGACCTGGTGGGATTAATGTCTATGAAAAGTGTCCTTATTAAGAAGTAGGAGAAGACTCGGGCACATAGAGGGAAGAAGGTATGGAAGGCAGGGGCACATTTGGGGACTTACTCGGTCACAAGCAAAGCCTGCCTAGAAGAGGCAAGGAATCTCCCTTGGAGCCTTGAGAGAATGTGGCTCTGCAGACACATCGATTTCATCTTTTGGCATTCAGAACTGTGAAAGAATGAATTTTTGTTGGTTTAGGTGATGCAATTTGTGGCCACTTGTTCCAGTAGTCCTAGAAAAGCAATGTGTAGTTTCTTATCCCATGTGAAATGAAAATAATTTATGATTTGCCATGGTTAAAAATGTCTTGATTTGTCTGATTTTAGGACTCTTCTTGTTGCACAAAGGATAAAAAGAAGTGGCATCAACTTCAAAAATCGTTAAGACTGTCTTAGCAAGGAAAATTATAATTTATTTAATGAAGTGGGCAGATTTTGCTCATTCCACCTGGAGCTATACAGTGTCCTTCTGTTGTCTCATTATTCATATTGATTGGGTTCCTGTTCTCTCACAACGCCCTCGACTCCTGGAAATAGCATAGTATCCTCAAATACTACTGCAAGAAAATACAAATGTAAAATATTTAATCAGTACTTTGTAATAAAACAGTAGCTCTTAATGGGTGGCATCTATACTGGCAACATCAGCATCTTTGGGAGCTTGGGTAGAAATCTATGATTGAAAAATGGTCCAGGCAATTCTGATGTCAGTAAAACATGGAGACACTGGGGACCCCGACAGCTCAGGAAGATCACTGTTGAAATTGTGCATTCTGTACCAGAGAAAACAGCCACAGTGCCTTAGCTACTGAGTCCCCTGACTGGATGCAATACTGACCCCTTCAGTTTGAGGAAAGAGAAGGTTATTTTGGCTCCTGGTTTCAGTCCATGGTCAGCTGGCTCCAAGCCACAAACGGCATCATGGAAGGGCATGAGGGGGATCATGCTCACCACATGGCAGCCAGAAAGCAGAGTGTGGAGGGGAAGCCAGGTACGGGAACGTAGCCTCGCAGGCCGCATTCCCTCCAGTGACCCATCCCTCAGCCACGTCCTGCTTCCTCTCAGTACATGCAATTGTGAATAGATGAATCCACTGATGATGTATATGCTGCCCTCTCCATGATTCTGTCACCTACCAAGCACTGGGATTTTGGAGGGACATTCCAGATTTGCACCATAACATCCAAAATGAATGCAAAGGTCTACCAGGCCCCGTTGTGAAGTGGCTCTGAGCTAAGCCCCACATGTTCACTGTCCCTCCGTAATTCCTAGTCTGACTGGGGCCACAGCAACTTTGGAGTCCCCTGGAATTAGTGTCAACTCAGAACCCATGTCTAGTAATCTTGAAAAGGTCTGATTATTTGCTTTCATCCAACACATAGCCCACTGGGAGAGTGGGGCCAGGGAAGGAACTTAGTGTTGGTCTCTACTGGTAGCAGACTGGGCCTCGGGAGTGGCTAGAGTCAGGGTGGCTTCGGTGAATGGAGATCTGCACTAATTCCGGGGATTCTGAACCTCCAATTCTTGAGGTGTTAACAACGTCTAATTAAGATATCTTCTTCATAGTCTTATATGTGAAACAATCTTTCTCCAAATGATTTCTGCTTCAGATTTTCCTTCACTTTTTAGCCTTCATCATGGAACAAGTGCTTTTTACTAAGCTGGCCGCCATCCAACATTTGGTTCTAAAAGGAAACTTACACAAATCCATCAAAACACATTCACTTGATTCCTGTGGGGTTTTGGGTGGGGAATCAATTTAAACTCTGTGTGAACCTTATGAGGATAAAATAAGCAAGGGTAGAAGAATAAAATATTGGGTTGGGACTGTAGGAAACCAAACCAAAACTGTTAGGTTTATGCCCTGAGCTTTTCTTCCCCTAGGATAACATTATTGTTGGGTCTAAAGGAATTGGTGTACTATGTAACTTATCTTGCACTGCAAACAGAGGATTCTTACTGTACTTTTGCTACATTGAAGCACGGGTTCCCAAGCTAAGGGCAACAGGACAGGGCTGGTTCTTGGTTCTTGTTAGGAATCTGACTGTATAGTAGGAGGTGAGTTTTAGGGCCAGCATGTTCTGCATTCACAGCTTCTCTCCATTGCTCACATTACCACCTGTGCTCCACCTCCTGTTACAGTAGATTCTCAAAGGAACCACAGCTCTGCTGTTAACTATGCACGTAAGGGATCTAGGGTGCAGTCTCCTTATGAGACTCTAACGCCTGATGACCTGAGGTGGAGCTGAGGTGGCAATGCTAGTGCTGGGGAGCAGCTGCAAATTCAGATTAACATTACAGTGTGTCATTTAATAACTTGGTTTTATGTTACAATGCAATAACAATATAAATACAATGCACGATGAAAATAATCCACAGGAATCATCCTGAAAGTATCGTCCATCCCCCACCCCCACCCCAGTTTGTGAAAAGATTGTTTTCGGTGAAACCAGTTATTGGTGTCAAAAGAAATGGCACTTCGATATAGCACTCAAACCTTGATTTTTGCCTCCTTGGACAGAGACAGCTACACAGTTATGGGCAGATTCAATGCCATTCATGGGATATAATTTATAAAACAGACTCCCTCTCCTTCTCCATCCATGCCTATGGCTCCCTAGAGCAGGACTGAGTGGAAGCTAGATTTAAAATAATTACAAAGAACAGTAGCAAATTGGACAATCAAGTTACAGGATGTGCTATGAAGATGTGAGTTAGGGGACTCTATTACTGGATCCACATGAGACTCTCAGCCCTGCTATTCTGCCATTAGGGTCACGTGTATAAAAGACGTGTTCCGAAGGGACGAGAAGTGGGCAACAAAGCGATCCATCCCTCGGTACTCCACAAGTCACTTCCCTGTCTCCTTCCAAAGGCCTAAATGTAACGAATGCTTGGCACAAGCTCCATGCCCACAGGAAAGAAGAAGCGCCTCCTGCTGTATGTGTAATCACTATGCAGCGAAGTTTATGAAAGTGATTTTACTGAATCCCTGACTCTCTCAGTTGTAAAACGTGCCGCAATGTTAACATGCCACTAGACAGAAAAAGTCACCAAATAAATCGTGCATTTTTATACTGGCTGAAAAAGCTCTTTTACATATGCTCAATCCTAGATTCTGAGTCTATATAACCTTTATACTCACAGGAAAAGAACAATGCAAGCAAAAAGGTTGTCGCTGCGCTTTTGATGCGGCTTAAGTTTGCCCTCCAAGGGTGTCTGTACTGGAAGCTGGCTCCTCAGAATGGTGGTGTTGGGAGGTGGCCGAACTTTTAGAAGTGGGACCTAGCAGGAGGCTTTAGGTCATCCGGGGTGTGATCTCAGAGAAATTGTGGGAGCTCAGCTACTCTTTGGCTTCTTGACTTACACGTGATCTCTGCCTCGTGCTCCTGCAGTGATTCCATCAGCAGTTGGGTCCTCCCTCACCAGAGGCTGTATAAGCGAGGTGCCTGACCTAAGACTTCCACCCTAAATAAAGCCCTTTCCTAGGGAAGTACCCACCCTCAGGGGTTTCCTTGCAGTAACAGTAAACAGACCAATGCATTTGTTTATCACTTTTCAAATGTGTTCCCACGCAGAGTTCAGTTCTTTCTTCTGAGTCAGGTGTTGATGTCCACATTTCACCCCACGAATCATCCTGGGGGCAGAAATCAAGAAGTCTTCTACTGTGCCATGTATTTTGGAAAGTGCTTCCCTCACACCTCCAGGGTGTGTTTCCAAGCCATCCATCTTCTCTTCAGGTTTTGGTGATGGCATTAAGAAACCTACCAGTAAAGTTCAATGGAATGCTGCCAAGAAACCGAAAAACGCTTTAAACTACGGGTTTGCCTAACACGCTCAGAAGCTCAGAGCCTGGTTACACAATCAGGAATAACAACAGAATCTTGTCCTGTGCTTGTTGATGAGCTTTTCCTTTCACTCTTCAGATGTATGTCTTTCACAAAATAAAACAAAAAAGAACATACTTGGAAGGTAAGGCCGGGTTCCGGCCCACGGACTTGTGATGGCTTTTAGCCCCTCCCTGCTCACTTTCTGTCTCTCCAGGAACCCTCAAAGACTTTCTTTCTTGTGCAGAGAAATCCCGTTCTTGTTTCATTGTCCCTTGAGAGACTCCATTGTCTCTGCAAATTCTTCTGTCCAAGTGACAATTTAGTTGCTGTCCCCAAGTTCACTCATGGGCAAAACAGTGTGTGAAAAACACACTGATTTCAGCCAGACTGTCACTAACTCTAAGACCATCAGCTAAGTAACTGGAATACCTAAGAGGTAGTTAGAATACCGAAGGTTTCTCAATTTTAGATATTGGGCATAACAAAGCAAAGTATGTATTTTAGAACATGGGAAAGAAAGAAAGACGCTTTATCTAAGACTTCTGTAAAGGCATAGGTCATGATATAGGCCTCTCTGTCTTCTCACAGATCATTATATAGGCCTCTCTCGTCTTCTCCCTGGAACACAGTGGTGTATTATTTGAAAATTAGTACATTTTTGTTGTAAAACGCTCATACTGCATATCAACAAAGAACGAGTCTTCACTTTTCGTTTTTCTGATGACAGAAAATAACAAGTGCTTATTTTGAATCACAATTTACGCAGAAATATTTATTTTCTATAGGAGGCCTGAATTACACGTAGAAATGCGCATGTGTCATAAGGGTTATCTGCAAAATTAAGGCTGTGGGCTAGCAGGAAATTAACGTATAAAACAACCTAGTTGAATACAGTTTTCAGAACATCTTACAAATCCTCTGAGCTCTGACACATCAGGCAGGGGCCAATTTCCGTGGCTGCTCTCTCACTGTTGACGTAGGAACAAAGTCCACGTGGATCAACCCACTCCTTACACAGAACTATTTGCCCCAATGGTGGCACTCACATTTCCTATGTGAACATTAAGGAGTCCCACTTACTTTCTTGGGAACCTGTCTCCTCTACACTCAGACAAGCCAGTCTTTGTTACTGAGCATGTTGAGCCAATCAGTGAACTAAACTCTCTGCCCATCCTACCTTCAAATCACTCATTTCATCACTCAACCTCTGCAGGTAGAAACATTAACTCACAAACATGTCTCTTGGCAAAGAATACACTCTCCACTGGTATAATCAGTCAGGGATCCGCATAAGTGCAAAAAAAATGCAAAAAGGGAGTACAAGGGCACCTTAGTATAAAGAACTGTTAATTAGCAGCAGGAGGCTAAGTAGAAAGAAAAATAAAAGTATTTCTAAAAGCAAATAGATGGAAGAAACAGCCACTAACTCTAGGGCTTTGGGGAAAAACTGAGGGGATTATAAATTTGGCAGAGGAAGAGTGTACTCCCCTCTGAGCACCCCTGGGCCAGACTAGACTTTCCAGTGGCTTCCTGTCTTATTACGCTGACATAAAAGATGATACCATATTAGTGTTTAACAACACTCCCCAAGTCAGCAGACCTCGCTAGCATCGATTGCTATTACTTAACAAATGGACAGAAGATGCCCACTACTACCTAACGGTCAGCATCCATGGCACATCCTAAAGCAGCGGTTTGCCTCGCCTCTTAATGCTAATCCTTACCACTAGGTGTCACTCATTCAAAGTTGTATCCACCTTGGAAAGATGCTGAGGTTGCGAATTGGCATGGCTTGGATTCTGGCCCACAAATGAATTTTGAGGGTCTCGCTATGATTGCAAACATTCAGACCACTAGATCATGCTTAAAACTAGGGGACTTGGGGGCTGGAGAAATGGCACAGCAGTTAAGGTGCTTGTCTAGCAAGCGCAAGGTCCTGAGTTCAATTGTCCAGCACCATATAAACCGGGCATGGTGGTGCACACCTGTAATCCCAGCACCTGGGAGGCTGAGGCAGGAGGATTGCCAAGTCCAAGGCTATCCTGGGCTCCATAGTAAGTTTAGAACGAGCCTGGGCTACAGCCTGTCTCAAATAATAAGTGAATAAACAAAGAAACTAGAGGATTTTATATTGTAAATCTGTATTATCATTTATGTATTTGTCATTATTGTATTTGTAATGCTGGTAAATCCAGCCCAGGGCCTTGAGCATGTTAGGAAAGCACCCTCTTAAAACTGTATTTCTTACTTCTCCTAAAAAATATAAGACCTTTACACGTGGCTGTCACCTGTCAACAACCAGCCGAGACTTGAGAATGACAAGCCACTCTCTTAGGTCAATGGTCCCCACCCTTTTTGGCATTAGGGGCTGTTTTTTTTATGGAAGACAATCTGTCCACAGACAGGGTTTAGGGTGGCACTAGCATCGCTCCTCAGCTCCGCCTCAGATCATTGGGCATTAGATGCTCATAAAGAGCTCACGACTTTGATCCCCCACAGCTCCCAGGGGGGTTCGTGCTCCTTGTGAAAATCGAAAGCCACAGCTGACAGGGCAAGAGAAGCTGGGGCCATAATGTGGACAAGGGAGTGACTGGACATACACGAAGCCTCTCATGCTGGCCTTCTGCTCACCTCCAGCTGCGAGGCCCTTCCAAATCGGCCGCAGTGCTGTGCTGGAGAGCCCCGCCTTCGAGGGACATGCCTTCTCCCACTCCCGGGGCTGTTATTTTTCTTGCCTGTCTGCTCCATCATTGATCGTCCTATCTGATCATAAAGGGTTCTGTCTTTGTGATCTTTACATTACTTTTTTCAGTGAAGTTTTTTAAGTTATAAACTATTCAGAAATACTTAGAAAAGAATGCAACATTGAACATGCATTTCAGAAATACAGAATATGAAGTTAAAATGGGAGAAATAATACAGGAAGGAAGATTGGGTGACACAATGGATCTTAAATTTAAAAATCAGTAAGGAAGTATCCAAGAGTAGATAACAATGAAGACATAACAGAAAAGCAAAACTCCAATGTCAATTTGTTGGTTTTGTCTCTGGGTTAACACTTTGGTGGATGATGGCATCAGATTCCCAAATTACTCTGTGATGTGTGGTGTGCCCTCCCCTTTCTGTGGAAAATAAAGCAAGGCCTAAAGTTAAATCGCTTTCCCAAAGTCATAGACAGGAAGTAGATGTAGCCCCAGGTGTCTTAGTTACTTTTTCGTTGCTGTGACTCAATACCTGACATCCACAAATTTAGGGTAGAAAAGGTTTATCTTAGCTCACAGTTTCAGAAGGTCACAGTCCATTCAGGGGTGGCCGGCAGCACTGGAAGTACATGGTAGAGACAGAGGTGGAGGCAGCTCCTCATGACATCACAAACAGGAAGGCAACTTGAGACTAGCTGAGACTAGTCCTCAAGGAAGGCAGGAAGCACCTCATCTATCCTTCCAGGTCTCAGCCCAGCGATTAGCCCCTCCTGCATCCAGGTGTGGAAGGTATGGCCACTACACACCTTTAATCCTAACTTACCCGCCTTTAATCCTAACACACATGGCTTTAATTCTAGCTCACATGCCTTTAATCCTAACTTACATGCCTGTAATCCACCTCTCCAGATTAGGCCCCGATCTACCAACAGCACATGGTCCCATAGACCATCCATTAACATTTAAATACATGAGACTTTTGGGGGACATTCCAGAGCCAAACCACAATACCAGTTATTGTAGATCTGAGCAAAAGCTCCCCATTGCAGCTTCTACGCTCAGGCCCTTCCTGCAGACAGATTATTTGATCGTAAGTTTAGAGTTACAATCTTGCTTGCTTTGATATTAACACTGAGCCTTTCTGACCATTTTTATTGGTTGATCCTGGTTTTCCTTGTTGAGTGAGGAGACAATTCCTGATAGAGGAGAGAGGAGCGTGCCTTTGTCCTCCCCATTTCTGGGCTCCCTTGCAGAGAGAGGCGTGGTCTATTTGGATCACAGTCGTCATTTCCTTTGTCCTCCGGGATTCTCGTTCCTGGGAGAACTTCAATCCTTCCAGAGATGCTCATTCTATCCCACAAGAAAGTTGGATCTGTCACTGGTGGAGGCCATTTTGTTTTGTAACTGCTGCCACTTGGTGTCACTGTTGAGACGCAGGGAACAAAGCCAGCCAGGTGGGTTCCTGCCTGTCTTGCTGCATTCCAGCCTAGTCCTGAAGTGGATGGTGATTACAGAGGACTGATTGGGTGACCTACAAGTACAGTTGTCATCTCTCCCTGTGTGGTAGTCTTTCCTCTATAGGGAGAAAAAAAAAAAATCTCCTTTTGATGTCATTTTCAACTATGACACCTGTATGTGATTGTTGTAGGCTAGGTCCCTTCATGATTTTCAGTCTTGTAATTAACAGTCTATTTGACCTTATGTAGAAAGTCATTTTTACAAGATCCACACATAATCCTAAGAATGGCTGGATCTGAGTGAATTTTCATTTTCAGCCAAGTTAACTGCCAAAGATTCTATCTCCTCCCTGACCCCTCAACACCTTTATAACAACCTCCAAAATGAAAGACCTCCATTACTCTGTCCCAACAATCACACCATGTTTTATCAAAAAACAAGCAATATATATATTTTTTCTTAACAACAGATCTCTATGCAAACAAACAAACAAACAATAAACACAAACCAACCAAGTTATACCCTTAAGACTTGCAAATTCTCTGCTAGAAGAATTATTCTGCATGGATTCTATCATGCTGTATGAATTCAAGCTTCATGGATTCATTCAAGGACTTGAATGTTAATTAGGTAAAGCTTCCTCATCAGCTCAGTAGTAAGAAGATGATCTATATACTTTCTTGTTTAAAAAAAAAAAGTGCATCATTATTGTTGCTCTGGAAAAGTGAAGAGTGAACTCAACTGAACAGCAAATAACACTCAAAATTTACAATCCAGCAAAACATGATTCTCTTTAATGCTACTATATGCCACTATTCTTTTTTTGTGGAAATATTTTCAGTATTGCCAAGTATAGATCTGAGATGAAGTGGGCATATGAAGAGAACGTTCAGCCTGAATTTGATGATCATGAAGATCAGGCTGGAAAAGACCTTGACAAACTTTCAAGTTTGTTCTGGGTGTGTTGTAGTGCAGACAGTGAACTCTCAAGAGAAAAGAAGAGAGACAAATTTAACCCAAATAGTCCAAAGTCATAGTTAAAATAAATCATCAATCTCAGCTTGCTTCTCGCCAGCTGGTAAGCAGCTAGTCCTCAGGTCTCGGCTCTCACTTCCCTAAAACCACCCTCCCTGCCCTGGCCTGCTGCGGTAGGGGATTCCAAGCTCATAAACACTGTCTCAGTTACTTTCTCATTGCTGGGAGAGAACACCTGACAGCCACAAGTTAAAGGAGAAAAGATTTAATTTGGCTCACAGTCTGTGTCTATTCATGGGTGGCCAGCAATGGTGGAAGCACATGGCAGAGGCGTAACTGGAGAGCTGTTCAAGGCATGGCGGACAGGAAGCCATGTGAGGAAGGAAGGGCAGAACTTGCATATATCCTTCCAGGTCACGTCCCAGTGATCTGCCTCATCCAGGTCAAGCCCCCAGGTTCTACCCCTTTTGACCAAGCCCCATCTCTTAACAGCACATGATTCCATAGGTACACCACAACATCCAATTGCATGAGGCTTTTGAGGGACATTCCAGACCCAAACCATAACAAACTCCAATGGCAACTAATGGTAATTAACCATGGCCTGATTTCTGAGCCCCATTTAATCATTACCACTGCTAACTGGGACTCCACTTGCTATCTCCCATAGTCACTGAGCAGCATCTATGTCTTTGTCTCCCAACATCTTCCAGAAGTAGAATTATATATGCATTCAATTGGTTCTGCAGGTAATTGGAATCTGTTATGGCTTGGGTCTGGAGTCACCCTCAGGTTTGGAAGGTGATTCAGTCGTGGAGGTTCATCCATTGATTTCTTACACTATTCTGAGGTGGGAGGTGGGGCCTGGTCAGAAGGGTCACTGGGACATGACCCCACAGGGTATGTGCTAGCCCTGCCTGTCCTCTCGCATTCTGCTTTGTGTCCACCATGGGATGAACAGCTTCTCTCCAGGCAGGCCTTTGCCAGGTGCTTCCATTATTTACGGCAGCCCACAAATAGACAGAGACCTCCTGACACTATGAGGTAAAATAAAACTTTCTTCCTTAAGTTGGGATGTTGGGTGTTAGCAATAAAAAAGAAACTGAGACAGTACCCAAAAAACCATTTCTTTTCCCAAGGAACCCATTTATATCAGTACAATACTGGTCAATTAAATAATAAATTAATAAGTGACTTCCTGAGAGGTCATATTTAAAATGGCTGGAGGTGTAGCTCAGTGGTTATGAGCACTTGACTGACAAGTGTGGGGCCCTGGGTTCCATTCCAGTACCACATCGGGTGGGGGTGGCAGCACACCACACACCTGTGGAAAATAAATGAGTAAACAGAAAATGAAGGCCTGTACTACTGGGTTTGGCTCAAAAAAGTCTTTTAAAAATAAAATAAAATGGAAGCTATTGAATATGTAAAAATATTTTATTATGCCTGTGATGAGATCTCTCCCAAAGCAAAAATAAAACATTTAGAAAGGTCTCCTAAACCATCACGTTTGGGCTTTTGATGTTTTGATTTATAGATAAACAACCTCATTGCCCTTGTGGAGCCTCATCCGTCTGTACAGCGGTCCGTTCTCCAATGATGGCATTACCTGAGCTCCACCCCCTGCTCAATCAGCAATGGCCTTAGAAACCCTACCGTGAGCTGCATATGTGAGGGATCTCAGTTGCATACTCCTTAGGAGAATCTAATACCTGGTGATCTATGGGGAAGTTGAGGCAGTGGTCGTGCTAGCACCCATGCCACTCATGCACACACCCTTTGCTTATGGGGAAAAGAAAAGTCTTCCCCCAAGACTGATCTCTTGTGCCAACATGGTTGGGAACTGCTGTGTTAAGCAAAGTGCTCCAAACAATTAGACCTCAATTGAGATTAGTTCCTGGAGTGGGAAAAACAGGTGAAAATTTCTGCTGATGGTACTTCCGATTAACCTTCCCTGCATGAGAACATAGCAGCTGTTGTCTTCCAAAGCCATTTACCCAGGAATCAATGTTATTCTACACTAGAATTCCAGGGTATTGCTCTAGAACACTTGGTTAGAGCCAAGAAAAATATATTGCTGGTCTTGTGGCTATTTGTTGCCTGGCTGACAGGCAACCAAAACTTCAGTCATATGCTGTTATGCTTTGATTCTCACACAGGTGGAGATGAGATCCCATGCCACACATGGCTTCAAATCTAAACAGAGGGACCTTTACCGAGGCTGCTCATGACATGCAGTGTTAGGCCACTTCTTGAGAATTCAGTCTTTCAACCACAGTTTGTTGCAAAATGCAATAAAGCAGAATAAAACCACCAGCCAAACATCAAACCTCTCTCTCCTGTTTTGAATTAGTTTGAGAAAAGAACTTCGTTTTAGAAAACAACAACAAGAGAACACACATCTGCCTTCAGGCTCATGGTGTCCAATAGCCCTGCATCAGTGATTGAACTCTGCAAGTTCTACAAGAATACTCAACAAAGTTAGGAACCAGAGAAAGTCACACTTCACAGCCTCTTTAATTTTGTGTCCTGCCTTCTCTGAAATGAAAACTGTATCACTGAGTAATCTCTGGGGATGGAGTTATGGTGGGCAAAGATATGTCCAGATTTAGTTCTAAGGAGACTGAGAAACAAAATAGGATATGTTAATGAAAATGCTTTAGGGGCACTGGAAAAAAAATTGAATGAGGCTCTATTTTTGGAGTTAGAAAAAATACAATAAAGGAATTCACTGTCTTTTGAATTAACATGTGTTGACAAGGATTCTGAAATTCCATCACCAGCTTTTTGATGAGATTCCGTCATCCCAATACTAGTTTGGGGTCATCAAAGCCAACCTCACATTCCCCTCTGTCTTTGATTCTGAGAAAGCTAAAAGTGCAGAGAAGAACTTACAATTTGCTTTTTATTTTTTAATTTTTATTTTCTCTTATTAAGAAAAATACATTTGATGTTGGCTGGAACTCCCTTTACATAATTCCTTGAGGTAGTTTTGCAGCTGGAAAGGTATGGATTACATCCAAGCAAGCTGTTCTTTTGTGTTTCTGAATTATTAAACATTTACATTTGGTTGGTCAAACAGTGTCTTCTTCCTAAATACATTTATCCTTGGTTGAGTGGCAGAGTTTGGAATTAGTAATTTGGAGCATTCCTCATTTTATCAGAAGGCATATTTAAAGCCTAATTTAGCTAAATTTTGATGGTGGGCAAGAAAACTTAAGAACCAGGGTGGAGTTATAAAAAAATGTATCCTTAGTGATGTATTTATAGTACTTATTGTGGCTTAGATATGGAATGCCCCCAACAGTTTCATGTATTTGGAGGTGATGGGTTATTTATGAAACCATGTGCCCTTAGGAGATAGGGGCTGGATCTGGTGGGGTGGATTATGGTCATGTGGTAGATTACAGGTGTGTAGTGAGAAAAAGGCATGGGTCAAATTTGGGGTTTAAACCTGGAGGTGTGGAAAACTGAAGCTTGACTTGGAAGGGGTGGATCATTAGGATAGGACCTAGAAGGATATATGCTCCCATGCTCCCTTCCTTCCCTTCTGTTCCCTTTCCTCCCCTTTCTTTCCTTCCTTCCTCTGGAACTTGGTTTCCTGTTTGCAATGCTGTGAGGAGCTGTCTCCACCTCCACTTTTCCACCTCTGCCACTCCTGCCAGCCACCATGAATGGACTGTGACCTTCTGAACCTGTGAGACAAAATAAACTTTCCACCTTATTTGTGCATGTTGGATATTTTGTCACAGCAACAAAAAGTAACTAAGACAGTGCTCATTACTGAACTTCCACCAGCACTGCTTAAAAAATATTAAAAAGTTGCTTAGATGGGCAATAGATCTCATTTCCTCTTTAAGCCTCTCCCCTCTCCCCCAGCAAGGTAAAAGTACCAAACCTTCAGGAAGAGGCCGAAAAACCTGAGTAAGATTGTAAAACAATCCCAGAACACAAGAATGCTAAGATAGTTTTGTCTGTTTCAGGATCCTAAGCTCACATGTCTTTCTGGGTTGAAAAGAAAAAGTTAATGAAGTTTTCATGGGTGACAGATACGTAACCACAACAGATATGGAGTATAGTATAATCTAGTTCCCATGTGAGTCGTAGGTGATAATATTTAAGGGTGTAAGAGAAAACCAAAGTAAATTCTAATCATCTGCTCCGGAAGACAAAATCATTTATGTACTTCCCTGTTGTCATTTTCCAAAACCATTTTCTCTTTTGGTGAATCTTCCACAATTTGCATACTTTGCACATTGGGCAAGAGAGTGGTTATCCACAGGAGTTAATGAGCACAGCCCAACGTTTCCCAAGGTTTTCATGTTTCCATAGTGCTTCAAAACCTCCAGGCTAAGTCACCCTCTGTTTGACGTATCTTTAAACATTACACCTCAGATCAGATTATTCCATCACATGGCATTTTATTAAAAATATATTGAAACAAATTTGCAATAGTCATGCGCTGTGGTACAAGCACCTTACAAGTATTCTCCACCAGCAGTGGCTCATAATCATAACATGTGAGTGGTGATTGAGGGGGGTGTCTAACAGATTAGCTTTCCCATCTTTCCATAAACTCAGCACTTTCCAGGCTCCAGTTAATGGTCATTTTTAACTAGATTTCCCATAAATAAGAACATAAAAGAGAAAAGAATTAGAGAAGTTGAGATCCTGTAACCACCACATTGCTGTATCCCTCAGTATCAACTGGGGCCTTGATGAAAATGTAGTTGAATGTGACAGAAACAGTTCTTTGGGTCTTCGTTTTTCTCTCCCTAAGCTCAAAGACCACTCTGGTTCCAAGTGGGCCTCAAGAATGTGTTTTGGCTCCAGACATCACGGATTCTGATGGCCCACATTCACCACAACCTCCTGACCATCTGCTTCTCAGAGGATCATCTTCCCCAAGATGCTGTCTTTACCCCAAGGATGACCCTTTCCTTGATTTCTCATCTCCCAGGCCACGCCTGCGGCTTCTCACTCTAGCTCTGTCACCTGCCCTGAACTCTGCAGCTGGTTTTCTTTCCTTCTCACTGCGGCATCTCAGTTTACCTACATCCTTCCCTCCTGCCATGCGCATATTGAATGTTACCCGAACTCTGGGTAGAAGACAAGAAACAACCCAACTTTTCTCCTCCTGTCCCTCAGAAAGCCCCTTCTCCTTCTGCCCAGTGTTCAGGCTACCATCAAAATTCACACCAGAGATGGCTGCACAACCCTGTGAACATAATGCATCTTACTTAGGAACTTCTGGTCTCAACCCCATCAGCAGCATCTACAGGCACTTGTATTTGTTACGGAGAGCTTCCCCTTCCATTCCACGTGGTCAGTCTTTTAGGTCTAAACCAGAACTTCCCCTCCATTAAATTCACAACCTGCCTTGCAGTCTCCCTCCTTTTTGGTCTCTCATATCTCAGTATTAACTTCTATTCAGATCACAATTAAAGTCTGGTGTGATTTATCTTCCCAGTTTGGCTACTGAAGAATGATTTGTCTGTCTGCTTTTCTTTTTTCATTGTAAACTTTCCACCTATCCAAAAATTATTAATCACAAACCCATTGATTTTTCCCTTATTCCCTCTAATGTCAGAGTGACTACGACACAGGCGCTGATCTCCACGCGTTCCCTCATCATCCCGTCTCATAAACTCAGCTTCTTCACGACTTGCTCCTCTACCCTTCCAGCTTCCCTAAAATAAATACATAGCAATATTTCCCCTTGAACTGTATTCTTCAAAAGTTACTTTTATTTATTTGTATTTGTTGTTTATTTATTGAGACAGAATCTAGCTCTGTAGTCCAGGCTATTCCTGAACTTACTACGAGGCCCAGGTTGGGCACAGTCTTCCTGCCTCAGACACCTGAGTACTAGGATTACAGGTATGTACCACCCTGCTGGCTGATGTGGTGCTGGAGAGTTGAACTCAGGACCTTAGTCTTGCTAGGCAAGTGCTCTAACTGCTGGGTTATGCATTCAGCCGAAGAGCTACTTTTAATTTCTCAAGTTTAGAGCAGTAGCAGAGAAAAGACATAAATTACCTCACTCGGCATTTAAACTTCCCTTGCTGAAATCTGCCCTTCATTCTCAGCATGGCATATAAATTGCCCTTTAGGGTCCATAAGGACATTTTCGCCAAATGTGACAGTATTTTCTATCTTATTGGCTCTCTCTACTTTATATACTGCTCATTCTATTCTTTAAGAAATGGTATGTTGTTTTTCAAATCAAAACTACTTCCTCACTTCTATTCCTATTTTCATAAATGAGGATTTATTCATTCATATATTCCTTAATTTTGGATTCTCTGCCTTTATCACAAAAAATGAATAGAATTAACACACGTTATTTTAAGCTACCATCAGTATACTTTGGACTTCAAATTTGTATCTTTAGCTCGAATCTCTCCCTGTCTTGAGATCTGAAAAAACATTTTCACCAGCTGGTAGATACTGAATATTATATTATAAGAGGTCCCTACAATGAATATTTACAAAATTAATCTCTTCCCGCTATCTGTCAACCTTTCAACAAAGTCTTCTGCTTATTCAGTGCCAAATGGCTCCATAAACATCCACCTTAACATTTTATCTCTATTTTCTCTCACTCTATAAGCACCCCTTAATGGAGTGATTAAGTACATCCTCAGTGTTACAGTACCTGGGATTCTATTCTCCATCCGTAGTCATAATCAACATGGAGATTCAGAAATGGCTTGTCCTTTGTATTTCTTCTCCACAAAGCACCCAATCACTTCTCTTCAATGAAGACTGATTATATCATTTTTATGCTTAATGTCCTTCTGTGATCACTGACAGAATAGCATCCAGGGAAGTTCTTGTGTCACTTATTAATGGTCTAACCCTTGCCTACCCCTTCAACTATAAATTTCACACACTCGGCATCCAACTTGATATTGTTTGGGTGCTATGAAACAGATGGTACCCCACGTTCTTTAACTAGAACTCTCCTGATTGCCTTTGCTCGTGTAATAACTTAAAAAAAGAAGAAGCCATCACAAATAGCGGGAACTTTGCATAAACTGTCAAAATTACAGACAAATCTCTAGTAATATTTTATTGTTTTGTCATTCAAGACTTAACAACAATACATTCTTTACATAGAAAATGAAGTAATTTCAGAAAAATTTAAATGCCAGTATTGTCAGAAAAGAAGTTCCTCTAGTAGATATTCTTAATACACACATACTTGATATTTTCAGATATAATAACCAACCAGTGAAAAGTTATAATCTGGTCCTGAAATATCCATTAAAATCCATATCTGTCAGTATATCTGAGAAGGTGCTAAAAGCCATGCCTTGACAGACTCCCAAGGACAAAGACTGCTGTACTGTGCATGTAGGTGGCATGTCACTTGTCACTTCTACATTTTTTAATGGCGGCCCACTTTCTCGTGGCCATGTTGTACACTGTCAATGTTGGGCAGATTCTGACATAATGATCCAACTCATAAGGTGGCCATCCAAACTATGTTCCTTGGAATCAAGCTTGACATCAGGAGCTGGTGTCACCTGAGACTTGTGTGCATAGGTCACTGTCCTTGTGAAGCCAGGTAACTGCAAGAACCCTGGTTAGCTTTCAGTTTCTCCTGGGTTGAACAAGGACCAAGACTCTGAAATTGTCACACATTTTGCCTGAAATTTCTTTATCTCACTTTCTGGATGGGACGTCAACTCAGGCTTCAGCCACAGCTATGACAAACAGGTTCCATGAAGGCTTTGTTTCACTAACACAGCTACACTTGAGGTGGTGCTTATGCTGTTTTGCAGAGGCACAGGACAGAAGACTACTCCACACGTATGCATTTGCAGCCCTGAAGGTCAGGAACTTGCACTACCCGTGGGAGAACCCTGAATCCATGGGTATCAGGACTGAAGGGACTGTTGTTTGCTTCTTATTTTAAAAATGTGCTCTGTCAATGGGGGAATTAGCTACAAGTACATTTTGCAGTATTGATTATTTGATTGTTGCTTCATTATTGTTCTTGTTTTTAATATTTCTCCATATTATCTCAGTGCATCCAAACATGGCAATTATGAGATTCTTCTGAGGAATTTTTTTAAAATAGGAGTTTAGGGCCTCTCCCCTGGGGAGGCTGGTATTTTGGTGCTAGGGCAAGAGACTGAAATTCATCTGCTGCCCCAGGAGGCTCTCATGATTAGGCAAGTGTGGAGGAGAGTATCAGCTGATATTTCCATTTTGCTGATCGGGGGAAAATGTATGTATGCAAGTCAACCACTAAAATTACTTTTTTTTCTAAGTCACAGCATGCCCAAATCCAATAATTGTTCCCACAGCATTGGCAGTGGATGGAAGGCTGCAGGGATGAAAAGTTAATTGCAGTGAAATATAATTTGGTCCCATACCTCCTGTGGCAAGGTTACATTTTTGGGTTACTCTATGTTTTTCAAATATTTTCCTATATGATTCTCACTAGAGCACTGCTTTTATCTCTCTCTTATCATCCATCTAACTTGTGAAGTAGAAACCAAGATCAAAAGAAGCCTCTGGCTCCAAAGTCAGAGTATCAGGACAAAGGACACGGTTACCAACATCAGATTGGCACAGACACAGAAGAGAAGCCAAAAACCAGTCCGGAGATAGGAGGATGGAGTTTGAAGCTGTGACCACAAAACAAAAAGGTTGGAAGAGAGAATTTATATCTCAGGGAAGTAGAGGCAAATAAAGAGCTATGAACTGAGATGCAGACTGATGGAGATTGCCCCAGAGACCCGCCATCCAGCATCCCGACACTCAGGATGAGAGGTGAAGCCAGTGTGTGTGTAAAGAAGAAATCATGAAGGACGTCAGTCCTTGATTCAAATGGGCTGCCAAAAAACGGAATTTTTTTAGGAAATCAGTTGTGTAAAGTTTAGTTCATTGACTCATCAGTTGAGTACAGCTTAGTTAATCAAATACAAGGCCTTCTGCAACCAACCAGAGCTCAATTCCTATGATTAAAGTCCATGTTGGTTTGTTCCATTGGGCCCAGTGCAAAACCATGATCTTGCACAAATTTTACTGAACATGGTCCAGATTTTATACACATTCTATCTACCCCACCATTTTCATATTTCCAAACTTTGGGACTAATTCTTCCTGCTAAGGAAGATATGGCATTATAACCTTAGTGAAGCAAATTATAGGAGCAAAGTAGTTTGTTTTAATAGTATGGCATTTAAAAAGCTGATAAAACAGTAAACACAATGAATGAAAGAGTGAGTATAAGTTATAAGTTGATTAAAGAGGAGGAAAAGAAAAATGACCTAGGAGAAGCCCATATACGGATTCTGGACTACAGTAATATTCTCTTTCTTGGTACAGGTCTTGATAAAAATGTGAAAATGTTCCAACTGTTCTTTAAACAGAAATAACATGTTCACATGCACTCCATTATAAGAACTCTGGATTTTCTCCACATGTTAGAGTCAATAATAGCCACTAAACAGATAGAAGAACATTCAATGGATTGGAAATTAATCAAGAAAAGACAGCACTATAGAGTTTTTTTTTTTTTTTTCAAAAGGATAGTTTCAGTTTGAAAACAAGGACAGAGGGATAAAAGCTTTCATTAACTGGAAGGGGTCCTGAGAAGGTTTACCCATGTAATAGAAACTTTATCAATCAAATATAGGGAACATAAAGTGTAAAAAGAAAGGGCTTCGAAGAGGGCAATCGTGTTCTGAACCAGAAATTGAAAGAAAATGCAAAGTGGCCCACAGAGCAAAAGCCACAGGCCTGCAGAGGTTTGGGGTTTTTATTAAGTGAGGTCAAGGGGCCAGGAAGAAATTCATTGAAGATAGGAATCAGAGGTCCCAACCCATGAGTTCATGCCAAGGATCAGGGTGGAGCTGCCCTGGTCACGAAAGGGCATATGAAGGGGAAAAAGTACTCAACAAGCCAAGAGTGACCAACAAGGCTTGTGGCTAGGGCTTTTAGGAAGTGATGGGCTGAAGGAAATGGGAAGCCAGAGAAACAGTCCCATAAATAGAAACAGAAACCAGTTGTTCACTGTCTCAGGCCTGCACCTCCTGCGCTTTCACATAACAACTAAGCACTAATCCCCATGTGTTAATCAGCTATCTAGTTGCTGGACACAAGACCTGACACCCCTTCAAGGAGAGCTTTAATTTAGCTCACGTGTTAAAGGGATTTCGTCTGTGACTGGTTGACCCTAAGGCATTATGGTAGAAGGGTGTGATGAAAAGGTACTTAGTTCAACAGTAGATGAACTGTAGAGTGAAGAAAGAGCACCAGAGAGGGAGAGGCAAGGGCCCAGTATACTACCCAGCATGTGCCTCCATGACCTACCCAGACACACCCAGAAGTGAACTACATCAATGCTCTGGGTGGATCCCAAGCCAATCAAGTCCACTCAATCAAGCTTAAGCGTCACATCCCATCACATTATGTTGTTCTGGTTTTGGATTAGGAGGTCATGTGATCCCAGTGAAGACCCAGGTGGGTGAGAAGGGAAAGAAACTTCCACCCAGAATGAGCCTACCAAAACACAGAAATAACTGAAGATTGTCAACAAAATCAATAGTCAAAATTTTTCTGGACAAAATGTTTAAAACTGGTGAATTTCAAATGTACACGAAAAATTCATAGTGTCCACAGAAACAAAGGAACAATAAAGCACAAGTTATATGAAGTTACAAAGGAGATTTTGTGAGGGGAAGGTGAACTTGATGCAATGCATATGTGCACCTAACTGTCAAGGTCAATGTAACCATTGTGTAATATATATACATACATATATATATATATATATATATATATATATATATATATATATATATAGTGGAAAAGAAGAAAACGTAAAGCAGATTTTGAAATACAACAAAATACTTTAGAAATACAAAATAATGTCAATGAAAGTAATAATTATAAAGTAGTGAAATGGAAGAAGGTATTGAAGAATTCCCACAATGCAACATGAAATAGGTAGTATTTTCAAGTGAAAGAGCAATTAAGACTCAGAAATACTGAGATATTCCAAAGCATATAGAGTAGGTGTTCTGAGAGGAAAGACTGAAAAGAACAATAGCAATATTATGCCTATTTGAAAGCACATGATGTTTAATAGCAACAAATGGATGCATATAAAATAATAAAACAAATCTGGGTTTTCTTGTCAAGTTCTAGAGGTGCTTTCCATATTTTTTCTTTATTGGAGAAACAGAAACTGAGAAATTTAATCACCCTTAGACCTAACCTATAGGAAATGCTACAGGAAGTCCTTCATGGCAAAATGAAGGATACTGGGTAATGTCATGAAAGTATATGGAAATATAAAAATGTTGGCAAAGGTAAATATATAGAAGAATGTAGAATTTCCTTTTAACTCTAGTACAGAATTTCATAAACAATAACTCCAGATATGTTAGTGGATATGCAATATAAAAAAGATGTATGGCACTGATAACAAAGTCACAGGGGGCAGAAATGTGCACAAGAGTTTTTGTGAGTTAACTAAAGCTGAGTGGTTAGCAGTTTAGAATACATTGTTAAAACTTTAAGATGGTTTATGTGATCCTATGGTAATGGTCTTAGTACTTTTTCATTGCTGGTACACAATACCTAACACAACTCAGGGAGTAGAAGATCATTTTTGTCACAGATTCAGGAGGTCTCAGCCTATTCACAGGCGACTGACAATGGCAGAAGGGTCTGGCAGAGGCCTAGCTGGAAAAATACTATTCATCACATGGCAAGACAGGAAGCAGGAAAAGAAAAAGACAGGAAGGAGAATGAAGGACAGGGACAGGCAGAGCTAGTGAGGGGATTATCCCTTCCAACCAAGCACCCATGATCCACCCTCCCAACAAGGCCCACCTCCTCACAGCACATCAAATCTAGATTAAATTCACCACATCCAAATATATGAGGCTTCTGGGGGACGTTCCAGATCTAACCCATAAGAGTAACTAGAAAGTAAATTTCTTTAGGTAAGAAAAAATGAGAGTATTCAAAGCATTTCACTACAAAAACAAACCAACACAACACAAAAGAAAACACAGCAAGACAAGAAGAGGGTGTGAAAATACCTGTGAGATGTATGCAGAATTACTAATGTCAAAGGCAAACCTTTTCTACCAGGAATTACTCTAAATTTAAATGAATTACTGTACCAATCAGTGAAACAGATGTGGGCTGGAAAAATGGCACAGCTGTTAAAGCACTTGCAAGGCCCACAATTTGATTCCCCAGCACCACATAAAGCCAGTGTGGTGGTGGATGCCTGTAATCCCAGCACTCAGGAGGCTGAGGCAGGAGGACTGCCCTGAGTCTAAGGCCAGTCTGGGCTACAGAGTCAGTTCAGGATCAGTCTGAACTACAAGTGAGAGCCTGTCTCAAAAAAAAAAAAAAAAAAAAAAAAAAAAAAAAAAAAAAAAAAAAAAAAAAAAAAAAAAAAAAAAAAAAAAAAAAAAAAAAAAAAAAAAAAAAAAAAAACAAAACAGATTGCCTGAATGAGTAACAATAACCAAAAATGCATCTGTGAACTACCTTTGAGGGACTTGATTTAGACCTGAGGACAATTAAATTGAAAATAAAAGCACTAGAAAAGCTTTTCCATGCAAATACTAGCAGATATCAGAGTGGGCCATAATTATATAAAGTTATGGTTTAATCCAAAATGTCTTGCGTTTGCTAGGTGACTTCATCATGGGGGCTCATCAGTGGATTAAGCCACTGATGACTCCATGAGCTCCTTGGTGGGGAGGCCTGATTGGGGGATGGATTACTGAGGAAGGATGTGAGCTGGAAGGGGCCATTCTTGTCCCAGGCTCTCCCTTCTCTCTCTCTGCTTCTAGACCATAGCAGAACAAGCAGCTCTTTCCCACAGCACCATTCTACTATGCACTTCCACTGTTGCCAGCCAACCATGCATACAGCGAGATCTCAGAAACCGTGAGCTAAAATAACCCTCTCCTCCTTCATCTGTGGGGGTTGGGTATTGTGTCCCAGTGACCAGACAGTGACTAAGACACAGAAAAGACTTAAAGTCAAAACCCATCCAAAGGGCATATTTTGACAGCAAAACTTAATCTAGCAGAAAGTTATCACAACAACAAAAAAAATCTATTCTTAAGATCAGAGCTCTCATTTATCTGAAGCAAATGTTGATGTAAATTTGGAAGGACAGAAATAAGAGGGGACTTCGATACTTTACTTTTAGTCATGTGTAGAACAACCCAACAGAAGGCCAATCAAGAAACAGTGAACAACACTGCAGACCAATTGGACCCAACAGACAACCCCAGCCGCTCCACCCGACGGCAGCAGAGCACAGATTCTCCTCAAGGGCATATGGAAGGAACGTTCTCCAGGACAGACCATATGCTAGGCCACAAAACAAGTCCTAACCAACTTAAAAAGACTGCATCATGCTGAGTATCACTTACAACCACAGTGGAATGAAATCAGAAAACAACAACAGAAGGAAAACTGGAAACCTCACCAATATATAGAAATTAAACAACACATGCTTTAATAAGAGTGTCTCAAAGAAGAAATCATAAGGGAATGTAGAAAATCTCTTGGGAAGAATGAAAATGAAAATTTCACATGCCCAAAACTATGAGAGGCAGAGAAAGCAGGACCAAGAGCAAAGGCAACAGAGGGCAGTGCTTCCATTAAAAACAAGAAAAATCTCGAATTCATGGTTTGACTTTATACCTCAAGAAACTAGAAGAATAAATGCAATAAAATTAGAAGATTAAGGAAATAGTAAACATTAAAGAACAAATGAAATAGAAAGCCCACAGGAAAAAAAAATCGCAAAATTAAGAATTCATTTGTTTATAAGCATGACAAAATTGATGAACCCATAGCCAGGCTGAGAAAAAAAATCGAGAGAGAATGTTTAAATAAATACAATCAGAAGGAAAAGAAGATAGTAGAACTGATAAAACAGAAATAACAAAAACAATCTTAAGAGACTAGTATAAACAGTTATACAGAGGCTGGAGGAATATCACAGTGGTTAGAGCCCCTGCCTGGGAAGTGCAAGGCCCTAGGTTCAATTAACCAGGACCATATAAACCAGGCATAATGGTATATGCCTGTAACCCAAGCACGCAGAAGATTGAGGCAGGAGGACTGCCATGAGTTTGAGGCCAACCTGGACTACGTAGTGAGTTCAGGATCAGCCTGGAAAGCAAAGTGAGACCCTATTGTGGTTTGGATCTGGAATATCCCCCAAAAGTCTTGTGTATTTGGTTGTTATAGACTGTCATGAAACCATGTACTGTTGGGAGATTGGGGCCTAGTCTGGAGGGGTGGATTATAGGCATGTAAATTGGGTTATAAGCATGTAAATTGGATTACAGGTGTGTAGTGGCCCCACCTTACACACCTGGGTGCAGGAGGGGTTAATCACTGGGTGGAGACCTGGAAGGATATATAAGCTGCATCCTGCCTTCCTTGAGGACTAGATCTGGGACTAGGACTGGTCTCAACCAGTCTCAACTTGCCTTCCTGTGTGTGACGTCGTGAGAAGCTGCCTCCACCTCTGCCTCTGCCATGTACTTGCATTACTGCTGGCCACCCCTAAATGGACTGTGACCTTCTAAAACTGTGAGCTAAAATAAACCTTTCCTCCCCTAAATGTGTGGATGTCGGGTATTGAGTCACAGCAATGAGAAAGTAACTGAGACAGACCCTGTCTCAGAAAACAAACAAACAAAAAGTTATACAATAATAAACTAGATCACCTAGAATAACTGAATAAATTTCTATAAACCTAAAACCTTCATGGGGCTGGAGAAGTGGCATAGCAGTTAAAGTGCTTCCCTTGCAAGCACAAGGCCCTGAGTTTGATCCCTCAGCACCACATAAAGCTGGGTGCAGTAGCACATACCTGTAATCACAGCACTCAGGAGGCTGAGGCAGGTTTATCCTTCTGAATCCAAGGTCAGCCTGGGCTACCTCAGTGAGTTCAGGACCAGCCTGGGCTACAGAGACCCTGTCACAAAAACAAAAACCCTTCAAAGACTGAATTATGAAGAAAAATCTTGAAAGATCTATAACCAATAAAGAAAATTAATCAATCGTCAAAAATGTCTACCCCAAAAGTCTAGGACCAGCTGATTTCACAGCAGAATTCTATGTTACATTCAAAGAACAAATAACACCAACATTCCCTAGCCTCTTCCAATACTGAAGGAAGCGGAACACTTTCAAAAGCAGCTTAAGAGGTCAAAATTTAATAACATTGATGCTAAGTACACAAGAAGAAAATTTCGGGCTAACATTCCTTATGACTATTGACATAAAAATCCTACAGAAAATACTAGCAAATCAAATTCAACAGTACCTTAGAGACTGTGCAGCTGCTATAAAAAGCATGAAGATTGCTTTTAAGAAATTAAAAATAGAATCCTTATATGATCTAGTAATTCCCTCTTGAGCATATATGCAAAAGAATTGAATGCAGGATCTTAAAGAATTATTTGCACACAAATGTTCATCACTGGGGTGGAAGCAATCCCACACAGCCATAAAAGAATGAAAAGATGAAGAAAACATGGTATAGACATACCATCATATGTTATCAGTAATTTAAAAAGGAAAAAATACTGTTCTGGACTACCAGAGGGATACACTTGGAGCACATTACACTAAATAAAACAAACCAATCACAACCAGAAACATACTCTATGATTCCATTATATGGGATATGTAAATACCACAAAGTCACAGAAAAAAAGTAGAATGGTATCAGCCAAGCGGGAAATAGGGAACTCACCCTCAGTCGATGGAGTATCAGTGGAAAAGATGAAAAACTTCTAGAGATTAGTTATACTACCACGTGAATGTATTTAATAAATTAACTCTACACTTTAAATCATAAAGATGGTAAATTTTATACGTAGTTTTTAAAACAATATCAAAACCAAACACCATGATCCACATCGCCATCCTACAAACACCACAGGACGACCTTATACAATTGCTTTACAGTTAATGTGGTGCCTTGAAGTCCATCTCTTAGTGTCCATTTTCTGCCCCTCCGGCTCTAAGTCCAATGGTCAGAAATCACCACCAGAGAGTGGGAGGAGGAAAAGGGATGTCCAGTGCATCAGTTTCTAGTGTGAACGCATACAGTGTTAAAGTGGAGAAGAAGTTGGGAAGGTTGGGCACGAAATGGTTAGCCATAGTCATCTCTGGGGAGGGATCAAAAAGGGGAGGATGAAAAGGACAGGCTTACTTTTCACGCACCACGCAGCTGTACTATTTGAATTACTTGCAAGGAGCATGTATTCACACATCATTTACGTAGGGATTAGGTGCGCCTAACGACTGTGTGCTCTGCTATGCCCAGATATTAATGAAGCCCTTGGGAAACACTAGGTTTCTTTGAAATGGTGAAAAACAACATTGATAACAGGACAGGCATATAACCGAGGCTTCGTAGATTTCCCTTTTTTATTTTCTTTTTTCTGTAGCAAACAAAGGAAAAGGAAGATAGGAAAGAAGGAGGGAAAGAGAAAGGGAGAGAAGAAAGGAAGGAAGGAAAGGATAGGAAGGGAAAGGGAAAGGAAGCAAGGGAACGATAATAAGGGAAAAGGGAGAGAGGGAGGGAGGAAGGACGGAAGGCAGGAAGAAGAAAGCATATCTCATTTTTTCTACAACTTTAACAATAATTTTTAAACAAAAGAAAATACCTCAGTAACTCTGTCCTTTCCTTCTTGTAGTTAGTGAGCTCACCAAGAACAAGTACTGTAAGACCATCTGCTGAGATTCTTGCCTTAAAAAAAAATAACTGTGGGTAGGGGTAGGGACAGAAGGAGAGTGGGAAAGTCCTTGTCACCTTGATAAGATACGTAGGTGCACAAAATGCTCAACTTCATTGTAAACCTTAAATTTTGCACCTATACATATCAATAAAATGGGGGGAAGGGAAAAAATTACTGTGTGAATAACATAATTGCATGAAGAAATCTTTACAGCAACACGGCATTGCCAAAGTGGAGAATAACTAACGATAATTTTCCTTGAATTCTTTTAATACAACAAGAGTATCAGGTTACACGTGCTTACAAATCAAAACAAAAAACTAAGAAAATCCGCCAATAAGAGGGGGAAAAGCACTGTGGATAAACTTTCTTTGAAAACAATTCATGTAATGAATAAACACTGCTTTCCTGGATATTCTGCTGTGACTCCGGCCCTTCCTCACATATTACCGCTAGAATCTTTAGGAGCGTCTCTCTGCCAACATAAACATTCTGTGAAAACTTTACAAACAGAGCTGGGAAGAATCAGCCCACGACCTCTGAATGACTTCTTGGTAGCTTTGCAAGACAGAGGCCTAATTTGACATGTGGCATTGGCGGTTTGACCAGCCTCGGCTAACACTGGGTCCACATGTAAGGGAGACGCTGCGGCTCCCTCCCCGGTTGCCAGCTCGGTCTCATGTGTGGTGAGTCATGCCGGCTGAAGGGTGCCTCCTTCCTGGCTGTCTTGACTCACTCCATAGAGCAGGAGAGACCGCAGTGAGCCAAACGGCTTCACCAAAATGTAACCAGATCCCTCAAGTAAGTAGAGGACAGGATGGAAACGACCAAATCACCAGTGATCTGGGCTAGCAAAGGTCTGCGAAGTTCTAACATTAGCTCTGGGATCATAAAACATATTTTACTTCGTCTTTTCTATTTTGGATACACAATCTGCTGCATTCTAAGCTACATTTTCAATAAATTCAAGAGGAATTTATATTCCCTATCCACAGCCTACACGTGGAACGCTGAACATACAGATACTCCATTACCAAAAAAAAATGATCACCTTCACCATTTCCTCCTCCATGATAGGTGTCTTTTTTTCATTTTAAAATAAAATTAGTGGGCTTAAACTTCACTTTCATAATAACTTCATTTTATGGACACTGAATCCATGTTTACTGAATTACTAGGAGGTTTGTTCTAGACAAGCTGTTAAAGTTATTTTGGCTGCAAATCGATAAACAAAAGGCACACATGAAAAATGTTGAAACACAATGTGTTCCTTCCTTCTTTCCTCATACGGCCAACATCGCTTCCTCTCAGAAGCCAACACGATTTATCTGCTGAGCGCATTTGGAGATCCCTCCTTTCAGGTCCTAGCCAATAGCGGCTACAGTGAAAGCTACTGTCCCAGTTTCTTTACCTCTAATCTTTGTCCTTCAGTGTTTACTCGCTTTATCACTGTGTCTTTTAAATTTAAAGTTGCAATTAATTTACGTAACTATTTCCATAGCCTCAAAGTTTGTTAGTATTTCTATTCTTTTTTCTCTTAATTTTGGCTTTCTTTTGAGGTTACTGGTCATGAAACCTAAGGCCCTTGCACTAACTTATATCCCTGACCTTCATTTATTTAGAGACAAGTCTTTGCTCGGGTGCCTTGCTAGGTGCAATTCTCCTGTCTCAGCCTCCCCAGATTGCTGGGATTGCAGGTATTCACCATTACACCTGGCCTCATTTTGGTTCTTCATCACTTCTCATGATTTAAAAACCCGTGTTATTTAATTATTGTGGAGACACTATTTTTTTTTGTAGTTATCCTAGCTCTTCTCCCCGTGTTTCTTCTCTGATCTGAGGTCACTGTGCCTGAGCTGCACTTCGCGCTCCTCTTTCTGTCTACTCCTCACACAGCATTGTTTCCCAGGATTCTACTCTGCATTTCTTTCCCTTTTCAATCTCTTCCCTTCCTTGCATGAAATCATCCATATTTACACAAATCATCATGTCTCTCAGGAACTCTCTCAGCTTATAATCTAGAAACCTCTTAAAATGAACATATCCAGAAGAATCACATGTATTTTAAAAATAAAATGTTAAAAAAGAATTTCTAGCTTAGCTTCTACCCAATTCAGCTTCTCTCCTAAATTCCTGACTTAAGCTATAGGCAAAATTTTCCAAGGATTCGCCCTTTCCCTGCTCCTTGAATTTCTCAAATAGTCAGGTGTCAATTCTTATCAATTCTACCACTTTTAGTAGCACATGTATTTGTATGAGCCAGCTTTTCTGTTGTTGGGACAAAGCATCTGGCATACAAACTTAAAGGACAAAAGGTTTATTTTGACTCACAGTTTCAAAGGTTTTAGTTCAGAGCTGGGTGGCTCTAAAGAAGAAACAGCAGGGCAAGAGGTCATGGCGGGGGAGAGCTGCCTAAGCCATAGCAACCAGAAAGGAGAGACAGAAGGTGAGAGAGAGAGAGAGAGAGAGAGAGAGAGAGAGAGAGAGAGAGAGAGCGAGCTGGGGAGGGGTCAGACACCAGACACACTTCTTCCAGGTCATGCCCCCAGTGAGCCATCTTTTCCAACAACCAGGCCCCAATTTGCAATGGTACCTTCAGCTATGAACTCACTAATGGATTAATGGATTAATTCACTACTGAGTACAGCAACCCCCTGATCCAATCGCCCCTGACAGCCTACCTTTGAACTTATGAGGCATCAGGGAGACACTTTGGATTTAAACCATAACCATCATCAATTTATTTTGACCCCATCTAATGCATGCTACTGGTTTCCATTAAAATATCACTCTACACTATGGTTTAAGAATTTTACTGAGTTTCCAAGCCCTGCCAACTTCCAGCATTCAGCTTATGGATTCACCAGTGACAGCTCAGGGAATGGATAGAATGGGAACACTGTGTTTACATTAAAACGATACAGATATTCTATCATCATCCAACAAACATCTCCAAGTGTCATGTCTGGGACACACAGAAAAGACACAGCTAGCTTAAAATGGAAAGTCAAGCAGTTGAGGGAGGAATGATACATTCTTCCCTTGTAATTTCAGTTGCTACACTGATGTAACTTAAATGGAACATTAGAAATAGTAATGTAATAGAGACAGTTCTTTCACATTTATAACAGCTATAGGTCTCACCACCACCTCAACTCCACGAAAGTTTAGGAAAGTGAAGAAACTCCTGGAGACCTTTTTTGTTTGGGTGTGGTTGAATCACTGAATTGACATGTTTGGTGAGTTAAAATTCACATAATCTAAAATTTAGCGCTTCAGAATGGAAAACTGCAAAGTGTTTTACTGCATTTCGAATGTTGTGCAACCACAAAGCTTAGCTCCAAAATATTTCTATCACCCCTAGGAACATCTTAAGTACTTTCCCCCTCTAACTCTCATAGCTGGGACAGGAAACCTGACATCACAACTTAAGGGAGGAAAGATTTATTTTAGCTCACAGTTTCACAAGGTCTCAGTCCATAAATGGGCACTGATGAGGTACAAGCACAAGGCATAGCCAAAGCAGGAGAGGTTGTCACAGCACAGCAGGCAGAAAGCCAAGCGAGGGAGGAAGGGGAGCTGCACTCGCGGGTCTTACCCTAGCAATCTGCCCTTTCTGGCTCCAACCCCAGTATTCTGCCCCCTCTGAGCAGACCCCACCACTTAACAGCATATCCATATTTTAAAACATCCAAATAAATATACAAGGCTTTTGGGGGACACTCGAGATCCAAACTAAAACACCAATACGTGGCTCCATGTAAACACTAATCTATACTCTCTATAGCTATGTATAACTACTTCTGATTATTTCATATAATTCTTATATTATGAACACTACATTGCTCCTGTGTCAATTGAGATGATCACATGGTATTTGTTTTATTCCATTATTATACTGTAATACATGATTCTTTTTAAATGTTGATCCATTTCTACTATAAATCCCATTTGGGCTTAAGGTATAATTTTGTAAACATGTTCATGAATTCAAATTTCTGATATTACTGTTGAGGATTTTGAAGCTACATTCCTAACAGATGCTGGTGGCCTCTGGTTTTCCTATGACATCTTTTTATGGTTTTGGGGCCAGGGTAATACCAGTCTCATACAATTAGTTAGAAATTTTTCCCTCTTTTTCAGTTTCTGCAAAAGAGTTTTAGAAGGATTGATGTCAGTTTTTATATGTCACAGAAAATTCGCCAGTGAGAACAGTTGGCCCTGGACTTCTAATTTTTAGATTACTTAAATATATTTTAACTGATTCAGTCTCTATTCTTGTCATTGATCTGTTCATATTTTTTGTTTTTTTGTTGAGTCAGCTTTGGTAATTTTTGTGTTTCTAGGAGTTTGTCCTTCTGATTTCAGTTATTTAATTTGTCAGAGAAGAATTGTTCATAATGTTTTATAATCTTTTTATTCCTATAAAACCGATACAACTGTCCCCGTTTCATTTATGAATACTCACTTGAATCTTCATTCTCTTTTTCTTTATAAAACTTGTGAAGCATTGTGACACAGGAAGAAAATACAATCTTTGAGGTCATGCCCCCAAGTGACCCACCACATTCAACCTGAACCTACCTCTCAACATCACAGGAACTGAAATCATCAGTGGATGAATCCTCTGATGAGTACAGTATCCCCATAGTTCATTCATCTTCTAAAAAAAAAAAAAACCCTGTATTTATCAAATGTTGGCAAGGACGTGCAGGAAGGAATTTTAAATACTAATGGTAGGAACGTAACCTGTAACAGCTACGTAGGAGAAATAATCTGGAACTCTGAAAGGATTTAAAATGTTCACGTTCTATAATCCAACATTCATTTCTTGGCATCTTTACCCTAGGTAATGCTTGATAATAACAAAAATCCACCTACCCACATGCACAAGGTAACATTTTTAAAAATAATAATAAAAGAAATGTAAACTACACGTCAGAAGGCAAGGAAAGGTTAAATTAACTTATACATAATTTGTTCTGCAGACTACCATGTCATTTTAAAAGAACGAGCTAGATACTGTCTTAGTTACTTTCTCATTGCTATGACAAAACATCTAATATTCATAAATTAAGGGAGGAAAGATTTATTTCAGCTACTGTTTCAGAAGGTCTCTCACACACACAGTCCATTCATGGGGCAGCTGGCAACCATGAAGGCACAGGGCAGAGGCTGGAGAGCTGCTCACAGCATTACAAAAAAAAAAAGCCATGTGAAGCAAGAGCAAGCCCATGAACTTTCCTAGGAAGTAGTTGTAACAGTCTTTCGTTTTCCTTTAATTATTTCAAGCTGCCAGTTGTACACTCCCCAGAGTGGATCCTCACCTCATTTCCTGGTCCGTAAATCAATACCAAACACCTGAAATCTCTGCTCTAGGAAATCCCCAATCTCAACAAATTGGTAATCTTTCTAGGTTAAAACTTAAACACCTACCCCTTCCATTGAGGCCCTACCTACCAATAACACACAGTTCCAAATATATGAGGCTTTTGGGGGACACTCAAGACTCATATTCACCTTCTTGTGCAAAATGCTTTCAGTCCTTCTCTAAGACTTGTCAAAGTATTAACAGGTTTAGCACTGCTAAAAAGTCCAAGTCCAAAGTCTCCTCTGAGACTCAAGGCAAACTCTTAGTTGTGAGCTCCTATGAACAATCAAAGTACAATGACACAGGATAATCATTCCCATTCCAAAGGGGAAGAAGAGGAGGACCGGAAGAAATCACACCAAAACAAGTTTTAAACTCAGCAAGGCAAGGGTTAAGTCTGTAGCTCCATGTCCAGCATTTGGGGTAAACTGGCAAGATCTGATTGACAAAGGGTCCAGGTGACCCCACAGGTTGCCTCTGTGGCCTCCATCTTCTCTTCTTTCCACTGGCTCTGCTCACAACTTGTGACTTTCCTCACAGGGCAATCCATGCTCCTGGAATCTCCAAATTTTTGTAATCTCCACTGTACCTCAGGGTTTTCCTTCACAACTTCACACATCACCCTCCCAGGGGCAGACTGCCTGGCCTCCAAGGCCTTCCTCTGACATCTTGGGGGAAGCCTCCATGACTCCACAACTCATGCCTCTAAAACCAGGACTGCGAGTATATTGCCAACATCTGATACTGGCTGGAGCAGTAGCCTGGGCCTCTTGGCCTTTGGCTGCAGCAGCCTCTAAGTGCCGGGATGGCTGGACTCCCGGAGGCTGGACTCTGGCAAACATTTATCTCTTTGGCACTACAGGATGCCCTGAGGTACTCTCCTCAGAGCAAGGTCTTTTGCCTTTCCACCCTTTGATTGGTAAAGGGTGGGATCTTTCTGATGCCCAAGATATCCTCTAGGAATCCTCTTCACAGTTCTGCTTCTAAGTACTTGGCTTCTTTTTAATGCTAATCTCTTTAATATTCCTGTGCTCTTTGTCCCATCTTTGCAGCTCCTTCCAGTCTTGCAAAACTGAAAACCTTTCACATCTTTCTCTGTCATGTTTTCCTGCTTTTCAGTATAGAGTTGGCTGAAAGCTACAAGCAGTACCCAACTGAAAGCCTGGACATGGGGCCTCTTTGAAATTTCTTCCACCAGACTATGTAATCAACCACCTTCAATCTCAATTTCAGTCAATGTCTCTGGAAAATGGCAAAAGCCAACACACTTTCTGCCACAGCATAGCATGTATGGTTTTTAGACCACTTGCCAGTACAGTTTTCCTTTCCATCTGGCACTTCTTGAGCGTGCCCTGTCTAATCCACACTTCTATCAGCATTCTGTTCTTCTGAGCTCTGACCAGACTCTTCCACTAAGCTTGGCTTACAGCAGTCTAAGGTTTGTGTAGCTACCATCTTCAAACCTTTCCAAACTCCTCCCACAAACCAGTTCCAAAGGCATCCACACAATATGGTCATGTAAAGTCACAGCAACAACCCCACTCTTGGTACCAATTTCTGTCTTATATAACCTTGCTGTGACAGAATACCCCAAATCCACATATTAAAGGAGGAAAGATTTATTTTAGCTCACAGTATCAGAAGGTTTCTCACACACACATTCCATTCATGGGGCAGCTGGCAACCATGAAGGCACAGGGCAGGGGCTTGATAGCTGTTCACTACATTGCAAACAAAAGTCAAGGGAAGCAGGAACAAGTCAATGAGCTTTCCTAGAAAGAAGCTGTAACAAAGTTTCTTCTCCCTTCCTTTAATTACTTTAAGCTACCAGTTGGGCCCCAGCCTCTCACAAGTCAATAATCAAACACTTGAAATTTCTGCACTAGGCAATCCCCAAGCTCAACAAATCGATAATCTTTCTAGGTTAAACCTTAGACACCTGGCCCTTCCAGCCAGGCCCTACTTCCCATAACACACAGTTCCAAATATATGAGGCTTTTTGGGGGACACTCAAGATTCAAACCATAACAGATATATACATGCATAGATAGAGATCTCTACAGTGAGTATAAAAATATAACTTCTACACATGCAAATGCACAGGAAGTGGTAGCCAATATCTAGGAGCTGAGCTTTTAATTACTTCCTGAAAAGTTCATGTTAGGTAAGGTAATGTTCAATTTTTTGTGTGGATATTATCCTCCTTGTGTAATTTAAAACTCAAAATAGCACTTAGAATGACCTTGGAAGAATATCCAAGCACCTATCAATATAGTTTATCTGTAAGAGACAAACTCAATGCCTGTACCCTTAAAATATTAACTCTAGAATCTATTTAGGGACAAAGTTAAATATTTAACAGAACAATAAGGACTGGAGGCTTAGCTCAGTGGTTAAAGCACTTGCCTAGCATGTGTAAGGCCCTGGAATTGACTCCCCAGAACCACATAAAAATTAGCCAGGTGTAGTGGTGCATGTCTGTAACCTCAGAAGGTCGATGCAAGAGGATCACCATGAGTTCAAGGCCAGCCTGGACTAAATAGTGAGTTTAGGACCAGCCTGAACTATAGAGCAAGACCCTGCCTCAAAATCAATCCATCAATGCTGCCCAACCTGTGGAAAACACATACTATAATCTAATGTAAACACTACTAGTACCACAAGGGCAATAAACCATGGCAGGCCATAGATAGGACAAGACAGCTTCATGGTCAGTCACAGTGATCTTCAGCAGAGCCGTACACAGCAGAGATTGAAACCTAATTGTGCCCTCCAAGCCACGAGGGGGCCTCCCATAGAAACCGAATTGCCCCTCAACGATGAGGTTTCTTCGTGAGCTAGGACACCAGGCCTCCTGTTGTTAGGTATTTCAGTCAGAATCCCTTTATCAGCACGTGCTATTTCAGCTATTCAGGCAGGAGTGTCTCCATTTTACTTTCTAAATAAAGCTTCTCTTTCCATAAAGTCATGCTTTGCTTTTCATTTCCATCATCGCTAAAGCTAGGACTTGGGCTAGCCATTGACACTACCATAGATAGGTTAGTTATGTAAGGCAGGCACACAGAAAACAGTCTCCTAAAAAGGCCCGCAGACGTCTTACAGAGAGAACTCCACCGACAGTTCAAAGTGGAGGAGACACTTCTACGGGATTCTAGCAAAGAAATGTAATGCCCTGTTTTCCTTACTGCAAAGATCAGTGTGAGGTACCCAGGTGACCTGATACAGCCTCTAGGTTATTTCCCACGTATTGGAGGCTACATCCCCACCAAGTGGCTGAAAGAAAGCAGTAACACAAATTGTAGGACTGACCCAGCAGCACAGGTTTCCAAAGCTACAGCTCCAGACTTCCCACCACTTGTTTGTGCACGGTAGCGGCCATGTCCCTCCTCCCCGCATTGCTTACTGGTCAAGAGATGACTGACAACTCTTCTGACCAATTGGCTCTCCCTCTTGCTCTTCCTTCCCAGGAGCAAGAAGCGGCCGCTTTGCGTCGACGTCAGCGTGCTGGCGTCACGGCCGCGGACCCAAGGCGGTCACTGTGGCTGGCGGCTGGCGCGCTGCGCGTCCCTTCTGGGGCCGGATCCGGGTCCCGCCCCACCGCGCCCCGCCGCGCCCCGCCCCCGCCCTCCGCCCCCGGGGCCCAGGCGGGCGACAGCACGGAGCCGCCCTCTCCGGGCCAACCTGGGGCGGCCGGCCCGGAGCCACCCGACGAGGTACGCTGGGTTTCTCGTCTGGTTGACAGGTTGGAGAACTGAGTCCCCGGGATCGGGTCACGTGACTAGCGATCACGCATACAGGCTGTGTGTGCGCGGCCCCCCGGCCGGAGGAGGAGGGACGAGAATGGCTGTGTGCAGGAAGGATGCGAAAGGGGAGCCTCGCTCCTTGGAGCTTGGAGGGTCGGGGTTGGGTGTGGGCTGGGAGATCCCCTTCCGTCTTCCCTGCAGACCCGTGGGACGCCTTGGGGTGTCGGTGCCCACATACACGCACAGTGATTACTGGGGGCGATGTGTGGGCTACCCGGTACTGTCTCGCCTTCCTCAAGAAAAGCCGTGTCACAACAAACACAATAAAAATCAAAGCCTGAGTCATGAATATCCCGGCAGTGGTTTCGTTTCACTTGCTGTGCTCACTCATCTTGCTTTTTAAAAAAGAAAAAAAAATTAGTAGCATGTTTACTTTTGCTTTTAGAGTTAAAAAGGGAATTTTTGGTCTCTAATTTAGTTGACCCACGGGTTGGCATTGTGGAACTTTTCTTAGCATTCTCGTAAAATGGGAGTCCACCGTGTCGCATGCCTTCTGTGTCAGGGGTGGAATCTCTGAATTCATTATTTGACTCGGTAATAGCTGGGATAAGATTAGGAAGAAAACCAAGTAACAGGTCTGACTTCTAAACACGCCGCAGCTAGTCCCGTGTTTGTATTGATTCCTTTGTTTGGAAGGCTTCTGAAAGGTAACTGCCATCTACATTGGACTTACCTGTCCCCTGCCCACCTCTTTCTAGAAGCAGAATTTGCTGAAACAGAAGTTCAGGTATCCGATGTCCTTGCTTTATTTGAGGGTTGTAATAATAAGTATTGGGTGATTCATGCTTTTGAAGTGAAAATACCGACTGTACAATATGCAGAGTGATACATGTGCATACATAATGTTTTGTACTGCCCGGAGGAACTCATTCTCTTTAAAATCTTGCTGTGTCAACATGAGCCTTTTAAAAGGTTCCCTTTTGCATCGTAGGAGATTGCATGAAAGAATTGGGATTCAGACTGCTTCTGAGGACTTTTATTCATAGAAGGTTGTGATGATGAACTTACTTATTGGACAGTTTATCTAGTCCTGTTTCCCACCGTCTTATGTGTTGCAGGTTAAGAAAAGAGCAGTTTAGATAGGATCCCTGCCCTCAAGCACGTTATGTTTTGGTGGAGCTCGGGGGACATGCAAATGAAAAGATAATTTTCGATAGTAATAATGCTAGAAAAGAAGTAGTAGAGGTCAGGAGTTTGAGTGTGGCTGGATGTGTGGTCAGTGAAGATTTCCCAGAGGGGGTGATGGCTTCGGTCAGACTTCTGGATGTTTAGAGTCGTCCAGTGGAAGATGTGCTGGAAGTTTCTGGTTACGGGCGCAGGAGTTAAAAGTTTGGCACATTCCACGGATGAAGGGAATCTAGCGTGGCTGCGGCGTAGTGAACCTGAGGGAGAGGGAGGTGGGGTAACATTGGCACCAGATGCTAGGCAGGCGTTGCATCATCTGTATGTGTGTATCTATTGTGGGGATTGCATAGATTAAAAAGATGATTTTTGTTCTTTTTATTCAGAGGCAGTCATAGATTCTACGCAGCTTTTGTTTCATTTTGGTTATGATATTGCAACACACACACACACACACACACATTTTTTTCTCCACCTCTAGAGGACCTCTTAATGAAAAAATACTTTCTCTCTTCCAACACTGAATCCCATACAGGCCTTATCCAGTTGGTTGCTACTGTGTGCAGGTCCCAGAGTCTGCTTCTCTTCACTTCCTGCCCTGCTTTCCCTAGTTCCAATCACGAATTCTCCCTGGGTATTTTCTTTATCTGCTTCCCATTTGGAAATACGCTAGCAGTCAGTCCTTGCTCTAAGATACTGTGTAGTATCTAAGAGACTGTATAGAACTTGTGTTATGGACCAGAACCCCGCTGTCCACCTTTGTGCAGTGCCAACAATCTGCCAGGTTTCTTGCGTATCTTCTACTTCTTCCAGCATCTCAGCACTGAGGAGGTCATTAGCCTTTCTCCAAAGTCTACTTTATCCTGATTTACCCCATGTCCTCAAATGTATAACAGCTGCTACAGATTTCTACTACTTAAGATTTGTTCATGTTGTGAAGTTTTAGAAATCCTGGGATGTGGCCCTCTCAGTTTAAGAGATGGTGCTGTGAGGTCCTGAGAAGTTTAGTGGTTTCTAAGATGTAACATGAACATCGACCAGACTGGTATCACATTCTCACCCAGCTGAGTTTCAGCCTGATGTGTTTTCTTTTTTTTTGTTTTGTTTTGTTCTTGAAAGTCCCATAACCAGAAGTATTTGTATATGTAAAAACATGTCAACATCTGGAGCGTACTGGCCATAAACTTATAAAAGGTAACTTTAAAAAGATGAGACAGTGCTACTTCTTGAGCTAAATTATTTAGTCCTTACTTTTTCTATACTTTTGTGAAAAGCAAGTAGCTGTAAATTCTCTTAATCCTTGTTTTGTTGTAAGAGAAGGCTGTAGCTTAAGAATGACTTCCTAAAATTTAAGTTTTAATCTCAGAAATGTTTACAGTGGTTTTTAAATTTGCTGTTGTTTAACTAGCATTAGCCTCATGCTGAGAAGTATGAGAATATTGCCTGGTGTTTACTGGCTTTGTAGTTTCTGGAAGGAAGTGGAATTTCTTACTACAGTAAAGAAGGCCATGGGTCAGTTCAGTGTTACAGTTCTTTCTTAGTAATGTATTATGTGTAAAAAGTTAGTGGAAATCAGCTGATAAATTACATGGTAGAAAGTAATGTAGCATGGTCTTAAAATTTAAAAATAATCATTTGTAAGGTTTATTTTAATAAATATGATTAGACTATATTAGATGAATAATCTCAGATTAATGAATGAACTTACTTTCTAGATAGCTTTTTTTGATTATCCATCTTGAGATTTGCCTTTCTCATATGTCAAATTTGAATAATATTAATGGAATTAGCATTTTCTTTCTTAAAGGGTGGAAGATACTTAGATTTAAACACAGGGTAGCTTTTCTCTTTAAGCCAAAATATCAGACCTGGGTATTTCAATTGAGAAGCTCTGTCCTTTATGATTGCTCACATATCTGATGTCCATGTTCTAAAAATCCAGGTCACTGTGCTTTGAATCCACCAGTTTAGTGCTGTCTTTCTTTCCTGAATCCGGCACCCCAGACTGAAATCCTGGCCTCAGCTTTGCATCTTCTGGCCTCAGTGCTGTTACTTGTGTTCTGACTAGAATGCTCTTTGGATGTACAACAACTCCAGTGGTCACAGTTCTGTCTGTCCCCCTACATCCCCTCAAATGCTGGACTTCTCCGGAAAACATTTCCTGTTTTGAATGGAACCTTTCTTGTGTCCCAGCACTTTTTGGAATCTTTCTCTGCAAAATGCTTTACTAATCTTGATGTCTTTGCTGATACTATTTGCTTGAGTGTTCCAATCTATGTTGACTGGCACTTAAGAAACTTAATTAGTGTTATACATGCAGTGCTTTTTGGCAGACTGCAGAGCTTTCTTGTCTTATTTACCGTTTTATTACCTCATCTTTGCTGTTAAGCTTTTCTTGGCTTTAATTCAACAAAATGCTTTCCCGTTTGAGTTAAGGTTCTGACTTCGCAGTAACCAGTGGGTCCCTTGAGAGGAACTTAAAGCTAGGCATTGTAGGTGTTGAAAGGCCTGTGTTTATCAGCTTTCCTTTACTGTGACCAGATACCTGAGAAATACAGTGTAAAGGAGGAAATATTTATTTTGGCTCAGAGTTTCAGAGATTTTGGTCTGTGATCTGCTGCTTTGGCCAGGCAAAAACATTATGGTGGAAAGATGTGACAGAGAAAGATGCTGTCTTTATGGCACAAAGCAGGGGCCAGTAAAGTTGGGAAGGGGCCAAGGGCAAGGTAGACCCTTCACAGTCCCACTTCCGGTGACTGATATGCTCCTGGTAGGCCCTACATACTAATAGCCAAGAAGCTGTGACCTCATCAGTGGATTAACCCATCAATGGTCTCATAAGATCCAGTCACCTCTCAAGGTGCCACCTTTGAGTTCTGCTGCGCTGGGGATGAAGCCCTCTACACATGAGTTTTTGGTGGGTGTTTCATATTTAAATCATGAGAAATACATTGTCACAAATAAAAATCAATGTTTTCTGCATTTATGGCATTGGAAAATAGTAACAGGCATTTTCACTTTTTAATATTATGGATGAGAACATAGAAATCGAGTGATAATAACCCAGGGGCCATTGATTACTTGAAGTGCTGATCCACACTCCTAGCTCTTAGGAGCCAGGCTTGCTGCAGGCCATCAGTGGTTCAGATGTCCTGTGTCAGAACACCTGGCAGCCTCTTAAATGATGCATGAGTGCAGTTCATTGTTTTACTTTGTGAATTGACCTGGATCCAGAGGTGTTTCTTGTTGTGATTCAAGATTAAAGCCAGAACTCTCACCAAGGATCTCTGCTGCTAAGCTGTTTAAACCTGGAGGATCTTCCTGAACAGGCGTTAGGATAGTATTAAGTACTCTTTAATGTGAAACTGTTTTCTCCTTATTCTCTAGTCCCACTTTCAAAACTGTATCATGGGACTGCTGAGCATTTTTATAGTATTAAATTTGGGCTTTGGAGGAATTTAGCCTAGTATCTTTTTTGCGGGGGGGGGGGGGTTGTTTTGTTTTAGTAGTGCTAGGAATTGCACCTTTGAACCTAGGACGTTGTACATACTAGGCAAGTTCTTCACCACTGAGCTGCACCCAAGTTCCTGGTCTTGTAATCATAGATAATCATAGATATCCATGTCCTGTAGTTCTCATATGCTTTTCAGTCATTGTGTGTTATTGCTAACCATAGTGTATTCTTATATATTTTGCTTTTTGTTTCAGGAAACTATATTCCCTAATTATTTTTTGTAACTAGCTATTTGGTTGTGGAATTAATGACATGGAATTTGTGGGGTGTGTTAAATTCATCAGAACTAGCAAGAGACTCTTGGGGTGGTAGGTGTTTCTCCACCTGGAGGGAGGGCCTCAGGCAGAACTCCCTTTGGGTGTTACTGGTAGTGAGGACACCTTCGGAGGACTGCACTGGTGCCCAGAGCTGCTCTGAAGGCTCTCTGTTGTTTGGGCTTCTTGTCCTACATATCATTGATATTAAGCCTTTGTTGTGGAGCCTATCCTATGCTTTATAGGAAGTTTAAGATAATCTGTAGCCTCTTAGCTCCTAGGTTCCAGTGGCACCTCTGTAAATGCCCCATAACACACTGCATGCTGTTGGTCTGGGAGTAGGGGCCCAAATTCTTGCCAAATCCTATTGAGAAACTGTTTTATACAAGCTATTCTCCATATCAACCCTCCAAGTTAGGTTACAGTATTATCAATCCTGCTCCACAGGAAGAGAGAGAGAGAGAGAGAGAGAGAGAGAGAGAGAGAGAGAGAGGAGACTTGGCTCTCTAAATGACAAGCTGAGTAACTTCTCCAAGTTTACACAACTAGTGAGCCACAATACTGGGATGTGAGACTGCCTAGTGCAGTTGGTGAACCCTCAGCCAACACAGCCTGCTGTGACTGACCACCAGCTACTAGGGACCCAAAGGTCCCAGGAGAAGTAAACCAGAAGGAAAAATGAATGTAAGCAGGGCCATGGTGGAGGGAAGAAAGTAAATTGCAGTGGCAAACTGGTGATGTGGGGAGCATTGCCAAAATCAGCTGTTTTTCAAAGAGAAACTTGTAACCTGGATTTCATTGATGGGAAATACTGTCGTCTCTTCCTATTGACAGTTAATTCATTGTATAACAAGATACTGTTGAAGCCAGCAGACACCATCCTCTATCTGTGGGTGAGATTTGGCCCAGGCCATTGGCTTGCAGTGTTCTTTTGTAGACCCTGCAATGCTCTGGCCCGTGACCAGGGAAGTCTGCAGTCCTCCGAGGGGAATCACTGAGGTTGGTTCTGGGGACAAGGTATGAGGTGGGAAGGAGGGAGGGCAGGTGGGCCTTCCTCACTAGGCGGATTGTCTTGTGTTCTTAGCCAAAAGTGTGGGAATTCTAGTTACCCATCCAGCACACTCTGAGACTCAGATGTTAGTGCCCAGCTACTCAATGCAGAATTGGGTTGAAAACTCTGAACTTTTCATAACTTTAAAAAGCATTGTTTATAGATTTTTACTCTATGACCTTCATTTATCTAAGTATTAAATATCTCAAAAGGACATCAAGAAAACATGGACTCTATAGAATGTAAACCTGTGTCCTGTTGACACCCAATAACTGTGGAGTCTGTGCTTAACTCTTTTTGAGTGACAGGCTTTCTGCCAACTTCTCGGGCTATGTGTCTTGCTGGCCTTTGGTATTTTTGTTTTGTTTTGTTTTTGGCTTCAGGACCCTGCCTGCCTCAGTTGTGCAGCTGTGCCCTGGGCGTGAAAGGCAAGCTCACACTATGCTGCTGGCTGTCCTCTGCACCCTGTGTCTGCTCACACACTCTGTGCTTCCTCTTCATGGGATCTCTTACCTGTGCTTCTCTGTTTCTAGTTTACTCCATTCCAGCACCATTCCATTCCAATATTTTTTCTTGAAGCATTCTAGCTTTTCATTTTCTCCAATGCCATCTTTTGGTGAAACCTTTCTGGTCACCAAAGGCTGATATTCAGTCTTCTGTATATTATGATTGTGTTGGACTTTGTTTTCTGAGTTTGAGGTGTGATGGCAATATGCAGTGAGTGATTAAATTAAAAATGTGTTATCATTAGTCCACCTCTACTCCCTTTGCTTTGAATGTACTTACCCCACTGCTCTTGCCACTGTCTGCAGCAGTTCTGGAAATTCTTTGCTTATGAGTGTCTTTGCACGATGTGATTAAAAAAAATATAGCAGATACTGCTGCTTAGTGCCACCTGAATGAAAGCTAGGCTCAGAAAAACATGGCAGTGTGTCCTTATTCACTTCATTCTCTGTGCTGTCTGCGACTTCTGGCCCTTCCCCAAAAGTCAAAATGACTGTGAAAGGTAGACATTCTGAATGCATTTAGGACATTGAGGCAGCCATGACAGTGCACTCAGATACTTACAAAGGAGGACTTCAGCACTGCTTCAGAAAGTGGTAAGGGCAATGGGATACGTGTGTTCAAGGCAAGAGGGAGTATTTTGAGGAGGATTGATGGCAGTGTGTCTTTTACTATAATAATATACATGTAAGTACTCATTGTATCTTTTGAATCACTCTATTATGTCCTTTCTGAAAGGATACTTGAAGATGTAGGCCATGTCTTTCCAGCCTATTTTTCTCCTGCAGTAACTAAGGTAGTGTTTATGTGGCATTATATGGCTAGTAATATGTTCATTTGTTTCAATCAGGTGAGTTCCCGCTTGTCTAGCCACTTATTTCTATTTTTCTGTAAATTTATGTAAGTTTTTTTAGCAAGTTAGTAAGAGTTCCTGCACTACAGGTATTTAAAATGTGTTAGAAAGAAAGATAATGAGAGTGTTAATTTGGGAGGTTGGGACATTTATATTAATTTTGTTAGCAATTTAGAAACCCAAAGCTTTTCTTGGCTTATTTGATATAATATGTTAAAACTCCAGTCATATATGTAAACTTGTCAGAGTTAACAAGCACTCACAACCTGAACTTTTACAGTGATGTTTGTAGTTCATGAATTTAACAAACAAATCAAATGCCTAACATATGTGAGGCATTTCTCTTCTCAAACACAGAAGTGTTTGCTGGGAGTTTTTAATATAATGCTGGGAAAAATAGCTGTGACTGATGTATGAAATACATATAAAGATTAAAGGTGATCTTAAAGGAAAAAATATCTGGAATGTATATTATGCCTAGGTGTATTTGTCTGTTTTCCGTTACTATACCAAAATATTTGAAGTTGAGTACTTCATAAAAAAAAAAGAATTGAACTGGGTGTGGTGGTACATATCTGTAAACCCAGCTGTTGGGTTAAACTGAAACAGGAGGGTTGCAAGTTCAAGCCCAGCCTGGCGATTTTCATAACTTAGTGAGAACTTATCTCGAAGTAAAAAATGAGCCAGACTAGGCTGAAGTCCAGAGCTGTCTGGATTCAGTCACTAGACTGCAAAAATAAAAGAAGCGATTGAGGGAAAAGAGACAGAGACAAAGGAGGTGAGGAAGGGGATACCATTGGTATGACCTCTGGTGAGGGCCCCGTTGGCTATGTCATGACATGACAGAGAGAAAAGCAGCTGTGTGCAGAAGGAAGAAATTAGCTGGTGAGGTGTGGAATTCAGGGGCCATCTTTGTTCTTTTGTAACAATTTGTGCTTGGGAAAACTAACCCTGGTCCCAGAAGAGCAACATTAGGGTGTTCTGAGTGTGGTACCTTGCTGACCTAATTCCTCCAACCGGGCCCCACCTCTTCCAGTTTCCTCCTGGCTTATATCACTACCCTGGTAACCAGTCTTTCAAGACATGAAACTTTGGGGGACACATTCAAACCAAAAGCCCCAAAAGATACCGAAACTGCTATACTTGGGGATCAGTGGGAAGTTTCATTGAGGAAGTGATACTTGAACTTCCTTGAACAATAACCAGGCTTGTTATTGCTGTTAGTAATTTGATAGAGGAAAAGGCACTTCAGGTAGGAGGATAATTACTGCCAGGGCATGAAAAGTGAAACCTTTTGTCCAAGGGAACTGAGAATGGTAAGCCTCACTGGAGCATTGGGAGAGAGAGAGATGATACCTTGAGTAATGAAATGAATGTTTTGGAGGTGACAAATTGGACAAATGTAGATGAGAGATTATTGAGGCTGGTGAGTGGTCATGGAGAGATTCAGTTCATTACCAATTGAGGATATTTGGAGCTAGGGGCAGAATTATACCTTTAACTCATTTTCTTAGAAAGGAAAGTGTAAGCAGGATCTTACTAATCAGGTGTTACTATTATTGGTTATTCTTACCTGAAACATTTTTAGTATTTACAGGCAGTGTGTATACATCACCATCTGTTTTCTTAGTCATTGGTTTATATTTGGTTTTGTAATTGCTTACCTCTTTTGAAAAATTATGTGACATCAAATTTTTCAAGAAAAGTGCGAGCTTAAAGAGAACTTGCATCCAGGAGTAGTGGCACATACCTATAATGCCAGAGCACTGAGAGGCTGAGGAGGGAAGATTAATAAAGAGTCCAAACCCAACCTGGGCAACTTAGCAATTTAACAGGACCTTTTCTCAAAGTGAAAAATAAAAAAGAGGGCTAGGATCACAGCTCAGTATTAAGGCCTTTGGTTCAACCCCAGTAATGCAAAGAAGCGATCCTTCTGCTTCAGGATCTTCTTTGCCTCTGGACCACATGCGCCGGGCTGTTGTTTTTAGGTAGTACAGCACACTCTATCCTTGGTATATGAGGCCCATATTTGCAGTGAGGCTTAATTAAAGAGTGGTCTTTGGTCTTTTTAGTGATTATTCTTTGAGGTATGCTTATAAAAGTGATCCTGGAAGTCACATGTGATGCTGAGCTCCTGAGGGCCTGGTTTCCTGTAAGAAAGGGATAGGCGTATTTTTTTAATATTCTAGGCTTAAAGATTTTGAGTTGATTTCCTCTGTCCCACGTACTAAGTTTTCGAGTGCAAATCATCCTCGGTGGCAGAGATGAGGATGTCTTTTTGGATCGATGTACCATCTTGGCTATCACATTATAGGAAGTAACGCACACATTATAGGAAATGGCTCATCCTTTCATTGACCCGCTTTAGTTTGTGAAAGAAGGAACTTGTTCTGAAATTCCTCCAGAAGCGGTTGATTTTTGGCTTCCCTATGAGAACTACTTCCACCAGTAGCCACCAACGGCCTAGTCAGGGAGTGATGACTGTCAACAGGAGTGGCATTTCAGGAGTCATTGTCTTCCATCTTTGAGAGAATCTGTACTGTGGAGAAGAAACCCAACTTGCCTCTGAGAAGCCTTGTTGGTTTTACCCACTGATCATCAGCCACCTTCTTGGAACCCAGCTTGTGTTTTCTCCGGATTAGAGAAGATAAGAAGTGCACCCTTTCAGCGGCCTTTCTAGGAGAACAGTGAGCCCATTACCTTGTACTGAAGCAGTGCCATTATGTGGTATGGTACAGAAATGTCCTCATGTGTGTTGGAGACTATATTAAGTTCCTCAATTGAGGGACTGCCTCCTGTTTAGATATAATACCATTCTCAGCTCTGTCATTGCAAGACTAGTAACCCATCTCTAATTATTAATATTCCTATGGATATTTATTCGTGCACCAAGGAACAGTGAGACCCCTCTGAGTGGCTGTCTGCTGACAGTTGACAACACCAGCATCTCAAAATTGGCAAAATAGTGGTAACTCTATACTAGCCATTATATATTTTATAATAGAACTGTTGTGATTTTGGAGAAATCTAAAATAAATTTTGTTCTGTTGTAATAAGACAGAGTTCTGGAAAACAATGTTTTTATTTGTATCAGCAAATCAGAATCTATCTTTTGTAATTGTGGAAGGAACCTATTTTTCTCCTGTGGAAAATGGTGTTATGAATAGCTTCTTTGAGTTGAAAGATAAAGACAGAAGACTTTGTAGGTGAACTGTGAACAAAATATGTCAGTGTCAATGTTAAAGTTAAGCCGGAAGGACGTGCAGGGCGGGGTTATGCTGCAGCGTCAATGTGAGCACCTGTGCTGGGAGAGAAGTGGCAGCCAGGCTGTCGAAACATTTAGGATAGTTGAGCTACAGGTCTTCTTTACCACCACTATGACTTTGGCCACTCTGCTGTTTTGCCAACCTGTAACCTGTGGATGAACCAGTACACACTGGCCCAAAGCTTAAAACTCTGGCTTGCTTTTCTACCTGGGCAGGTAGGTCCCCACTAGTATAATTATTGTCTAAACTATATACACTTCTGTATACACTTTTTTTCTCCTCTCTGTAGCCATTTTTGCATCACTTACGTATTTTTTCTCCATGTAAGTTCCTTGGTAAGCAGGGAAACTCATATTACCTTTTGAGTGCTTTAAAAGTTGTGTGATATTGCATTTTGTCAATATTCAATACTTACAACTTACTAAAGTGGAAATTCTTAATAGGGTCACATAGGGCCCATGCCAAATTAGTTCCTACTGTATTTTTTAAATACAGATAACTTTACTTTTTAGTGTTTTTGTTTTTTCTCACCTTTTGTGGCATGAAAGCACAACTTTGTTACATCTGCCAGCATTAAATTCCATGTACATGCTATTGACTCAGAAATATCTATCTCTTGGCTGAATTTCTGATTCATATCTATCTGCTTGGAAACAGAGTGAATTTAGAAGCAGCATTATGCTTATTTTCTCCTTTAATATTTTCTAAGTGATTGTTAATTTCTAAGTATTATGGAACTCTGAATCCTAAATGAGATTGCTGAAAGGTTAGATTCTGTTGATGTGCATTTGATTACGTTCCTGTGCTGATGCTCGTAGAAGCAAGTGAATGAGCTGAGACTCAGGGCTTCCCTAGGCCAGCTTCAGTGTGTAGCGACGAAGGGGGCAGAAAACAAGGTGGCCAAGAGTGCGCACATTACCAGGATGGGAAAAACCATTCATGGGATCCTGAATGAATGTATACAACGCTGGGAAATGGGAGGCCTAGAAAATAAGTACTCGGAAGATCACGGAGGGCAGTAGATAGAGATGTCATTGTACTGTTAGACTCCATTTTTAAGAAGACGAAGGGGAAGAGAAAGAGCGCAGTTGAAATGTAGTTACCAGTGTGCTAAGTCAGCTTGTGTGAGTCAAGCAACAGGAGGTGTCTGTATGCTTTGGCAGCTGATGCGTTGTAAAATACTGTCTGTTCTCAAGGGAAAGGGGAAAGTTGGAATTCTAATATAGGGAACAAATAAAGCAACAACTTAGTTTTTAACATAGTAGTTAATTCTTGTGCACATTTTCACTAAAGGCCTGAGGAAACTGTAAACCCCAGACCATTACTTGAGGGAATGCTCCACTTTTTCATTCAAGTCTGATTACAACAGCAACAAAAGATCATTATCAGGTTAAAATTGCTACGGGTTGACTTTCAGTGTGCAGTCACAGCTACCTTAGAATTCTTCAACCAATCTCCATTCCTGGGTAAGTAATTATTAAGGGCAGAATGAGTTGGCTACCCAGAATTCTTATATTGGCTTTTGTTATAGTTTATCATACTTCTAAAACTATCATGTACATAAGATTTTTTATGAAGTTTTATGTACAAAATCCATAAACATTCTAAGAATGATTCAAACGATTTTAACAACCCTGATTTTTCATCTCTGCTCTTAGCACATATTTAGAGTAGTGATTTTTTTTGGCATTGAAATTTTTGTTTACTTTCTTCACATATTATATATGCATACGTATGTGCTGCATGTATTTAGTGTTCAGATATATTTATGTCATGTATATGTGTATGTGGAGGGTATATAAGTACACAGAGATACAGCAACTCTGTCTGCAAGTGTCCTGTGTCTGTATGTTTTTGCCAACTAATGAGAAGTAGGTAGCACACGTCTTGACACTTACACTCAGTACTTCAGCATGTGGCTGTTAAAAATAAGGGCATTCTTCTACATAAGCTGAGTACAAAACTATAATCAATCCTGCAATTGTCTGCCAGAGCTTTTTTTTGTTTTCTGCTTTTAATTCAAGATTTATTCTAGGGCTTTCCATTGTATTTGATGTTTGTCCCTTTATGCCTTCTTCAGTTTGAAGAGTATTCATGCCAGCACACTTTTGTTGTTTTGTTTTTTACCCAATTGCTTTCGCTAGAGTCTGGGCTACTTTTCTTTTAGAATGGCATCTGTACCATGTTTGACTGTTTTCTTATGACTGTAGTTAGATTAAACATTTCTGGCAGGCGTGTATCACAATTGGTATTGTGTATTTATTGGACCACAATAAAGAGATGCATCGTGTCTGCTTGTTTTATGTGGTGGTGACATGTGGTGACTCACTTGGTTCAGGTAGTGGCTGCCGGATCGCTCCACTGTAAAGACATATTATTTCCCATAAAATTATTAAATAGACTTAAAGGTAACATTTTGAGGCTGTGAATATCATATTGCCTAGCAACTTTTAAATGTTACTATCCACTAATGAGCTTTGCCTGAACCAGTCGCTACCCTGGAAGTTGCCAGTTGTTGATTTTTCTGCTTTTATCTTTTATGTATTTTATTTGACCTTTTTCATCCCTATCTATTTTTACAACATAATCATGCTGTCTCAGAAGTTGTTAAAATTTTCTAATTTATTATCCTAACATGACTGTCGTTATTCTTTTTCAAATCAAATGGTGTCACACTGGTTAATGGGAGCTCCTTTAAAAACAGTGTACATGATACTTCCTAAGAAATCTGTGCTTTAAAATGGTTGTAAAAGCATTCTCCTGAGCGTGCATCTGGGAACTTTTCTATGTTTAATGTTGCTGTTTAGGCCTGTGATCCATCCTAAGTTGTTTTCGCACGGTTTGAGTTAGGACTCAATAAAGCTCTTTTTTTCCCCCCTTCAATTTTGATATTGTTGTTCCAGCGCCCTTTTCTGAAAACAAAAAGAGAAACAAAAACAATGGACTACTTTGACATCTTTATCAAAAGTCAAATGACCATGTATGTGTGGATCTGTTTCCAGGCTCCCCTGTGTCTCATTGAAGTATTTGTTGTTTGTTAGGTTGACAAAATGCTGTTTTGATTAGTGAAGTTTGGTAGAAAGTCTTTAAGTTTAGACGGAGTCTTCTAATTTTGTCCTTTTTCAAGATTTTTTGGAACATTCTCATTTCTTTGCATTTTTACATACAGTTTAGAATTAGCTTTATAATTTCTGTAGAAATGCTTGGTGAGGTTATTAAGGGGATTGAGTTGAAACTGTAGTTAAGTTTGTGGAAAACTGTTACCATAATAGGAATTCTCCCAACCTACAAACATGGTGTATCTATCCATTTATTCTCATGATCTCCAGTTTCTGTCTGTAATGTTTGGTTTCAGTGTTGAAATTTTGCATATTTAAAAAATACCTTTCTTAGGATTTTGTTTTTAATTCTTCTTTAAGTATCTCTTCTCCTTCTCCTCCTTTTCCCTGCCTGTCTTCTACCTTCCTCCCCTCCTTTTGTCTAGTTTCTTCCCACTCCACCAATCTAAACTGCAGGAACTGGTTAAATGAAGAATCATGAAATCCTAAATGAGCCCTGTTGAAACCACATTTTTAAAATAGGAGACCAAAAATGATCTCGATGTAACATAGTATATACCATGGAGACCTGCGTACACTGTCCTCTGATACACGAGAGAAGTGTAGAAGGCCCAGGAGAAAGTGAAAGCAAAAGCTTGCTGAGAGAATGAGCTTTGAACTAAGGCCTATTACTTGATTTAGAGCCACAGAGATAAAGAGAGTAGCACTCCAGGTAGACCAGGAAATATAGCAGAGGTCTGTGAGCATGTGATGCCTCCAGGGAACTGCTTGTGACTTACAGCACTGTGGAGTGGTGCTGGAGAAGTAGGCAGAGAGGTTGGTGGAGAAGCAGGCAATGTAAATAGCGGTTGAGCTGTACCTAAGATCCTAAGAAACCGTTCAATAAGTAAGTGATCTTACAAACTTAATTTGTCTTTCTAAAAATGTACTAGGGCTGACTCAGTACAATTTTTTTCTTTGAACTAATGTGTCGTATTTGGGGAATATCCTATTACAGTTCAGATTTCTGAGTTCCACTGAATAATTTTTTGAAAGTCTCTCTAGATTTCCACACATACATCCCATTAAGATTGGACACGCACTTGTCTCCCGTTTGCCTCTTTTTCCTTGTATCCCAAGGCCGTCTGTCAGTTTACAATTTTCTTTCAGCTGTCTTAGTTGTTTTTTTTCTTGTATCAGTGATGTATTTCTCTTTACCTCTTTCAAAACCTGGAGATTTGAGATTTGAGAGAATTTGAGAGCCACGTTGTAAGAGAATAGGAAATAAATCTATGTGGAAATGATGAGCTGTTTCACAAATTAAAAACCAAACCATACATAATTTCAAAGCCCAAATGAATTGTGTTTTTATGCATGATTTTGGAAGACAGGAGCGTGTTTCATTGGCTCAACAGAAATATCTGTCTTCCCATTAGGTTTAATTTTTATTCATGTAAGTTTTGAATTGTGCAATATTTCAGTCTGTTGTTATAATAGAATATCACTTTTTACTACCCTTGATCTTAATCAAAAGGCCAAGAAGCAATAGACTATCTCTTTTTGATGAAAAAGGGTAGGATTAGCAGAAGGTTGTGAGAGGCATGCAGAGAATTATGAGATTAGATTATTCTCAGGAGTAACCCTGGCCAGTGAGCTAGAGATACTTAATACCCACTGGGCGTGGTGTCCCACTTGAGGAGTTCAAGGGTGGGCACAGCCACCCTTCACTTACGATGTTCAGTTTGCTGACTGACTTACCTCCTTTCTGGTGGTAATTCTTCTGTCTTCCTACCTGAACATACCAGCATGCTGTCCTCGCCTGACACCCGAACATGGTGTACCTACTCTGAGTGCTTAATTATGTGGATCTCATGCTTAACTCTCCCACGGCCTTATGTCTCCCCTCTTGTTGCCCTGGTAAGATAATCAAATCCACGAATTTCATACATAAATCTGCTTTTCTTATTTAAAAAATATTATTTTCAGCACATTAAAAGGGGTTGACTATCAAAATCTGTCTCCTAGACTTGGAGGAAGATTATTTTTATTTGTAGTAATATCAAATAATTGGTTGTGATTTTAGAAAAATGCTTTATAGAGTTTTTGACATATTATTTTGAGTTGATTGACCCCTCTCCCCCATGGCTTTCCTGAGTAATGTCCTATTGATTCAGTGTCTAATTTCGATTTGATGTGTTGTTTATTATCAAGCTCTCAGTTTCCAGAATCAGGTGGGCCTTGTGTCTAGCTGTTTCATCTTAGAAACTGGGGCTTGCAAGGAGACTGGCCGTTGTCTATGCCGGAAGTTCACCTAGTAGAGGTTGGGCTTGGATGAGCAGTTCTACTTCAGACTCTAGGCAGAACTTGGCTTTAAACTTTAGTGGGTCCAGCTCTGCTCTGTCTGTCCTTTCCCATGGACCTTGAAAATAAAAGTAGATCATAAGGCATTCAGTTTTGATTAGTTTGCTAATCCAACAGAATTATAAAATTAGTTGGCTGGTATTACATTGTAGAGGAGGATAGTCGCCCTTGGACATTAAGCTAGTACATCACTCTTTAAAAAAAAAAAAAAAACAGAACAACACAAGGTTTCTTATCTTCTTACCCAGATGTTTTTCTTTATAATTGTCTGCCCTACTCTGTACTCCCTGTATTTCTCCCAGGCTTGGAATAAATCCTGAATTATAGATTTAGCTTCCCATTGCTACAGTTAATCAATATATAATACTATTGTTAGAGAGGCATAGCTCTCCCTAAGACAACTCTAGGGCAGACTGGAGTACTGAAGACTGAATATTTTCTACTTCTGAAATGGCATCTCGGAGAATGTCCAAGCACTTCAAAAATGAGTGGCTGTGGTCTCCTCAGTTCAGCAGAGATTTTGAGAGCCCCTTCTGTGCTGGCCCTTGGGTGGCTGCTGGATGGAGTTTATTCAGTTGATCTTCGTGTTGTTGCTGCTGTCTGGTGTGTGCGGTGCTTGTCTCTCGTCTGGTGCAAGGCCTTCCAGGAGTATGCCAGGTATCAAGGGCAGCCAGGCAAATGCAGCATGATAAGCAGTACGGAAGTGGCAGAGCCACAGTCGTAGGGGACACTGGGTCGCTGGCCTTGACCCTGCTGGGGATTGGGTGTGGGAGCATTCCTGACCGAACTGACCTTGGCGTTCTGAAGGACGTGGTTAGGATGAGCTCCAGTAACCACAGAGTGGGCGCACCCCTTGCAATGTTCCTCCTCTTAAGAGGAAGCTCCCTCAGTGCCAGAGTCACATGCTTCATATTCACATGTCTGGGGTTTCACCAAGATCCAGAGGCGATACAGTGACACTAAAACCTCATTACTTTTTTGTGTTGTAAGTAGTTGCGATGTACAAAAACCCATGATGCATTTCATGCACTTTCTCAGATTCCCTTGGCATTTCTTCAAGTACCTTCAGGTACTGGCTTTGCTGGGCCATTAGCTCTACCCTAGGGCAGAGGGTTCTGCATGTAGGCTGGCCAGTCCAGTGTCTGGAATGTTCGCTTGGGTGAAATACCACACCCTCGAATATGTAGTCTGGTTTTGGGAGAGCGCACCTTAGCCAGATGAAGCAGCCAGAAATGCAGTGGAATTAACGCTCCAGAGAAGCACGAAGAGCAGAAATAGACAGCAGGAGGGAGCTGAGTACTGTTTTCCTTGCCCTCCGTCTCACAGCTGCTCTGAGGCTTGGTTTGTCCCTCAGCATCTCAGGAGATGCCGCACCTGCCGTTGACTAGCTGTGTCACTTGAAGGCTCCTCATGAAGCCACTGCAGCGCTTCGCTTCCCGTGTGTGTGTGTGTGTGTGTGTGTGTGTGTGTGTGTGTGTGTGTGTGTGTTTATTTACTTACCTTGGTGGGACTAGGGACTGAATCCATTGCTGAACGAATGCCTTTTTTAGGTTTATATTTTGATAACTGTTCTTGCTAAGTTGCCCAAGTTGACCTCGAACTTGTGATCCTCAGCCTCAGTCTCCCAGAATCCTGAGATTACTGGTGTGTACTGCCACACCAAGCTTAAGTTGTCTTCAACTCAGCTTTGTCACAATGAAAGAAGTCACGGAGTAAAGAGAAACCCAGTCTGATAATGGGTTGATGATTTCCTACAAAACTGAGGAGGTGATATTTCCATCATAATGTTTGAATGGTACTTTGTGCAGTTTCCAGCTAACAGACTACGTTATGGGCGTAAAGCAGATTCTCGTGCTGCTTTCTCCTCTCCCACTTCCCCCCCGTTCCTGCCGTTTCCCTAAAGAAACCTTCGCTCAGAGATTATTGTTTATTTTTGTCTAGGGGTTAGGATTAGAGTTAAGACTTAAGTTAGCCCCAGAAACATGCGTATTTATTAAGAGCTGATGGGGAAATGCTCCATTCAGTTTATTAAGTCCTTTTGGTGGAGAGCAGTTCCTCATCTTGGTGGAAAGTTTATAGCTAGGTTGTGCATTATGCTTGCATGCTGTGGGAAGGTGATCAGTAAATGGGACCCTACTCCATTTATAGTGGCACTTACAGAGCTCTAGAGGTTTTCTCTCCGGCACAGCAAGAGAAGTGGGTCAACATTTTCTCTAAGAGCCTTGCTTCAGATTCTCAGGAGTGCCTGTTTTTTTTTTCTCTTTTTCCTTTTTTTTTTTTAAGCAGTACTGCAAACTTAATCTAGGACTTTACCACTGAGCTACATCTCCAGCTCTTTTCAGTTATTTATTTTATATTTATTTATTTTATTTTGAAACAGGCTCTCCTAAGCTGCACAGTCACCCAGGCTAGACTCAAACTTGCGATCCTCCTGCCTCAGCTTCCCAAAGTGCTGGGATTACAGGCCTCCCCATACTCAGCTGAGAGGGAACACTCTGTAGTTGTGGCTGGCTGTTTTCATCCTCTCCTGACATAAATTTGCGCTCTTCATTGTTGACATTCATTTCCGAAGCTGCTGTTCAGTAATGGGAAGGACAGCTTAGCTTCCTTAGCTCGTCTTCGCCTCATCAAGACCCACAGTCTTGAGTCACGATGTGGCACCGAGGTAGAGAAAGCGGCGTGGTGTTGAGGGGAACGTGCTTGCGTTGAGCGAACGCAGAGTAACGTAGTGTCTCTTCTCTTCCCCAGAGGCCGCCTCTCTAGGGATGGTGGAGTTGGGGAAGGCTCCTCTAACCTTCCCCTGGGATGAGCCGCCTTCCAGAAGACATGGAGAACGCGCTCACCGGCAGCCAGAGCTCCCGCGCCTCCCTGCGCGATGTGCACTCCATCAACCCCGCGCAGCTCATGGCCAGGATCGAGTCCTATGAAGGGAGGGAAAAGAAAGGCATATCTGACGTCAGGAGGACTTTCTGTTTGTTTGTCACCTTTGACCTCTTATTTGTAACGTTACTGTGGATAATAGAGCTAAATGTAAGTCGATTGTTTTTTCATGTCTTTATAAAAGTATTTCTGGAGATTAAAGAAAAAACAGTTTAATATATTTTTTTTTCCTTATTTTTGGCTCCTTCCATTCAGTAACATCTGTTTGCAGATGAGGCAACGCCTTCCTCCTCCCGCTCATGAAACCCTCCTTGGGCTCTGGTGTTACTGTGTGAAACAAATCTGGCACGTGCAAGGCCAGCTTTGTCAGGAAGACTGAAATTTGAATAGTTAGTGTTTTGCTCAGAAATAACAGTTGACACGCTGCAGACTGAGGGACACATTTGGCAGGTCACTTCCTGAAGTACCTGGTGCAGGCCGCGCCCTGTGTTTACCTAGTACACGTGGCTGGCCGTTGTGCCAAGTCGTTAGCTGGGTTGAGTAGTTTTGACCCAAAAGTAAATTTTCCCTTGGCCTTTTCAGAACCATACAACATTCAAAATGCTTCTGGAATGTTCATTAATGATGACATCTACCTTTTAAATTCCCTTGGTTGAGATTTTGCATATCCTTTACTTTTCTTGCAGAGGTATTATTTGTGTTCTATTCAGTGTTCCTGAGGCATTAGGAGGAGTGTATAGTAGCGTTGCCCTGTGTCCATCAGTACTGTCTAAAGAGAATGTAAAGTAAAATTTAAAATGCACAATTTTGAAGAAGACTGCTCCCAACAGACCTTGGGCGCCTCCATCACTGCGGCCTGGCATTCCCATCCCCGCCTGCCTCCTCCCCTCTCAGATGAGGACACTTTTTCCCCCGGGGGCCTCTCTACTGGTGGTTTCCTGTGAATTAAATGGTTACCGTCCTTCATCCTTTTGTGTCTTCAGACAATGGCCGGTGTCAGACTAGACGTCATCATGGTACTGTCGTGCTGTCCTACTTCCGCTTTCCATGTAGTGTTTCCTTATTTGGCATCTCTCTCCTTGCCAGGATGCAGATGTAGGAAGAGAGAGATGCTACAGGCTTGCCGAAGTATTTCCTCTGTTTAGGGCAAGGCCTGGTGCTCAGTAGGTGCCAGGAGATAAGTGGAGAATGGGTAGAATGGTGGTGGCAGTGACGAGCAGCTGGATGGAAGGGGGTCAGGGGGACAGTAGTGACCCCGACTCAGAAGCTGTTGGGGTGCTGCTTGAGGGGGTGTGCATAGAGGAAGGAGCCACGGCAAGGGGAGAGGAGCAGAAGGCTGGCATGCAGCTGACCTTATCCACCCCCGTTCGACTCCAGGGATGGAGCCTGGAGCCGCATAGGAGTAGTGTACCCCATATCCCACATGGCTGAGACCTGAAGCAGTGCAAATGTTTTATTTTTTGTTTTGTTTTGTTTTTTGTTTTTGTTTTTGTTTTTGTTTTGTTTTGTATTTTGGAGTATTTGTGTATACATAAGGAGACATCTTGGGAGATGGACTCAATTCTAAACAGGAAATTTACTTCATGCACAGGGTCCATAATTTTGTGCTGTATTTTTAGTGGGCTTGGAGTGGGTCTGAGACCTGGTGTAAAATCTTCCACTTTGGAGCATTTCAGATCTGAGTTGTGTGAACAAGGGATGCTGACCTTGTGCCAGAAAAAAACCCACTTGAAAGGGCTTTTCTGTGAAACTCTAGTCTGTTTAAGTCATCTGGAGTGAGGTAAAGATTGCGAGTTTTGATTACAAGTCAGAGTTGCAGGTGTGTACTCTAAAGGTACCACAGAGTTAGTCCTGTGAGGCTGTACATCCAGGAGAACCGCCTTTTCTGCTCACAGGCCTGAACTGGCAGCCCGGACTCCCGCTGCTCTGGGAATGGGAGGGGGGAGTACCTGGGGGAGACCACCTCTCCCTGCCTGGGCCACTTGGGTTTGGCGCTCTTTTGGGCACTGTGAGCCTCCTTAGATTGAGGAGGTATGGCCGAGAGACAGGAGAGCTGGTTGGCTTTGCCTAAGGACTTGTTGCTGCCAGTCATTTGAGTCTCTAGCTGTAGAAGCCTGTAGTCAAACAGTCCCACAGCCAGCCCTCTGATGACACAGGAATCATTTTCACAGTGACTAAGCCAAAGCTATGAAAAGGCATCTCATCTGAGACTGTCCTCTCCTTGTGACAGATTTTGTGACTGACGAGGGAGCCTTTTTGATTTTCTTCTGTCACTCAGTTGTCTGGCTAGTTGTGCTTTGTTCTGTATTTCTGCCAAGCTTCTGTATTTGCTTAGCAGGACTATGTGGGACCTGGATACTTTGTTAGCATCCTGTTCCCTCTGATGAGGGTGACCTCAGGCCCTGACAGTGACAGGGCCTGTTAGGTGTTGCATCAGTGACCTGCCATGTGTTCCCTTACTTGAGTTCTCAAAGCATGCTGTCTCATCTAGGTGTGGTCGCACACTCTATCTCAGCACTATGGGAGGCAGAGGCAGGAAGATCACAATTTCAAGCTCAGCCTGGGCAGCTTTGTGACTTAGTGAGACTGTCTGTCAGTAAAACATTTTTAAGAAAGGGCTGAGGATGCAGTTCAGTGCTAAGATGCACAAACACACACACACACACACACACACACACACACACACATACTGTTCTTGTAGTTCATTTGTAGAATTTTTTAGTTGTGATTGAATATTAACTTTGATAGTGAATTAGGGGAGGACAAAGTTTACCCTAGCATGTTTGATTTTTGCCATTAATTATAACTTTCTCATGTATGACTGTAGATTTTGTCTCTTGCTGATTGTCTTATGCAAGTTCTATGTTTAAATTCATGTTACACAGAATATCACAAAATATTCACAGGCCAGCAGCAGACATAGGCAAGACAGCAGGGACTGTTTTTCTCTTCCTGCCCTGGGTGGTGCCAGCTGCCCTTATAGATAAATTTCTGCAGATCAAGGTGCCCGGGCTTCAGAGATAGGGGCTGGGGCCTATGGGAGTGAGCAGAAAGGGAGGGTCCTGTAAACACACAGCACCTATTTCACGGGACATGTTTCTACAAAGGGAAACCTTATCTTAGCTGAGGTAAAACTTTTAAGTAACATGAGTTTTCCAGAATATAAACTACATTGTCCTTCGTTTTACACTTACTGTCTCTCATGGAGGAGGGAACGGAAGGAGCGGGCAGGTGGACATCCTGGCCGGCCCTTTGCCCTTCAAGTGTGGCCTGGGCTCCTGGGGGCGGGTGTGACAGTCGATTCCTTTCTGCCTGTCAGCCTCTCCTCACTCCCCTCCTTGCCAGGTGAACGGGGGCATCGAGAACACGCTGGAGAAGGAGGTGGTGCAGTATGACTACTACTCTTCCTACTTCGATATATTCGTAAGTGTGCTGGCCTCACCTCGCCCATCAGATGTGAGGAAGCAGAAACCAGAAGACAGAGGGCCTCTCAATAGGAGACAGATTCATCTCTGGGTTTTTCTGCCTGGATTGCTCACTGTATTTTTAATTTTTCCCTGAATTACTCTCCTGTTTAATGTCACACACCTCTCTGTCTCTCTGTCTCTCTCTTCCTCTCTCCCTTCCTCCCTCTTCTCTCTGATTCACTCACTAGGGGATTGTGTGACCACGCCAGGTAAAGAAAAGATGGCCAAGAGATGGCTTGGAAGGAGCCATTCCCCTAAAGTCAAGAAGAGCTCTTTTTTATTGTCCTCACCGATGGCTGAAATAAAACCCGCTGACATAGCTTGGTCACTGAAAGGAAAAATTCACCCACGTTTATAAGGAAAATTCCATTCCTTTTTGGCATGGGCCTATTTGTCATCATGGAAAATTAGCACAAGACCTGACTTGGGTGGCTTTTACGTTAGGATTTGGACAGGGACGCCACAGGCAGCCTGAGGAATCAGAGCCCATGCAGGGCAATCCCCACTCAGACAGGATGAAGCAGGCAGTCTGGTGAATTCAGAAGGCTGAGTCACTTTATTTTCATCTGTATTTCAAATCTCATACCTCTTCTTTTTTTGATCTTCTTTTTCCTCAGCTATTGGCAGTTTTCCGATTTAAAGTGCTGATCCTTGCGTATGCTGTGTGTAAACTACGCCATTGGTGGGCTATCGCGGTGAGTGTGGGGTGACAGGTCATGTGCTAAGGTCAGGTAGGCCCCTTCCACCCATACTCACTCTGGGGCTCTGACACTCCAGACTTCCAGCACAAACAGCAGACCAGCTTAGGCATGGGGACGCTGAGCCACGCGGGAACCTAGAGTATCAGGGGTGGTGATTGTCGACCAAGTGTCCATCCAGCCCCTGTGACCACTAGGAGTCCCTGTTTGCTTAAAACAACTTAATGTTTTTTCGTGATTTTGTCTGAATTTCTTTTGCTAACCAGCACGTTCCCTGCTTCCTCTGGGCCCCTCGGTCTTGGAGGAGGGAGCCCCAGGGCCGCTTATTGCCTGCTGGCTGCTGGAGGGGAGTATTCAGGCTCCTGTCTCTCCTTGCATGTAGCACAACACCTGGGCATGTTCTGTTCATCCTCAGCAAATACTAAGTGACTCAAAGACTCGCGAGCAGTTCTGCCTGAACTGTCTGTGCTGTTTTCACACACATCCTGAATGCTTACCTGCTTTAAAGGAGCTGCAAGGTGGAGGGGAGCTGCCGGCGGCAAGCCTCCGCCCTGCCCCTAGAGGGCTCCGGCTCACTGCTAGCACCGGGAGCTGCTGTGCCGCCCCTGGAGTAGAGTCCAGCAGGAGCCACCTCCACCGGGGCCACCTCTTCTGAGCATGCCCAGCTTCGCAGGGTGGAGGTCAGCTGACCTGTGCTGATCCGGAAGCTCTCATTTCAGCAGCCCCACTGACAGGTTGTGCACACGTCCCGTCCTTCCCTGGATACTTTCTGATGTGAATGTCACATGCACTGTGTAGATCCCATCTTCCCATGTTTCTGCAACAGTTCACATTTGAGGACATTTCATTCCCGAGTCGCCCAGATTAGACTGACGTCTCTTAGACTGTCTGTTTCTATATTCGTTGGAGGACAGGGGTTGAAATGCAGGTTTTCAGTGACAGTTATCAGAAAGGATCTTCTTAACTGCTTCCAGATTTCCTGAGGAATATATCTGATCTCAAAAACCCACCTTACTGCCATAGATTCTTGTTGGAAAACTATGTTGTAGAGAGTCCAGGATGGAGACGCCAGCTGGTACCTAGGAGCACAGAGTGCCCACCTGGGAAGTGACGTAGTGCTGGGGTGTGAAGTGCCTCTGCTTCCCCACAGTGCACACCGCTTGGAGTGAGTGTGTGCGAGTGTGAGTGTGCATGTGTGTGCACGTGTGCCTGCAGCTGAGCACTGTGCTTCTGTACCCGTCTCCATTGTGCCAGCCGGGCTGCTGCCAATGTTCTCGGCTCAGGCTTCCCTGTGCCGTCACTTGGCGCCTCCAGGTTTGAGTCAGGTAGGATTCGCCTTGGGCCTCTCAGCCCCCAGGGAGAGCCCAGTCCTGGTGTTTCAGTGTGACCTTCTTCTGCAATGTAGCCATAGTCCCTTAGGATGTTGGACCTGTGGTTCATCACGTCTAGTTTCCTGCTGTTTGCTTCTCAGGTGTAGTTGAAGGAGCACCATCAGCAGGCAGCTGGGGACCACATGCCCTAAAGAGGCCCATTTTGTGCCTGTTTGGTGTCAGGGACAAGCACCCAAGAGGCTGTGTGTCCCCCGTGGGAGGGAGGGTCCTTCACCGATTTGAGCAGTGCCACATCGTGTGTCTTGCAGTTGACGACAGCGGTGACCAGTGCCTTCCTCCTAGCAAAAGTGATCCTCTCAAAGGTACGGCTCCCCATACCCGCGTTGTTACCCTCCCTCCCTCCCTGCACCCTGAGGATGCCTCACCGCACACGGTGAGCCCTCGGTGACCGCCCTCCCCTGTCCCACCTCCCCGCCTCTGTGGCTTCTGCCTCCAGCTCTTCTCCCAAGGGGCGTTTGGCTACGTACTACCCATCATTTCCTTCATCCTCGCCTGGATTGAGACATGGTTCCTGGATTTCAAAGTATTACCTCAAGAAGCAGAAGAAGAAAGCAGTAAGTGGTGTCACGCTTGGCCTCCTGAGACTGGCTGGGGACCACGCCTCAAGGCAGAGATGGGGGGCTTCCTGAAGGAGTGGAGTGACAGGTGGGGGGAGGGAGGAATGGCAGCCAGAGGGAGAAAGGGGGAGAGGGAGTGAGAGGACAGGGCAGGAAGCAGCTCCTTGCTCTCCTGCTGGACCAGGCTGCTCCAGGAGGTCTGAGGACCTTCAGGAGACCACACAGAGTGGCCACTGCCTCATTCTTCTCAGGTAGGTTATTCATCCATCCCAGGACACTAAGCGTTTTGTGTACTTAATGGAACTTAGCAGCAGAGATTAAAACCATTTCAAGTGAGCTGAGGCAACAGTTCTAAATAAATAGAAGGCAGTGATTTTACTAAGTATCACAACTGTGCATACAGCGGGTGGTGACCCGTTAGGCCTTAATGAGAGCAGTTAACTGCCTGCGGTTGGGACTGAAGTATGGAAGATGGGATCCAATTGAGGAAGACCCCGAGTACAGCAGGGCTTGGGTCTCAGCCTTTACGGGCCTCCTGGGTGGCTGAGTGACAGCTGGCACCACATGCTGCCGAGTCCTGCCAAGGCTGCGAGACCTCCCCATGTGGCCCTGGATATCCCAGGACAGACACTAGGTAGGCCAAACGATAGATGAGGCTGCGTGGATAATTACCTGGCAGGGTTTCCAGTCCACCTGATGCATTAGTGCAGTGGTCCCCAACCTTTTTGACACCAGAAATTAGATTAGTTGAAACTTTGAAATGGCGGGGGTGGGGGCTGAGAGAGGAGGTTCCACCTCCTTCCTGTCAATCAGGAGCTGCATTAGAACCTGATAGGAGTGTGCTAACAGGAGGCAGGACTTTGCTTGATGCTCCCCTTCTGCCCTCTGCTCATCTGACCCAGTGGCCTAGTCCTTCCCACGCTACTGATGGGTACTGGTCTGCCATCGTTGGGTTGAGGACCCCTACATTGGCGGATGCCATGTGTCTTGCCCGCTACTCTAAGGTGAATGATCTGCGTGTAGACACGTAGTTCCCAGCTTGCCACCTCAGTGCCTTCTTCCATGACCTCAGTCCTCTCTGCCTCATAGGAAAAAGAGTCCTGTCTAGTATACAAAGTTAAGCTATAGCAGTGAGTAGGGGAATCTCGGATGGAGGGTTAAGAGAAGTAAAAATGATTGTGATGTGTGTATGTACCAGTTCCCCAAGGTGAATGTGACCGTTATTTACTGCAAACATATGCTAAAAAAATGAAAAGAAATTTTAACATGTTTATTACCTCAGAAAACAGCAGAGCTAGATATTTATTTATTTATTTTTTAAACAGGGTCTTGCTCTGTAGCCTAGGCTGGTCCTGAATTCACTAGGTAGTCCAAGCTAGCATTGGACACATGGCAATCCTTCTGCCTCAGCCTCCTGAGATCTAGGATTACAGGCGTGTACCACCATGCCCAGTTTGTGTGGTGCTGGGGAATTGAACTCAGGGCCGTGTGCTTGCTAGTCAAGTGCTTTAACTGCTGTGCCATTCCTCTAGTCCCTAGGCTAGATATTGGTTCTCATGGCATTTTGAAAAATCTCTCCCACAGAAAAGGAAATCTATAATAAAAGTCATAATTGGAGAATAGATTTAAAATCCATTTATCAACCCAAGATCTGTGTGCTGCTATGTACGCTCTGTTCTTTTATAGAGGGTACTACGGAGAAGGGACTGTCATAGTACCGAAGTCCTCTTTGTGTGTGACCTATTCATAAAGCTGAACTTTACTCAGAAGGTACCAGCTCATGATAAGACTAAGGCTGAGTGCTTATGTGACTAAGTGAGGCTGGTAGTGCGGCATAACGTGGCCCACACAACTTGTACAGGTCTCCACAGCCTGTGCTGTGTCATCAGCAGTAGGGGGACACGTCCCTTGCACTTGCTGTGTGGCTGGGGCGCCCTCTGGAGCTGAGTTTCCACCGAGTCTTCGCCAAAGACTCGAGGGCTTGTGGCCTTTCTCGGGGCTGTGAGTGTGGAACTTACTCTGTTCTTTTGGCTTTCTAATACTCCTTTTCTTTTTTGACCCGGGAATTTTAAAAACAGACCTATTTTCCTGTCGCCTTTGTTGAGCCTTCTGCCATTCCAAAAGGCCGTCCAGGCGTTGCACTTGGCACCTGGCACTTCCTAACCTTGCAAGGGCAGACTGGGCCCTTTGTAGAGGTGACAGGCTTGTTGTTTCACTCTGAGTTTTGGTTTTGAGGTTGGCACAGGCAGGTGTAGGGAAAGCGAATTCCCAAGGGAAAGACAGCATAAGTATGAGTTGAGGAATCCCAGTAGTAACGTGAGTAAACTACTCCATGACCTGCTTTATAGGACTTACTCATAGATTATTAGTTAAATCTTGATGTTTTGGTTGAAGGACATGCAGTCTACCTCTACGATGTAAGGCTTACTTTAACGCGGTAATACCATTTCACAGCCGTGGTCCCAGCCCCTAGTCCATAGCCTGTTGGGAACCAGGTACCTGGGAGGAGGTGACAGGCAAGTGAGCCAGTGAAGCCTCACCCGTGCCTGCAGCTGCGCCCTGTCACTTGCATTACCACCTGAGCCCCGGCCCCTGGTGCCAGAGGGTTGGGAAGCATAGTTTGCAGTTCTTAATCTGCCAAAATGATTCCAGGAAGCGACATTGCTCTCAGCATCTGAACTTCTCTTCCAGGACTCCTGATAGTTCAGGACGCCTCCGAGAGGGCAGCCCTAGTGCCTGCGGGCCTCTCTGATGGTCAGTTTTATTCCCCTCCTGAGTCGGAAGCAGGTAAAGTTTTGATCACCATTTATACTTCGGTCTTCTGTTTAAGACCTCCGCCTTCCCTCTTCCTTCCCTCCTGTCTGTTTCTCAGTGCACTCAGCTGTCATGTAAATCCTGGGTTGTGAAAATAAGGAAAATGATGTCTTACCCGTGCCTAACCTGGGCAGCTTAGTCTTAGTGATGACCTGCTGGGCACGTTGGTGCATGCTTGTAATTCCAGCACTGTGGGAAGCTGAGGCAGGAGGGTGTGATCATGAGCTCTTGCACAGAGCTGTAGATGTCAGTGTCATGGAGGAGCACAGGCACTGTGAGCTAGCTGCAGCCTGCGTCTCAGGAGATGGGCAGATGGCGGAAGGGTCCTGACTCTGCCCTCTGCCTTCTGCCCCGAAACCAGCCTTCCTCTAGGATTGGCCACGTCCCGGCGCCCACACCTGGAACAGCCTCTGCGGACCCAGCCCCTCCTTAGTCACAAGGCCATGTTCCTTCCCTGCCGCGCAGGCCACTGTCCCACCCCGTCAGCTCTGACCCCACCCAGACTTGTCACTGTGCTGCCAGTGTGGCCTGCGGGTGGGGGCACAGTGGCAGTCCGTGTCAGAGGGTGTGGCAGGGCTGCCTGGAACCCTGGGTGGGAGGCTGTGGTGAGTGGACACTAAGAAAATGAGTACAGTGAAAGGCACATTGCCATCAGTCCCTCAGGCTCCTCCCCTCGATCCTGATGCACCTATCCCTGGTTGCTCCGGAAGTCCCCTGGGAGTGTCTTGCAGTTCCAGTCTCTCTCCTCTTGCTCCTCTTGTGTGTTTTACTGGTAGTTTTTCTGAACTGTGCTCCAAAGCCTTCAACTCTTGTGCTTTTATTTTTTGCATTTTGCATTTTGCTGTCTGTGCTCTAAATACTTGGTATACAATCACACGTTCCGTGGGCCCCTTCCCATCCTTCCACACAAGCCCAGCCCTCCCAGCTGGCTCGGTGACAGTGGCCCTAGCGCAGCCTCTGGGACATCGTCCACACCCTGATGGCCTGTGCTGGCTGTTCTTTCGTCAGCCCTGACCGGTTGGTTTCTATCAGTGGGATGTTGCCTTGACTTAGTGACTGTGTTTTGTATTCCATCACTAACTGTGATAAACATTTAAATACATTGTAATAAAGCAGATTCCAGGCAAAAAGAGCCACGTGACTGGTAAGAGGCACCACCGCGTGAAGCGTCATGGTGTAAGGAACTGGAAGTGACTTGCATCTGGGAGTCATGGTGTGAGGTCACCAGCAGTCGGGGACAGAAAGCCGCAGGGCTGTGGGAAGTGCAGGCTCACGTGACCAGAAAGTCTGTTTCTAAGATGTAGAAACCAGATCATTTTTGAGTACCTTGACTCTTGTTCACGTTTTATTTCATAGCACTCATTCTTTAAAAAAAAAAAAAAGTTCATCATCTAGCTCCTGCTTTGTTGCTTTTTTCCGAGCCTAGCTGATCACTTCTCTGAGTCATACAATTTCTCAGTAACAATCTGTGTTCTTAATTGGACGCACAGATCACCTGACTAATTAATGGTACCAGAAGGAATTCTACCCCAAGCAGACAATCCATCCCGCAACCTTTCTCCTTTGGATCCCTGGAATCTTTGGCATTCGCGCCACCTAGCGGTCCTCTGGGGCATTGCCATTTCGCTTGCTTATGAACTGAAACTTAGGAAATGCAAATCCTTTCACAGTGGTCTGCTGGGGCTGCATTGCTTGGGACATACACAGATCTGTGGTGGGCCCCGAGGTTCTCACAGGCTCACCTTATTATGGTTGTTTTATCTGAGTGTTCCCCTTAAGAAAGAATCAACATTGAAAATATCACTGGCGTTAATGTGCCCAGACAGAGAGGCTGCTCGCTGCAAGCACATGCCCCCTGCCAGGTGGCCACAGTCCCCCAGTCCTCCATAGCTACAGTGGTAAGGTGCTGCTGCCTGGTCCATCCCTGCCGGTCCTTGAGACAAGAGGCATCTTCAGGGGCTGGCTTGTATCTGTAGGACTTGGGAGGTCACGGCTGGGCACCTGGATTAGCCTTTCCCTCCTGTGCCTGGCTGGGTGGCACAGGCCCATTTCCCAGTCGTGCGTAGCTTTTACTCCCTGCTGAGACCTTAGGTGTCCTCTGTGTCTACTGGTAGCTCAGGGTGTCTGACTAGCTCCAGCTCTCTCTTGGGTCTCCCTCCACCTGTGTAGACTGCCCTTAGCCGGGCATTCACCTGCTGTACCCGTGAATACCTCAGGCCTGCAGAGCAGCCCCTGCCTGCTCCCCTGCGCCTGTCACTTGCCCTCGGTGCTTCTGGCCCACGCATGGTGCCAGCTCTGCACTGTGAGCCCTCTTCCTCTGGGGTCATTGTCCCAGTCCTCTGGGTAACTACCCGGTCTTCCTGTCCATGTCCAGAGCCCCGGAGCATCCTCTCTGACCTGGCAGTGCGATTAGATCTGTGTTACTGCAGCACAGCATTATTTGCTGTTAAAACTGAAACAAGCCAGCAAGCAGGTAGACGAAGAACGGGCATCCAGACAGTCCCCAGCATGGGGCAGTGCCCCTAGTACGTAAGTGGAGCCCACCATGCTGAGCTGCTGCATGCGATAGTTCAGAAAGTTCCTGTCTGTAAGGAACAGTAAAATCGCAAGAGTAATTTCCAACTGCAATCTGTGGAGGATCGAACCGTATATTCCATTTGCGGTTACATACGTAGATAATGCAGTGAAACATGTAGTAACCGGTGCAGTGAAACGCTGGCTTTTTTTCTCCTTCCCATCCTCTAGGATCTGAGGAAGAGGCTGAGGAAAAGCAGGACAGTGAGAAGGCACTTTTAGAGCTCTGAGCTCACTGTGTGAAGGTAAGTGTTTGAACATGGGCCTGTCAGCTGTGGTGGAAAGGACATTTTCTTTGAATAGATTTGCAGTAAATTTCCAAGAGTTTTGTGTGTAAGGATATAGCAGATTTGACACCTGTACCTGAAGACTCATATTTCATGAATTTCAAGCTCCTTGCAATTTTTTCTAGAGAGAAATACATTTATAGAGGTTGAAAATATTCATGGTCCCTAATCTGCACAGAATAAGGAGGACATTTTGTTAATTTACCCAGAATAGCACAGGTGCCCGGCACAGTTTTAGTGGGGACTGTTATTCCTCCATGTCTCATATAGGCAGCAGAGATAGGACAGAGAGGTCACGTGTCTGAGGTCAGACCCCTGGGCGTGGGGAGCCAGCTCAGTCCACCATGGAGGCAGCTGAGCCCTCTGTGCCTGTGCAGGCTGTCTCGTGGGCCGGAGTGCTGAGGAGAAGGCTGCTGTGTACCAGAAGCTCCAAGGTGGAGCGCTGTGTTAAATCTCGCTGAGACTGTTGGTGAAGATGTTTCAGCCTCACGAATGCCAGGAAAACACTCAGCCCGGCATTTGGAACAGCGGCGGCTCTGCCCTGTCACCTCACTGTGGCAGCAAATAGTAGAGGTGGACTGTGACTCCCTAGGAAGCTGGGACAGAGGTGGGGCATCAGGGCAGCCAAGCTCATGGCTGATGGGCCTTGCGCCCACTTTGTTAGAACCGTCCCTTCCCCTCCCCGCCCCCCCTTGCACCCTGTGGTATAGCCTGGAGGAAAAATACAAGCGCCGAATGATAACCGTATACTCGAATGCTGGGAAATAGAATTCATCTGTGGCCACAGCTGTGTCCCTCACCTGTCTGAGCTGCAGTCCATCTTCAGCGTAGAGCTTCAGAACACGATAAGCAGCTTTGCTTTGCTTCTCTGTGCCACCACGCTGTCCCTTCTCTCTCCAAGTGTCGTGAGCCCTCCCTGACAGTCATCTGAAGGAAGAGGGTGGAGTTGGTGTTTCCCCGGTGAAAGCTGAAATGGCGACATCCCCCGCTGACCTTCTGGAAGAGCTAATAGCGGACGTGTATGTGGTGATGCCTCACAGACGTCGTCCCCTGCCCACACCCAGCCTCCTGCCTGTGGCCGCTCGAGTCATGCTTAGCCCTCCTGTGTCCAATGAGCCTGAGTCCGAGCTGGGAAGTGGTACCTGAAGGAAAGTCTTGTGCTGTACCCGAATCAAAGGACTTCGTAATATATTGAAATAACACTTTTGTAGTCGGTGAAATAGCCTTTTATTTTAATTCACAAGATGAAATTTTTTCGTTTCATGTCTCAGATTTCTTTTGTATTTCTTTTTTTAACACCCTACATTCCCCTGTGTTTTTAAACTCATGCCCATGTGCTCTTTGTACATTAAAAAGATGAAATAAAATCCAACGTATCGAAGTGGTTAACCCTGTTTTCTTTTGTGCATTATGTGTGTGGCCTGTCATGTTGCAGCCAGGAGGGGGACATGGAAGGATGGTGAGTGTGTGGGAAATCCCCCTGAATCGTTTCTTTCTGAGATAAGGTTCAGGGGTCTCCTATACACTGCAACTTGGAGCCCATTTAAAATGGCTGGGAAGTAGTCCCTGTCTTTTCTCCTTTCTATTGAGATAGTTTGAATCAGGGAATTCATCAGGGTTGCGATCTCAACTCTCCCACGAGTGCTTGTCAAACTATACTGAGTTCAGCAGGGTTGTAAGTTTGCCTTTCTGTTCTCCCAGAAGCAGCAGGCCTGCCTCTTTTCCAGCTTTGCTCCAGCTGTCCTTCAAGGTATCTTAGCCATGGGTAGGGTTAAGGCTACTAGTTTGCTTGGGACCTGTGCAGATCCAGTCCCCAGCTCTGCTTGTCCTAAAAGTAGCCCAGTGTCAGCAGTGGGGCTGGCAGGCTGCAGAGAGGCTGGCCTCTAAGCCGGAAGAGCTGCTCACAGCCCAGAGGGAGTGAGGAAACCCCCAGGGTTCCGGCTTGGGGACAGCGACGGGGTCAGGGCCTCGGTGGGATGTCGCCTGTCTCAGGAGGACTGGCATGTATACCAGCCCACACATGAGGCCCTGACCTGGAATTCAGGGTGTTCGTGTCACCTCCCTAGAACACTTCTTCTGACAAGGCAGGTCAAAGCAGTAGAGTATAGCCAGACCTTTCAAGAAGAGTTCAAGAATCTCTAAGAAAAAGTTGCCTTTCTGACTGTAGACCAAGGAGGAGGATGTACATGATTTCAGTGTGCCGTGAGTTCAGACTGTGAAAGCCTAAAGCTGTTGTCCCAGTGCTGGCTTGGACAGATCTACCCCAGGGCCCCGGGCTCTTGCTGTGCACCAGGCCTGGTCAGTATGGGCAGGAGGCTCTCATTATTTGTGCTCATGTTGGCGGTAAGCAAGTCTCATCTAGTTGACCCCAGTCACCCATTTACCTATGTCCATGTTCTATGTTAAGACTTGAGCACTCTGCAGTTATTTTATCTGACGGACTTTAAAAGGGACTTTGGGTTTTGTAGATTCTGACTTTAAAGTAGGTATTTGAATTCAGGACTTCGTGTCTTCAGGCTCCTCGTGCACCTCACCACTGGCCGTAGCCATGTCCATTTATGCTAATGCTCATGGGTCATGTGCTGCTTTAGCTACACTGAGAAAATTCAACCAAAAGGCAGTGAAAGGGTAAAATGAAATACCCGGGAAGAGCAAAGATGATCATGCATATCCTGTTTTTTCTTGGGTCTGCAAACAGCCCAGGAGCCAGGTTCCCAACTCCCCTGGCGGCAATGGACTTTGTTGTGACAGTTACAGGGGAGCCGGGCCACCCGCAGAGCAGAGAGGAGGGTCAATCAGAATCACCCTTGCATGAAGATAGATACTTCCTTTCTATTCACTGTGACCTTTTGAAAGTGAGTCAAGTTGGCTGTGGTTTAACTACCCTCAGTTTCCCTTCCAACACCCTTGCCGCCCCCTTGTGCTACCCCAGCCAGTAGGGGCTGGTTTGACTTTGAGCCTTTTCCAAGAATCAACCGCATTTGACAAAGCATGTAAACAAAACATGCCTGGGAAAGTCAGACACCAGCAGCCACGCTGGCCTCCGCCCACTGCCCGCCGCCCCCTGTGGCCCTTCCACCAGCAATGCTGCTCCCGCATGCACTGTTGCAGTTGGCAGCAGCCCAGGTGGGTTGTGGGAAGGAAGGTGCTGGGAGGTTGGAGCTCACAGGGGTGCTGCCCAAAGCACCCCCTCAGCCACACAGAGCAGGGGACTTGAGAGGTGGCCCTCTTGGAGTTGAAGTCAGTGCACCTGCTGTCGGGAGCAGCTCCGTGTCCCTACCCACAGGGCCTGGAATTTGGCTTAAGGAGGAGAACCAAGGAGTAGACTCAGTTACTTTGTTTCTTGAGTATGGTTGGTAATTTTCCTGTTTCCAATTAGGAAGCTCTGTTTTCCCAAAGAATGTGTTTCACAGAAACTGAAACTGATGGTAAACAAACAAAACCTTTCAGTGTTAACTAAGACATTATTGTTATTTTGCTATAAAATCTTTTTTCTTGCAAAAGTGTTAATTAAAGAAAAAGAAAAATTAACAGGAATTTTCTATTCCTCTAGAGTACACTGAACATGGTGCTTCCTGTCCCTGCAGGAATGTAAAAACACGCAAGAAAGAAATGTCATACTTGTTCTAGTATTTACTAGAAAACAGTTCAGGAACATGAATGAATGTTGCAAAAGGTGTAAGTAGATCTTGCATAAAAATTTAGATACTCATTGTAATAGAAAAGTAAAACTACAACCAGATGCTGTTTTTCACCAGTCAGTGGAGCATAACCCTTCACACGTGCCAAGACAAAGCTAAATGGACTCATTTATAGAGCAAGTGACACCATCAAAATCACAAATGCTGTGTTCAGAATTACATAAAAATTTTCCCTATGTACTTACAATAAATATTAGAGTTAAATCATGGGTCTGTTACAGCCGAGGTCTCCAGCCCCTGGCTTGGGGCCTGTTAGGAACTGAGCTCCCAAGCAGAAGGTACATTAAACTCTGTCTGTATTTACAGCCGCTCCCCATCGCTCCCACTGCCACCTGAGGTCAGCCTCCTGTCAGATCAGCAGAACCAGTCCCCAGTACCAAAAAGACCGATGACCACTGTAGTAGAGGGTAATGGTGGGATGTCATATTGTATGCCTTTATATACTGACATCAGAAGTGCTATAGGATTTATAAATAGAGGGCCAAGAAGTGAGTGTTGATAGCACTTCCGTGTATGAGGATGAAGCAGGAGTACAGAAATATGCCTATGTATGTGGACATCTTTATTTACAGAAATTCAAAAGTGTTTTAATGTTTGAACCATGTGATGCATACTCTAACAGTTTTGGTGAGTTCATAGCATGCTGACCGTATTTCCACACCGTGTTCTGGTATTTTCCACTTCTTTAATTCTTAAAGATGCACATTGCTCTAGTATTGTTTTTGTCACATTTGGGTTTATTTCCCCCTGTGGTACTAGGGGGAAGGGACAGCTTTGCACACACTGTTTAACAACTGTGCTTTGTTTCCTGCGAGGGCAGGTGGCTCAGAGAGGCAGAGCCCTTGCAGGGGAAATGAGTCCCACACCAGGGCTGCGGGCGCCGTCCACGATGGCTTCCGGTCACTAGCCATCTGTCGTGGCTGGTCTGGTGCTATCTCAGTCACTTGCTGGCCTCAAGCTGGATCCTGCATTAGACTTAATGAAAGAGAATTTCTTTTAAGTCAGTGTAGGTGGCTTGTGACTTAAGAAGTTCCCAGGACGAGAAGATCCACTCAGCATGCACAGAGCAGCAGGCCTTCAGAAGACAGAGCTGAATCACGCTCAGCTCTGGGGCTTTCTCCACGCTTGACACGAGGCACGCGCCACAGTGGGACTTACTGTTTGTTTATCACTGTCACCTTTTGGGTTCGCTTACTCTGTGCTCAGCATTGGGCATTTTTGATACTCGGGTTACTCCAGGACTAACGCGGTGTCTCTCATGTCTGGTTGTTAATATTGGGATGGGAGCACAATGCCTGTATTGTTGGGCAAAGGGCCTTGGAAAGGACATAGTCCGCCCTGTGGAATTCCTGGTGCTCATGAAGTAGGTATTGGCTACTTTTCACTTAAGACAGAAAAGCACACAAACTGCCCAACAGCGCATGATGGAAATCGTGCCTTTTCATTATTCCTGAAACTAAAGTGATTTCATTTCTAGCCTTTTAGCTGAATGATACCATTTGGGTGGAGGTCTCTGGTGACTCCTTACTACCCTGAATTTCTGCCTGGCCGTTATATTTGACTAATGTAACAGGGAAAATTGACTCTTATCAGCGTATCCTGTTTGATAGATAAAAACCACCTCAAAAATATAACCTAAGAGAAAAATAATTTTGGAACAGTAAAGAGAATATGTAATGTAGAATTGTTGCCTGGAACTTTTCCTTTTATCATTATCATCATTATTTTGTGGCACTGGTGTTTTCAAGGCTGGGAATGAACTAGTGAACTTTCCTATCCTCCTGTGTCGTCGTCCCCCCCCACCCCGCTGCTTTTGTTTCTAATAGTTAAGAACATAGGGAGTTAAGAAGTATATGGAGCCTCTACCCCTGTGAAGACTATTGACATGCGATTGATTGTCTTCACGTGGGGAGTTGTGCTAACCTGTGCCTCACTTTTACTTTGAATGCCTCACGATTCTGATATTTATTAATTTCAAATACATGCCATAGGTATGCGTTCTGGAAGCTGTTGTGGTGGACAGGAGGATTAGAGTGTGGAAGTCCCCCCAGGTCTATAGCCTGTGACCGAAAGTACAGCCTAGGAGTTGGGAGGGGAAACACGGGCAGGTGAGGGGCTCTTCCTTTCACCGTCTCTGAGGCCAAGGAGGAAGGAAATTGTCCCGAGCCATAATCTGCTTGCATGGCAGTAGCTAAAAGCATGGAAGGCAAGAGCTGAGCTCCTGAGGCTGGGCAGTTGAGGTCAGTTCCCACCCTTGTCCCTCATTGGCTGCAGAGCCTGGGGCATTTCCTTAACCCCCTGTGTCTCAGCTTCCCCTTTATGGAACAGAGAAGCTTGTATACATGTCATAGTGCGATCATAAGGGTGACATGAGATAACCCTTCTGAGACCAGTCCCTGACACACAGTGAGCACTGCACAGTGATGGCTCTTACTACTGTAGTAGGGTGTCCATTGCTGAATTCGAAACTTTGCGTAGAAATAAAAATTTTTAGCACATTCTTCTGAAGATGAGGGAACTTAGGCAGTGAGGAATAAGGTCCAAATAATGATCATGGACTCTATATTTCAAAGTCCTAGGAAGAAGGATTTTTAATGTCACAGAGAAAGGAATATGTGAGGAGATGGATGTGCTTTTACTGATTTGAACATCATAAATGTATGCATCATTAGATGATCACATGATTCCATGGATGTTCACACATTTTAGGTCATTGAAGAAATAAGAAAGAACAAATTACATAGTTAGAGCCAAACTATGTAGCCAGACTCCTAACTAGCAGGGATGTTTGTCTCCTGGGCCCATATTGTGTGGCCTCCCTTGTGTCACAGTGGTGCTGTAGCCCACCTAACTGACTTCGGGTTGACCAGAAGTCCTGGACCAGGAAGGATGGTGTCCCACAAGGTGAATCTGAACCCTCCGCACCATTCTATCTATGGGAGGAGCTGGGTTTCATAGAATACTGGCCACCCCTTCTCCCCCCAGAGCGTCAGCAGAGCTCCTACGGTGCCTGGGTGCATCATCCACTTCACTGCCGCTTTCTAAACATGAGCAGTTGCAAGTCAAGTCAGTGGGAATCACAATTTTTATTCTATTTATAATACATCAATTATGTGATTGGAAAATGGTTCCATCCAAGGAAGAAAAACAACTGTGAGATTAATGGCAAACCTGAGGTCTAGAGTATATTTGATGAAGAAACATAGACACACTCACAAATCCTTATGGAATTTCTCCTTGACTCCCTAGATGATGCCTTTACTCAGAGACCAATGGGTGCTTTTGTTTTTGTTTTTTCTCAATTGAAAGTGTCTGCAAAGAAAACATGATATTGGGTATATTATCCATGTACATACACACATATACAAGCACGCACAAACTCTAGGTTCAAAGAGACCTGGCTTTAAATATATGACAATAAATTTATTAAACAACAGGCCTTAGTGAGTAACTTGATTTTTCCAGTCTGCACAGTGTGACTTTAATCGGCCCTACCTTGAAGGGCTCCTGGAGGAACATGGACCGCCTGGTATAGTGACATCTGAGTCCCTAATCTATCCCACTCATCCTTTCTGCACAGAAGTAAGAACAGAAAGCATGGTGGGTGTCTTTGTGTGCACATGAGTGTTATACCCACGGCTTCTATGACAGTGTGGGCACAGGCTGATGCTCTGGAGGACTCACCTGTCCCAGGCAGGAGTGACCCATTTTATCTTCACAACTCTGGTGGGACTTGTGGCACTGGGAGTTCCAGTGCCTGGAGACTCAACTCCAGACCTAGGATTGAAGCCCAGATCCAGTGGGTCCAGAGTCCTTGTACTCAATTCCTCCATCCCACTGACTCAAGCAGATTAGTGGAGATCTCATGGGGACACTGTGACAAACAGGAGACACAATATCGTGAAACACTACTATAGAGCCGAGCACACCAGTGCTGGTAATGTTAGGTGTTTCCCCATCGCTGTTGGAACATCTCAAGGCAATAGTGCTTGAATGTGTTGCATGGGCATTTTCAGGTGGCTGTGATTCTTGGAGCCACGATAAGAATTAGAAATGTGACATCAGACCCTTGTGAAGAGCCAATGCTCCTTCATCGTGCTGTTCCTCACCTTGGACCACCTGTCGCATTTCATCAAATTAAAGTACACACAGCCAAAAGAACACTTCTGGTTACCTTTTTTACTTATTGTGTCTATTATGAGAAAAACAACAAAAAGTGCAGAATTCAAGTAGCAAAGAAGAACAAATCAGGGAGGGTAGGTCGGAGGTTTCTATGGGGTGATGTGGCTCAAGGGCACAACGCATCCGGGTGCAAAGCTGCAGGTTGTAAACTCTGAGGCTGTGATGATCTGAGAGCGCTGGAGGGGCAGGAGAGATGGGCTTGGCACAGCCATGGACTATACCCTATGCTTACAGAGTGGACTTGTGCAATTTGCCCCCTGGTTTAAAAATGCTCATGCAATAAGGACAAAGAGTACACACGCCAACTTCAGGAGCCCGAGCCCAGCAAGCCCAGCAGACACTGCTCGGGACAGTAAGCCGTGGAGAGAAGATGGCTCCACTGTGCCACCGTCTATGAAGTGCTCTTCTTCTGGTGGCAGATGGCGGATCTTCTACAGAGGTGGAAGGCGACAAGGATGCCGTGGAGGGCGCTTTTGAGCAGCAGCAGGAGGTAGGTGTAGAAGGCAGAGGTGCTGCTGGTGTGCTGCTGCCACAGCACATCTAGAAGAAGTTGGGTCGTTAATTTCAACTGCACATGTGACAGCACGGGACACGTTATGGGGAAGGTGTCAACAGGTATTGATTTCTGATGACCTACACTGAAGCGAGACCACCCTCACAAAACCCAGAGGTTGACGTCTGCTAATGACCCCAGGACCAGCAAGGGCGAGATTCAGCTTGTAACAAGTTTATTAACAGTATCCGCTAAATTCAATTTGAGATTTTCTGATATTAAGGTGGTAAGTGTCCAGTGTTAGTGGGACACTTATCAGTGTGAGAACGTGGTCAGTCCAAACTTCCTGAGGTGTTGTGTGTTCCCTTTTCTTTCCTGCAGGTCTCTTACTGGGATTCTAATATCACTCAGCAATAGCATTTGATATTTTTTGAAGCTTTTACAAGCAATATGTGATGTCAACAGGCAAAGCTAATGGCGCTGGGCCCTTGTGACTGTAGCCCCAGGGCCAAATCTTCCCCGGGAAAGAACTTCCATTTACATGGTCTGTCTTCGCAGAGCCAGAATGCCAGAATCACCAGGCCTAGGAGATCACAATAAACGACTTCGTGACTCCTTGCCCCTGCTCAGGTGGGAGTTACCATCTGCCTCACTGCCTGTCCAGAGTTCCGGTACTGGAAACAGGAACAGTTAGCAGGGAGAGGCCGATGGAAGTCATGCTCTGGGTGCCTATGTAGGGAGAGAAGGCCTGAATGGGTTCTTATCCTGAGCCTGCTACAGGAATCCCTGGGCTGCACGCTTCTTATCTTGGCCTGGGTCTTCCATAAAGAGTCTGATGAAGCTGCTCAGCCCTCTTCTGCAGCTACCTAGCGTTAAGAGATCGGGCTTCAGTCCTGTCTGTGGTGCCCAGAGCTCGTGTGCCTCCCAGCCACTTCACATCCAGCTTGTGTCAGGGCCTGCACCGGAGAGTCTCTTGCTCTACGACTCTATTGTGAATACGTTGCAGGATTATTGAGGGCATAAACACTTCACTTTGAGGGCCTCAGCTGAAACTCCAGATTTGGCTGTGTGGTGGGTGAAAGGGACTTAGTTTTAGCTCATTGTCATAGCCTATGTCATGCAAGGAAACTAGTGTACTGTGAGACAGGAGCTTTAGGAGGATTAACAAGAAAAGTCATCCGGAACACAGCCCAAGGCCTTGCACATGAAAGTACTCAGCAAGGGGCAAGTCACAGGACTCACCTCTGGAGACTCAAGCTATACTAAATTTAACTCCATATTATGCTTTCCCAGTCATCAGAGGCCAGAGATACACGAATGAATGAATGAATGAATGAATGAATGAAGTCCCTTCATTGGAACAGTTTGTAGTGTGTCACTGTGCCCTCTAACCACCCAAATCAGTCGTTTGCTGTGCTAATATGATGCCTGAGAAGTGAGGCATGGATGTAAACCATCACTGATGCACCTACAGCTATTCTGAGTTTCCTAACACAATCTGGAGGGAGCCTGTTAGTGCAGGCCTGTAACCTCAGGACTCTGGGAGACTAAGATAGGAGGATCACAAGCTTAGGCCTAGCCTAGGCAACTTTAGGATTTAGCAAGACTCTCAAAAAAAAAAAAATTAGAAAGTGTTGGGGATGTAGCCTAGTGTGAAAGCCCTGGGTTCAATCCCCAGTACCACAAAAGACAGATAGACAGAAAAAGACGAGAGAGAGACAGAGAGACAGAGAGATTAAGAGCGATACAATATCAAAATATGACATGAAAGGAAATAGAAAACTTACCATTTTCCTCTTTCAAGCAAGCAGGTTTAGTAGTGTTGACAACTAGGAGATATGAGAGCAAGTACAAGTCACTTATTTCTGAATATTTTTGACAGTGTGTGTGTGTGTGTGTGTGTGTGTGTGTGTGTGTGTGTGTGTGCAAGTATGCAAAATCTTTCGACAAAAAACCCCAGAACAGATAGTCAAACAAGATTCATGGATGTACCTGTTGAGTGCCCGTTACTGAGCAAGGCACTGTGGTAAATCCTCCCCTTTGTCTTGTTTATACCCACCCACCCCCCAAGACACTTAGGAGAGTTGTAACCTGCATGGCCCCATGTTATGGATGAGGAAATAAATTTCAAAGTAACTTTTCCTCAGAGAATGGCAGATCTATTATTCAAAAGACGATTAGGGGGTCGAGGGGTTGAAGAGGACAGCACATAATTCCACCACTGCAGTCCCTGAAAATCTCTCAGTACTGTTATTGTTCTTAGCCAGTGGCCATTTTTCTTGAGCTATGGGAGCTGAGTGTTTCAGTGCCACCTTCCTGAGAACAGAAAGTCAGGCCAAGTCATGTTTCAGGCTCTCCGAGGAAAAGTTGAAGCGGGAGTTTTATTTGTGTCTGATCAAAAGGCAGAGCAAGAACAGCGTGATGCCACCCTTTCCCTCAGGCAGCAGGAACAGGGGACGCAGGAGCAGACTCAGTCCCCGGCTGGGGAGAGCGTGTCGTGTACCCTGGAGTCACAGCCGTCTCATACCAAAAGGAAGGGTTTGCTGTGCCGACGTGGCGCCCGGGGAAACATGGATTGATTTAAAACCTCACTTGGTCTGTTCTGTAACATCAAGCCATTCCAGGTTTGCTGCCTTAACCCAGGGACCTTCAGAGTTAAGGCGGCCAGGAAGCATGAAAGCGCTGCCCCCAGGATTAAGGCGAACAGGACCCAGCTTACTTACCACTCTCGTCTTTCAAACCAGCTTCTCTGGGGGTTTTGGTGACGACAACTGAAACAAATGAGAGCAAATGGCGATTGTGTACACCTAGCACTTGACAGCGGTGTTACGTGTGTACGCATGTACGCTTACGTAAGTGTAGATAGATAAAATACATAAATACATATTTATATGAAAAATATGTGTACATATATTTGCATGTATTGCAAATGTAGATATATTTACATATATATTTATGTGTAAAATACTGTATTTAAGTATAGTTTGCATATGTTTTATAAGAAATTTTACATGTATTTATATACATATAAAATCTGTCAGAAGAACGGAACAGTCAATGAAAACAAGCTTGTCTAGTTCAGGCCAGCAGTGCTCACTCTACTCAGCAGATATTTCATGTACTGTGCTGCTATATAGGAAGACACTGAAGTTCTCAGATTAGTTTTATCTTTCTTCAAAATCATTCATACCTTGGTTCTTTCATGTGTTTTTTTTTAATATAGCTTTTATCAAAAACGAAGCAAAATAGAACATTCGAGAAGTAGTATCAGGAATCGTGCGTGCAGCGGGACCTTAGCAGAAGTGCCTCTCTGGCTTTGTTCCTATGAGAAGCCCAGGAAAAACATTTCTTTCAGAACGTAGGGTCGAATGACACCTTGTCAACCTGGAACCTCTCTCCTACGTGACATTCATTACCATGGGACACAGTGTTCTGCTTTAGTTTTCCCTGATAAGTAGAAAAATCATCGTGGAGAGGACTGTTGAGTGCACGGGTTGTGTTAGCCCCGTCCTCCGCATGTTTGTTTTCCCTCTGTTTCTGTGGGATCCCCTGGGACACGGGCTGCTTCATGCACGACCCATGAGCAGGCCTTCCCTCACGGCAGTGCGGCCACCCTCCCCAGGACACGGCCTCATCCCCCCCTCCGGCCAGCCTGGTCCCCACTCAGGCCTGGCATAGGCTGCTGGTACAGTGTTTGTGCAGCTGCATTCACCAAGAAGCACATCTACCGTGGAGCAGGGAAATACAGCCTACGTGTTCGCCTTGAATTATGAAATTCTACCCAGCAACGATAAGAACTCAGAGAAACTGAGGCAGCTGTGGAACAGCAGCAGCCAGGATTACTCTGCTTCATGGGGCCACATTCTGGGTCTTTTGTCAAGAAAGGGCACATGACTTAACAATTAACTTCGCGCACAGCGAGACCGAGGCACAAGTCCTTGCTTCCTAGGAGATCCCACAAAGGCAGGATTTTGCACCAGCCAAGGCCATCCACAGCGGAAGTGCTGTCTCCGCCTAGCAAGCCTGTACGGCTACGTGCTCTCCCGCGGAATGGTGTTTCACGTACCCTGTGTAACAGTTGTCAAAACGACATGTGATTTTAGTGTTTTAGGTAGCGAAACTAAGCCTGAGAAAGCATGAGCAAAATTTCCAATTCTTTTCTCCAAATCTTCTACCATTTTCTTTCTACAAGTAAAATGTGTAGGGCATTTATGCAGCCATTAAATGTAACGGGAACTTTCCCGTTTATTTGTACGTGTTTGTGACATGCACTCGTTTATGTATTGATTGCGTACAGCCGGAGGGGCTGGTGTATACACGTGCTGCGTTCTCATCTGTCTTGAACTTCGCCCTTCCCTCCCTCGCCCGCCCCCCTTGTCCTGTCATCACACCCTGTCCACCTGCGCCCTTCTCCCGTCTCCAAGCTGCCTGCCTCCCTATTACCTCTCTCCTCTCCCTTATTTCGCTCTTCTGTTCGTTTATATTTCAGGTTCCTCGCATAAATGAGGCCATGGCGATGCAAGGAAGTTTCGTGTCTATTTTTCCTTGGTACTTGATGGAGAAGGTGGCACACACCTTAAGGATAAGTTTCCTGTCGCCTTGGTGCACACTCACCTTCGTTTACGGAAGGAAAGAGGATCTCCTGGTCCACCCTGCCCTTGTTGTTCTCGTGCTGGACGACGCACTGGTGCTGTCTATTCAAGGACCCTCCGGTCACCGTGAGCCAGCTGAACTTCATGTAAGTGTCCTGTGTCTTCACGGTCTCTCCCTGCTGGGACCTCAGAATCACATTGCTGTCCTTTTCTTTCCAGTGTATGTTAATAATATCAGGAAAAAAATTCTCCAGAAGACAAAGATAGGTCCCGGCCTTGTGGAGATCTGTTTCAGCAATTGAAGGAAGGAACACCGTAGGCTTGGGGGAAATGTCTTCCTTAAACATCTTATCTGTGGGGAAAAAAAAAAGAATGAGAGAAACACAAATGTGGCATGGTTTGGTACAGCCTCCTGTACAGCAATAGGGAGACAAGTTCTGGGCTCCCAACCCCCTGTGGCCTCTCACAGTTCTAAGTAGCGAGATGCAGGTTGCTGCCCTCGCCTTATGGATGGGCAGAGAGGTTTGGGAGTTCAAGCATCTCACTTTTAACAAGTTACAGCTAAAAGTCTGAAGCAAAGCTGGCCTTTGTCTTTGTTCACACAGTAAGAAGTAGTGTGAATCCTGACTGCTCATTACTGTTCACTACTTCCAACATTCCCGAACTCAGTTAGTTTTTAAATCTCCTCTGTATTCTCACGGTGGAGCATGGCTTCATGGCCATGTCAGGGGAAGGAAGGAGATCGGGTCCCTCGGCTGACCTCTCTGTAGATAGGGTCAGAGTTCCCTTCTAAAGAGCTTCCCCTTCCATTGCCTGTCCCGTGTGCTCTCTGACCACGTAACAAATCCTCACGCTCTGTGATTCTGTGCCCCCACTCTTCCTTTGGCTGTTTCTAGGATGCACTTTTTGTCTGCTTTTTCATAGGAATGAACATCAGAAGGTAGGGGGTTTTTTTATCACAATAATACTGTCATTTGTTTTCATGAGAACACACTTCCCCGCACCCTTATAGTCTATCAAGTTGATCTCTTAGCTTCAAATGCAGATTCACACCCAGTTTCGGAGTTTTCCTACTTGTTCTATTATTGTACAACACGTAATTCAACTTATATATTTACGTATCTATTTATTTATTTTAGTGCTGGAGATGGAGTCCGGGCTTTCACACTGAGTTACATCCCCGGCTCTTTTTAATTTCTTATTTTTGAGACAGAGACTTGCTAAGTCAATCAAGTTGCCTGGGCTGGGCTCCTCCTGCCTCAGCCTCCCAGAGTGCTATGATTACATGCCTGTACCACTGGGCCAGCTCACCTTTTAAAATTGGAACTACTGTATATTATTGGATTGGGCAGTATTTAAAGCTCCACTGTCAAGTTATTCACAGTTGGACGTAGAAGCACAGTAGCAGTCATTCCACAGCTTGAAGTAAAAACAGGTACCGATTATTTTTTTTTTAAAAGTTCCTGCATTACTCTTACCCATTGGTGAGCTTATCCAAATATTGTTTTGCTTTGGAAAATGTTTCCTCAAAACACACTTTGGTTTGGAATTTTCTTTGAAGTTCAAAGACTATTAAGTATCCACCTGAGTTGTGTTTTTCATATTGTCTTTCAGTCTGAATGGAGTCTGTTAAGGAGAGGGCGTATCCGTAGCTGCATGTCTGTGTCTTAACTCTCAGTGTCTACACTAAAGGCCACTCACCTGACCAGAGCTACATTCTCTTGACTCAGTATTTCTCCCAAAATTAGTCGCTTTGATATGCTATTCATCTGCTCTGAAACTCCTTTGTTCTCTTATTTAGTCTGTAGAAGGAAGTGTGTATGTAATCCATTTAATATTAAAGGCTGTGGCTTCAGAGTTTCTTGCAGATACAATGTCACAATACATAACAAAGCCTTATATATTTACAAGGTTGTGTCATGTGTATTTAGAATGCGAACTGGTTGCATATATTTTTAGTCCAATGACGTATTATAAATGTTGGAACTCCTTCTAATTTGATTTCCAATCAAAGGCCAAATGCTTTGCCAGTACGCTCTTTAGGCTACTTTAAAGTTAGCGTGAAAATCTCAATGGGTAGGTAACTTTTTGAGAAAAGAGTTGTTTCTTGTGTGAGAAGAAAGAGCAAAGGCAAACATCTTTGATGATCTCTAACTCGATTTGGATACAGAACCCATGGGTACATCATGCTATTTCCAAGCACATACCAAAAACAACCAGGTTACGTTGCATTTACTTTAACTTCTTGCATCTTGCTTTCAGTGAAAATAGTAAGATACTGTTTGTTGCTCAGGTTATACGGCATTTGTAGTTCAAAAGCACACATCATGAAAGTGAAGATTAGAATTTCAATTGTACTTTACATAATTTTCGTCTAAGTTTATGTATCAAATATGACTTTCAGCTTAGGCACATGGGTATGCTTTAGATTCATTACAAGAAAGAAATTGAAAATCAAAGTATAACCGGGAATGTTTTCTGTGCAGTGGCCTCTTGTGTCTTCTCCACAGCCAGATTCTTTAAGTCTTACGCTTTTGAGGGTAAAATGAACCTTATACTTCCATAGCATTCTCAGTGTTATCATCAGATAAGCATGAATGTGTTTGATTCATTTTTTAGTACCTACAATCTGGGCCATATATTGCCTTGTCTTCATGACTTAATTTTGTAATAATAATGTTTCTCATGGTCAAAATTGTTTTGTACCGTGTGCCATGCAATTGCAGCCATTCTATTTTACTCAAGTAATAACTAGAAAGGCTACCACATATTTTATATATTAATAAAAATTAAACAATTCAAATCTTTTATCTGTATTTATCTTTAATCAAACAATAGATTCTGAATTAAATTTTTTAAATTTGTTTTTTAATGGATAGCAGTGTTAACTATAGATACATTTGCCAAACCTCACTGCGATTTTTTCTGTCGAAGGTATGGTATTTCAAATCAACACCTGAAAGTTGAAAGTGTGCCCTAGGTTTTGGTTTTGCTCTCACCAAATAAATAGTCATAGCTATTTCATACTTAAATGTATGCTTCAGATCAGCAGACTTGTTTCCAGCCATACTTAACTGATTTTAAAATTTGAACATTTTTCATATGAATTCAAAATTCTTTACTGATCAATATGGAGAGAAGCTGAATCTTATTGGCCAAAATTTTTTGACCAATGAATATTGTTGTTAGAGATGTAAGTAATGAAGATAAAAAATTAAGATTTAAAGCTTATAGAGCAGACAATTTTTAAAAACTTCATTTAGTTTAGTTTCTCTTGCTATATGATTTTTAAAAAAAATCTGCTAAAACATACCTCAGATTTTGTGTGTCTGTGAATGGCTATTAAGACAATTTTAGTCAAGCAGACAGAAGTACCTGAATAGTAGTTGAACTCTGTTTGAAACTTCTGTACACTGATTTGCTGAAAACTACTCTTTTAGCTCAACAAGACATTTTATATTCAAAGTGGAAGAACATACATTAGGCACCTACTATATGTTGAGTAATATGACAAGAACTTTATTCACAGTATTTTATTCAATGCTTATGTAACCATTGTAGGCTCATACTGGATTAGAAAATTCAGGTCACAGAATAATCACTGCACTCTCTAAGCTATACATAGAGCCAGAGCTGTAGGTGTGCCTATCTGCAAAGCCCAGAGGCTTCCAAAACACACCTGCCTGTGAGGTAAGGACGGGTTCTCCTCTTCTGAGTTGATCACAGAATTATCTAGAATAATGAACTTTGTCCTAGAGTCAAGCACTTCAATGATTATCATTATGTAATAATATATGAGCCCTTTCTTTATAGAAGCTCACATGTACACGGTGCAAAACCTGATCAAGTATTTGGGCATATGCTACTGTCTGTTCTCCTTTAGTATATGCATTTTGATAAAAATCTAGGCTAAAGTTTCTACATCAAATTTCCCTCAAATTCCTCTTTTTTTCCCTAAACATTCTTACCGTTAATCCAAAAAGACCCATTTCTACCCTCTATTACCTTGTTAGTGTCTTCTTCCAATACTCACCTAAGACAACAAGTTTTGTTCCTCCACCGAAGACTTTCTTAGCATAATTCCACAGTGATCTGACCCCTATCAAAAACTTGAGAGTGGGTACTGTCCTTAAGTTCTTCAAATCCTAAGGCAATACAATTCTGCAGAAGCCAGGGTTCTGACTCATTTTGTCCAGAATAGTTCTGCGGCAGAGCAAACCCAGTAACTTTGAAGATTTTGCTGCTTGACTTATCTTAAAAGAAAGGGGTTAACATAAATCAATTGAGTGTCACTATCAGGACTGAAGTGACAACCAAATGAAACCAGGTATAAAAATTTAATTAAAAACTACTGTAGAAATGCAAGAGGACAATATTATCATCATCCTTTTGGTCAGCAATTTGTTGCTAAGACCATGGATCCCAATGTGACACCTTCGTGTCACGGGACCGAGCCTTGTCTCTACCCATAGACACTCAGCATTTTGAATTGCCGTGAGGGTGGACAAGGGCACCTTCTCAATCAGCAGCTTGAGACATGCGAAGTCTAAGCTTTCATCACTAGTTCAGCCTTTGGTCAGTTCATACCAGAGTTTGACTTGCAACACCTGGCTTGACCCTTCTTAGCAAGAGACCTACAGGAAGTGCGGAACCTAGTCCTCAGAGCTACCTCAGTTAACCAAGTGTTTTCTGCCAGTGCTGATGGTCCACATCCATACATGGTGCTAAGCTTAGGAAACTCACAGCATTGATGGACAATGGGTTCTTCTAAATCCCAAATGGACGTGGAGGGTGATGTCCAGGGACCACTTCGCCTTCATCCCGAGGGATTGAGCGCTGAAGTTCTTCCTGAACTTCCTAATTCATAACACTGTATTTGAAGATTTTACTTGTGTTTATTAATCGGATAGAAAAATGTATGAAATACACATTTTGTCTTTCACCACCATTAGGTATAATATTTTACTGTGCTTTTTTGCTATACAATCACAGGCCTGTTTTTTCTCCTTTCCCTAGAGCTTTGACCTTCTATTTTTTGTTTAATAGTCTGACTACATGTGTGTATTTTATTTTATGCCTCCTCAAATAGATTTTGGAGATAAGCAGCTTAAATTAATGGCCTACAGTTTGTACACTATCACGTTTGTCTTTTGGCCTTAGGTGCTTATTGTGTTCGAAGGTTCTAGCTTCAAGAAGATGTAAAGGAAGGAGGATGGGTTTGCAAATCCTACCTCTGGGGCAGAACCACAGACATGCTAAATTTCAACAGACTGAAAGTGCAGGAACACGCACTGAAGTGTCTTTCCCCGAAACTGTCCCTTGTCATAGAATGATCGCCTGGGGCTGCAGCTCGTGGGTAGCCTTTCAGGTGCAAAGCTGCTCTTCCGTCATTATGGTCCAAAAGTGCAACTTGGGCAAGAGAGCAGCCTACCATGATGGCAGGTAGTAGTGTTGCTTCTGAGCGTGGCACTGATAATAGAAGCAAAGCAAGGGAACTTAACATGGGTTAGGTATTAAGATCTTCACAATTTATACTTTTACTTCTATGAAAAGATAGTGAGTGAAAAATTGCTTTTGTTTTATATGTGGATACTTGATTCTGAAGATCAACACTACCATGTGGGATTTCAAAATGGACAGCAATATTTCTCAGCTGATATTTGTTTTGACATAATGTTAAATTCTATAATCATATAGAAATTAAAAATTAAACACTATAGGTAGAAATTTCACTGTATTGATTATATTATCTAGATCTCTGTAAGTTTATACCCTCAAGTTGAGCAGAAAATATCTTTTTTTTTTTTTTTTTACTTCAGTAGAAAGCTACTGGGAAATTTAGGATTATCTGGTATTCAGAGAGATAATTTTTGGGCACATGTTATACTTTTAGAAGTAAATACTGTTACTTTTACACGTAAATACTATTACTTTTTCACATGTTGCAGATATTGACTGTTCTATTGTATATTTTACATGGAATGGTGGTTAATAAATTTATCAATATTCCTGAGTTTATGCAGATAGTAATTTGAATTTTGGAGAAGGAATTAGTATTGCAACTCTTACCAGCTGCTACCCATTTGAAAAGGTAATTTCCATATTACACTCCAGTTGACCCTTAAAAAGCCCACTTGAGCTATATCTCATAATCTTCACTGAACAGATTAGCTAGATATAAATTTAAAAATGTGTTCAGTTAGGGAGTAATTTGAAAAGAATATTCCTGAAATAGTATCAAGGAGAGAAATGCCATTCTTATTATTGTATATCTAGTGTATTCTTGATTCAATAAAATGTAACATGCACAAAGATAAATGATTGGATGAAAATATAACAATGATTATAGTCATAACTGTTAACAAATTTTAAGTTTTTGCTTGTTTTCATGATTTTATAGTATTTCAATAGTCAGCAAAAATTGTAATGGCTTTTTTTAGATGTTAGACCTGTTTTATAATAACATAGAAATCCTCATGTAGCTTTTAAGACTGTATGTCCAAATACAATTCCTTTTTATAACGCCGTCACTGTTTAATCCAAAGGTACTTGCTGAAGGGTGGACATATTGAAGGTGATAGCCTTAGAAGTCACAATTTAGAATCAAAACTGTAACCTTCCCTATACTTCAAAGTACCCTTTCTTGGACAGCCTATGAGTTTCAACTATCACCGTTATTTAATTTGACTGCTGTATTTTACACTGAATCTATTATACAAAAAGGAAGAAAATTGTTTGCCACTAATAAGTTAATTTCTCAAAATCAAAACATAAAAACCCTTTCAACTTTTAATGCTTTATCAACTTAAAAATATCTGAAAACCTCTGTCTCATTGGGTCCAGTAACTCAAGTATCATTCCTGTGAGATGCTCTTCCTCATCCAATAAAAATGAATGAAAACATTTGCTCAAATGAATTTAAAAGCAAAAATACAAGTTCTATCATTCTTGATTATGTTCATAAAGTAAAATGGTTAGTCTGTTGATATTACACGTCTTGGGATCAAAATAACCAAACATTAAATTCTTCTGTGACTAAACAATAGCTAGCAGATTTTTTTTCCCATTGATTAAGGACCAAATGAAAGAATACAGAATCCAAACAAATGTATGGAACCTTTCAACAAAAAACAACAGCGATGTTGTTTGTTTCCTTACCCCGGTGATCTACAGAGCCTCTGAATTCCTTGCTGATGTCTTCTGTTCCAGGTCAGGAAAAACATGTCACTTAGGGTTTGAACTAAGTCATGTGTCCTCTCTGGAAATCCTTCTGTGATGAGGGACCAAAAAGAAGCAAGTCCACAGACCAAAACATTGATGGTTCTACCATTCATTTACATAGTCATAAAAAATCCTTTATAAAATTTTTATTCTGCATTTGCTTCAAAATTGTGCTATCATTTTCAATATTTATATAAAAACATGAAAGCTGGTCCTGGCTGACATTAAGTGGAAACAAAGCTCACATGCAATCAATTTTATCAGAATATAATTAGAAATTTAAAGACTGAGCACATTCTTCCTAAACAATGCGGATTACACTTGTCATTTTGTATCATAAAGGTTGGAACATCTTTTCTCGGGATTTGCCAGAATCTGTTCTCCTATTGAGTTTCAAGTATAAATTCAATTCTTAAACTTGTGTTTAATTTACAGCTATTTAATATTTTTCCATTTCAAATAATAACCATATATGTGGACATTTGATAAGTATATGTTCAATAGGATTTACAGGTGTCTTGTGATTCATATTCACTGGAGGATGGACACCCAGGCTGACTATAAAGCAAATTCATTTCAGAGTCCTGTACTCTTGTCGGCCTGCTGAGTTGTTCCAAGGTACCAATACTCAGGGACAAGATGGTAAACAGTTCATGTTCTAAGACCAAGAACATGTCGAAGTTTTCTCAGAAGATTGATGGTAAATCTTATTTTTTCCCTGAACATCTGCTTGTTTTTCATTATTGGGAGAAAAAATACCCAAAAGTTACTTACCCAAGGGAGATACCATGACCTTAATATTTTTTTCTGTAAATATCTTGGTTAAAGCTGTACTGTCACACTGCTTACAAAGCCTCCAAAAATTTCAGCCTTCTCGGAATCCTGGAGCCATGACCAGCAGCTGGACAGTCTTGTTTTGATATCAGTCTTCTGGGCACCTTTGGAAGTCCCTGAATGGGAGCTTGTGCCGTATGAGATCTTGTATTTCCTCATACACTGATACATTTCCACGGGGGCAGTAAACTTTAGAAAATACCAAGAAAAACTGAAATAGGGCAGGAAAAAAAGCTGGGCCAACTGGTAAACCACCAGTTTTTCTAAGTTGCCAGCCAAAGTATTCTGAGAAGTCTTTTTTTTTTTTTATTTTCAGTTGTTTAATTGAAACTGCCCAGAGACTGCATCAAAGGGTTTTATGTTCTCACAAACCCTGGAGCCTCTCTGTTAACAATTTTGAACAGCATTTCTGAAAAAGGAAGCTCTTCAGTAACTGAAAATGAAAAAGTGCCACCACAGTTGAGAAACGTGAACTGAGGTCTGCACTTTCAATGAAGCCACATGCGGCACAAAGACTCATTATCAAGACAAAAATCTAAGAAGGAAATTGATTCTGGGATGATGTTGTATTTTCCCTGAAACAACAAATTTCAATTTAGAATTCTATTTCCTATGAAATCACAGATTCCTTATATCAACTCTGATGTGAAAATCAATCCGGTCCTGTGGCAAGTGGCAAAAAGCCTCTCAGAACCAGTTCTATGATCTTGCGTCATCTCAGAGTTGAAAACAAAAGATTGTCAGAACCAACCAAATCCTTGTCTAAGTACAGATGAGATGTCCAGCCGCAGGGACCAAGAAGACAGACTCTGAAGACCCACCCTGCCCTGGCCAAAGTTTCAAGGGCAGGGGTGGTCTCTGCCACTAAGGAAGAAGGGATGAACACGGTCGTGATGGACAGTTGTGCAAGTCTCCTCTGAGTCTCAGGGCAAGCTTTTACAGTGAACCTTATAATAGTCAAAAAGCAAATTTCAGTATCTCACAGGACAAGGTAAACCTTCCCATTACAAAAAGGAAGAACGGGAGAATAGAAAATAATCAGACCAAAGCAGAGTTGAAACACAACAGGACGAAAACGAAGTCCTGTTGCTCCGTGTCTGACACCTGTAGTGAGTGATATGACATGAGTCCCAGAGGGCTTGGGATGCACCATTAGTAAGGTTTGGCCAGTTGTAAACCACAGAGCCTCTCTGGAGGCTGGCTCCACTTGATGCCTGCATCTTCCCACGATAATGTTTCACACTACGGGCACCATGAACTTCCAGTCGTCTCCACTGCAACTTTGGCTTCACTATCACAGTTTCACGCATTACCCTTTCATGGGCTCTTAGCAGAGAATCCCAGGCCTTTCTTAAAATTTCAGTGGCCTACTAGGCTTTTTTATTTTTTATTTTTTGAAATTTAGGTGGTATGCTTCATGACTCTCAACCTTTTTTGTTCTGCATGCTTCAATAAATAGCCTCATGTAGAGGATGTACATTCTGCCACCAGTGTGAGATGTAGTCAGGACCCCTCGGGCCAGAACTGCTCTTTGCTCTTTTGTTTTTTCACTATAAATCTGGCTAAAGGTAAATCTGGCAATACCCATGCCTGAACATTGGAATGCCTCAACATTTTTTTCTGCATGGTCAACCTTACACAAACTTAGGACATAAACAATATAGACTTTTAAAAATTAATAGCCAAAGTGTACAATGCATGGCATCTACTCTAATTCCCAATAAGGGCCTTGTTCCCAAGTGAAAAATTCATGAGCCTGGCCTTTACTATCCACATTCCTATCAGCATTCTGGTCTTCTGATAGCCAGGATAAACCAGACCCATGTGAACACTTGAGTCCTGCACTTCAGTAGTCTAATCAGGTGGCTGTTGCTGGCATGGACCTACCATCTATGACTGTGCACCTGCTAATGTGAACGGATGGAATTTAGAGTCAGAGGGGGGCTTGAACTGTCTGCATTTGATCCCTAGAGTTCTGGTCAACCTCCATCTTGACAGCCAACTGCAGTCTCAGCTGTCACCACACTGGATTTTGTCTCTTCCCGATTAACTTTCTAGTAGGTGTAAGTGCAGATCCCAGGGGCCTATCATTTCTGTTTGAATCTCACATCACAGGAAACTTCAGTGTGCCCGAGTCTTCTGATATTTTTATCTCTTATTACCAGGGTGGGTAGAAGTATGTAAGGTCATGAAAACACATTCATATCATCAGACATTCTTGCCATTGTGACTGATGACACAATACACTTTTGCTAGCTCTTGTGATAAGAAAGTTTGAGGGTAAAAAAATACACGATGTATTATGGGGATTAGATTGAGGAACTGGGATTAGAGTCAACAATTTTGTTTTGGTTACCTATTAATATCCAAAGATAAAAGTGCTTTGTTATGAAGCAATGATGATTTTGTTCTTGATATTTTCAAGATACTGAGGTGTTGAGAAATGAAAAAAAGGGTTATCCAAGCTCTCCAGAGAGCAAGCCAGTGCTGCCAATTGTACACCTAAGAATACGGACACCAACTTTGCAATTCCTGTTATCACTGTAAAGACCAGGAAATCTGAGCCTTGGGTCAGCAGGTCTTTCTGACACAGGTGAAGAATTTACACACATACTCACGAGGAAGTTGATGTTCAATTCACACTTACCCTGAACGTTGGAGATATACCAAGGAAACTGTCCCAATATTGGGATTTCAGAGCAAAGAGGAAACTCCAGAAATGAAGGACAGAACCTGAAATTCAGTGCAGGCTGAGGGCAAGGCACATCTGTGTACTGGAGTGCTTGCTATAGAAACCGGTTCTGTGTTCAGCATTCTGTCAAACATGACGTTGGGGAAAATTTTTTAATCATACTCAGTCCTCCTCAAAACAACGTGTTTCATGGCTACATGAAATGTCATCACTTTAAACTCACACACATAAGATGTCTCTGTCCCTCCTGTCCATTCCTTCAATGTGTCACCCATTTCCCATCTCGGGGTTTGACCTCCTGAGATGTGACCTGTGTGGCCACCACAATGGGACTCAGCATTGGTTTTTTGAAGTTTCAACAACAAAATCTACATGAAGAACAGAGCACAGACACGGTGAGACCCTTATGCCCATTTCCGCCATGTCTCTCTGGAAAAGGGCCACGTTCTCGGGCTGCTTTTCTTCTCTCCATGTCTTCCTCCATCCTTCGTGTCCCAGTGTGCATCAGAGGAAAGTTGAGGTGTGCTGGATGAAACTCAGCCAGGTGCTCCGGTCATTCCCACTGTGACCACTAGTGTCAGGAATCACCTTGGACGGGGTGTGGAACACAAGGCCCTGGGAGGGTGCCCTAGAATCCCCTAGTATTCATTCAGTGGACTCCAATATCATCTTTGCTTGGTAACACAGCTTAGTACCCGGAAGGGAGGAATGGAGCTGGATGGAGGACCCTCCACTATCCATAGGGAAACTGCACGCGTCGTTACTGTATGCTATGACATCCATATTAACAGAAAATTGTATGAGAGAAATTATCAAAGACAGGATTTTTCTTCATTAAGTTCCATCTTGTTTGAAACTAAACTTTGAGGATGTGGGAGAAGAATTCTTATAGTTTTAATTAGAACCTTTTGTCCTAATACTCCTTGAAAACACTGAAAGTGCTCAACCACTTAACTGTTAATCACAGGGTCAACACTGTAAGTATTTTTTTTTTTTTTGGTTTTTGATTTGTGAGTCATACCCTCTTTGTTTCCACTATAGACACAAGGAGGAAGTATTAATTTCTTTTTTAGCTGTCTGATGCTCTTCTTCAAGTATTTTGACTCTGTGTGCAGATCTATGAGGACAAGGTCTTCACAGCCGGGGCCTGGAACAGGGCTTCATCTGTCCCAGTCATGAGCCCTGCATGTGGTCCAAGGTGCTTCTTAGTCTCCAGACACAGGATTTTCACTTTAGTCTCTCCTGAACCCTGAAGGGCTGATTTTTTATTTATAGAAGAAACTGTCATTAGGTTTTTTTCAAGATAGTTCGGTGTACTAAGGAAAGGTGTGCAATCACTACATTTGAAATCTAATTCTACTCTGAACACCTTTAATGCTCTCTGATGAAATAGGATAATAACAATAACGGGTAGTATCTTGGTAATATGTGTACTTCTGTCTTAGCATTTAATCCCACCAGGCTTCATTCTAACCCATGCAGCTACTGGAATTCTCTGGTGCAGTTAATTCACAAATAACTGCACTGATTGTGCTGTGGGTTACCCACCACCCTGTACTTTTAGGGTTCCCAGATAGGTTAGTTCAGTAAAAAAAAAAAAAAAAGTTCCAAATCATTCTTGATCTGAACCACAATTGGTGTCCTCAGGCAGGTGTCACTGGGCAGCTGTGAATGATCTGCATGCAGGGAGAGGCAAGCGGCCCCCAGCTGAGGGGTCCCTGGCTGCCCACATGAGAAGGGCGTGGGTGGGCGTGGCCCTGGAAGTGGTTCTTGTGTAAGTTCTTCCGGAACCTCCTACACTGTGCGAGTCCCAGTAGGCACAGTAGTATATGGCCTCGTCTTCTTTCTTTAGGAGATTTATCTTCAAGGACGAAGAGGAAGTGTGCGTGTTTTTACTAGCCTCCAGCTTCTTGTTCGTTCCTCCTAAGGGCCGTTGATTATAGTTGGTCCGGACTAACATGAGATGCTCAAGCCCCTGGTTGGGTTTCTGCCGGTACCAGTGTATGTCTATGCTGTTAAAGTTGTGCATGGACGCCTTGCAGGGCACGTGCGCACTCCCGTTTGTTCCTCTGGAAATCGATATTTCAGGTTGCTCCAACTGCCCCAGTGCAACTGCAAGCAAAGAAGAGAAATTTCCATGAATGAAAGACGTAAGAAGCAGTGACAAAGAAACACGACTTCATTCTCCACCGTGGATGGGTGGGATTTGGGACAACTCACAAGCCCAGAGGGAGGAGAACAGGACAGCTTTCCGGAGTGGCATTGTGTGCGTCTGCCCAGCTAACCTCCCAGAGAGAGAGTGGAACAGTGAGGACCTGGTGAGCTGGAGGCGGCAGGTGAGTGGCAGGAGGGCGGGGCTGTTCTGGTATCTCAGGAAATGAGAGGATCAGGTGATTTCCTGAGGTCCTTCACGAGCTACTGCAGTTAGGACCAGCACTGGACAGGTTGGTAAGTATATTGACTGTTTGGAAAGATATCTCTGGTCTGCATGTGATCATCTGGGTAGGTTCTTCGCCCCATTAGCTCTTTCTCTCTGCAATTTCGTATTGTATAAAAGCTGCTTTGGAACTCTGAAGACATACCTGCTGTGTTCTGTCCCTGTGACTGTATCTCTAGGTTGTTTTTCCTCAGAGAGGCAGCAAACCTATTATCTTCCTTCCATCTTTGATAATTGTCATTCAAGACCAACTTAACCATGTGCGGTGGCAATGCCGCAGGTGTGATGGAACCTGAGCATCCATGCAGATCCAGTTCCCATCTTCGATTGTCCTAAGAGTTGGCCAGAATGAAGGGCTGGGGGGCTCCGTGAGGAGACTGGGGTCTAGCAGTGCAGGAGGGTGGGGAGACGTCCCAGGTTCTGCCTTGGGACCCCAGTGGTATCATCTCAGTGACAATCTTCTTTCTCCAGCCTGGATATGTTTGTGCCCTGAGGCCATGGAGGAGACCTTAGAAGGGTGTCAGGGTACCAATTTAAGATCACTAAGCCACTGGGTGGGTAGAAGCAGGTGAAGGAGGTCAGTTTTCATAGGAAGAACCCAGGGCCGGCACAGAAGTTGGCCCTCTGATAACAGACCAAGGGTGACGCCCATGATCTGGATGTGCCAGTAAGTCAAACTGAAAGTAAAATTATACCTCCCATGGGATGGGAGAGATGGAGTTCAGGGTCCTAGCACCCATTCCGTGCCAGGCCTGGGCATGGTGGGGGCAGGGCATTTGTATTGCGTTCCCATTCATGAACAACCGAGTCCTGACTAGTCCTTGCCTTCCATTTACCCAATGTTAACACCTCCTATAAAGCTTTGTTCATGTTGAGGTGAAAACCATTATGTACCAGTTAGGGGGCCATCATGGTTCGTGATACAACCTTCAACTGCGTAGTTGAACTTGGGCATTCATGTCTTTGTGATGTAGAAGCACACCACCTCTGCCCATGTCTGTATGCTCCTATGTAATGGACCCATGGACACAGGTCTTATGTCATTCTGCCCACACTGTCAAGATGGAAACAAAATGCGCCAGCATGTGTAAGTCAAATCCCTGAGAAAAGCACAAACACTTACAGAGGTGTCCTGGATTTTCTTGGGGCCACAGATGACCTTTTCTGTTCCTTCCTTTACTCGGTGTAGGGGTGTGATGAAAGGTTCAGCATCTACACAGTTCCAGGCACCAGATTCGCAACTCCCATAGCAATTAACGCACTTTGTGTATCACATAAGAAAGCCCAGCTTCCCCTTCCTGGGGAGGAAGGTTGATCAGGCTCTCTCATGCTGGAAGGTGGATATTTCCTGTCCATCAGCTGTGGCCTTGCAACAGTGGCCCAAGTTGATTGTGGTTTAAGTGTCCTCAGTTTCCCTTTCAACGCCCTCACCAACCCTTGGACTGCCCCAACCAGTAGGGGCCGGTTTGGCTTTGAGCCTTTTCTGAGAATCAACCGCATTGGGCAGAGCACCTCAACAACACAAGCCTGAGAACCCCTGAGCAGCCACAGCATCCCCTGCTTGTCACCCACCTACCACATCCCATCCGCCACCAGCTCTGTTCCCCTGAGCTGCGAAGGTCAGGGCAGCCAGGTGGGTGGGGGAAGGAAGGTGCTGAGAGGTTGGGACCCACAGGAGCCCCGGCCAGGGACATCAGCCATAGAATCCTAGCTACCTGGGATGTGCGATTCCTTATCCAGGGTTCCCTCCCCTCAAAAACGCCACCCACTCCCTGTTGCTTCCCTGCATGGGGTAGCTTCAGTGCTGTAATAGAAAAATCCCAGGTGGAGAAGGATGCACATCTCACATCCTGCCTCAAAATTGCACGTGGATACACCAGGATGTTCCCGTTGCACCATTCAGTCCGTGGGAGGAGCTGAGTGTGACTACTGTCCCTGCAGAGAGCATCACTCCAGGTCCTTCTGTGCCTGGGGTCCACTGTCTAATCCATTGCTACCCTCCCAAATGGAGAAGCTGCAAATCCAGGGTGTATCCTCACAGTGGAAGGCGAGCTTGTGATCTCAGCACTCTGGTAACCGAGGCAGGAGGATCACAAGGTCAGATGTAGCACAGGCAACTTAGCAACTTGGCAAGACCCTGTTTCAAAATCAAAAATAAGACAAGGGCTGGGGGTGTAGCTCAGCATAAAGGCCCCAGAACCACAGAAAAAGAATTTCTCTTCATTTATAAACAGAGAAACAATTATGGTGCTTGTAGAATAAGTCACAGTTTTATTGAAAGATGAAAGAAATGTGAAATTAGGAACATTGAGTAGCCCAGCGTGCTTATGAGGGACAAATACAGAAGCAGGCATAACCTCCTGAAGACGTTGTCATCAGCTTCCTGGAGGATTCCTTCTGCAAAGGAGCAATCTACATTTGTGCTTTTGCCAATTGAGTCGGAATAAAGGTAAATCCTACCTGCATATATACACTTACACAAGGACATGCATTCTAGATTCTAGGAGATCTAGCCTTAATTTATGACTACTACCTTACATATAAGGACATTAGTAGTTAACCCCTTCCATTGTAAGCCACGGCCCATTGCTGAATCTTAGCTTCAGAGCTCTTAGAGGATCACAGGTTGCCTGGGACACGGCGGAAGTGAAGTCCCTATTCCATCTCATCATCCTCTCTGCCGAGGGGTAAGAAGAGATACCGTGGATGGCATTTTTTGTGTGAGTGTCAGACCTGTTATTTCTATAGTGGCATCAAGCATAGGCCGGTGCTTTTTAAGGTTGCCTGGGACAAGCTTTTTCCCATGGGATCTGCACAATCCCAAGAGACAGTGCATTTTAACATCATCGTGCAGGAGATTTTGAGTTAGCCATAGACAATTCAAGTATCTGAGGTCAACCAGAATCTGAATTCCAGATTCAGAATTGATGGACTTTAAATTTCATGAAAATAAAGTATTCATGGACACATTTTGGAATATTTTTGTTTATTGTGTTCATTATCAAAAAGATGAATGTGTCAGAGTGGGCAGAACAGTGGATTCCAGGGCGGACCTGAGGGGTGTGGGAGAAGCTGCAAGCTGTGCACACCATGGCCATCGTGACCTGGGATGGCTGGAAGGGCTCATGGAGACCATGGAGGGATGGGGCTCAGGAAGGCCTCAGGCTGAGCCTTGCTGTTACACAGTGAAACTGCAGTTTTCCCACCAGTTTGAGCATCCTTATGCAATAATGACAGTACAGTACACATGTGACATTCTGGATCCCAAGCCCAGAGGCCCAGGCACTGCTCTGCACAGTGGATGGTGGAGAAAAGTTGGTCCTGGTTTTGTCACCACCTCTCAGTTGCTTTTCCCATCGCCACAAATAGCTGATCTTCTACACAGAGAAAAGGCAACAAAGGCCCCGTAGAGGGCGCTCTTGAGCAGCAGGAGGATGTAAGTGTAGAAGGCGGAAGTGCTGGTGAACTGAAGCCGCAGAAAATCTAAGAAAAATGATGTTGTTAATTTTTGCAGCACGTTTGACAGTACAGGACACACTATGAGGAGGGTGGCACTGGTACCGATTCTGATGACCCACAGCTAAGTGATATTATCTACCCAAGTCGAAGCCGACATCACCCTGAGAGGACTACCAAGGGCAAAGTTCAACTCCGTGTAGAACCTCTTTTAAGTTCATGTAGAACCCTCCCAATATAAAAAAAAAAAAAATGTTTTTTTTTTAAATTAAATGATCCCAATGGCAGAAAAAGTTCTTCAAAAAGACATTCTTATCTACACTACAATTTTGCATTTCCATGTTTAAGGAACATTCTAGACGTCACAAGGTTAAGCATGGATGAAGAGCTGAACTGTGGTTTGAAAGCATCTAAGACATTACTCATTGCTCATGGCAGGAGCAGGCAGTTTGGTAGTGTTCTCGGTGAGGTCGGTGGAAGAATGCAGACCACGTAACACCACAGAAAACACGAGAAAGTGGTTAGTCCAAATTCTCTGAGATGTTGGTGTTTGTGACACACCCCTCTGTCACCTGTAATGTCTCTCGTGGGTGTTATAATTATATTGGTTAATAGTAATTGAGGTCATATGCGGTTTTCTGAGAAATACGTGATGTCAGGTCACGATCAAAGACAATGACATCAGCCACAGTGGCTCCACAATAAGGCAGAAAAACCTAGTCACTTCCCATTTCCATTTCATGTGGCCCATTTGTATACAGTCAGAACTCAAGAATCATTTGCTGTAGAAAGGACCTCAGGAAATGTACTTCTAACTCCCTGCCCTTGGTCACATGAGCGTCCCCCCCCCCTTGCTTGGTGTGGCAGCTGCCCTGTGGACACTGGGAACAGAATAAAGGTTAGCAGGACAGAGGCAATACTTCGAGTCACATTCTTGGTGGATATGTAGGGAGGAAGAACCAAAAACTAGTACTCTCCTGAGCCTGCTAAATGGATGTCTCATGCCAAACATTTCTCATCGGCGTTATATCTCTAAAATTGTGAGTTTGGTATAATTATTCTCAAATGGCAAAGTACTACTCACAAGTGATATCACTCACCCACATTCCTGCCATTGACGATTAAGAGACCTGGGCTCTGGTCCTGTGTGTGGTGCTCAGAAGCCCACACACTTCTCATCCTTCCTCGTGGCCATTCTGTTTCAGGAATTTGGCCAGGGAAATGCTTGTTTGATGACTCCATTTTAGAAAAAGAATGGAGAACTGAGCAAGGGCATGAGCTCTTCACACAACACCTTGAGCTGAAGCCTCAGAACTGGTGGTATATCCTACGCAAAATCTTAATTATAGCTCACTTCCCATATCTGTCAAATGGTCCTAAACTGTCCTACCATGTGACAGGAGTGTTATGAGGATCAAACATGAAAATGCATGCAGGATGTATCCCAAAGATGTAGGTCTATGAAAAGTATCCACTTATATTATTAGCAATGAGCAAAAGACTAAGAAAATGAATAAGTAAGTATAGAATTAGCTCAACATCATGTTTTCTTCTGTCACCAGGAAGAATAGACACATGAATGAAAGTAGTCCCTCTGTATAAGCAGTTCAGGGCACATTCTTGTGTCCTTTAATTCATAGGCATCTCTTTGGAAAACCAGTTATTGCCTAAGATAATACGACACCAAAGCCATGATGGTTTGATTGAAGGTGTCACTTGAATGACTACTTGGCAACACCTAGCCATTCTGATGTTCTTAAGTGAGGGGGAAAAATAAAAAAATTAAGATAATCAGTAGGGGAAAGTGCCACAACGTGAGATAGAGACAAATGTCCCTGCAAACTTACCATGTTCACCTTGCAGAGAAGCTTCGGCATCAGTAGCATCGGTAACTAAAAGAGATGAGAACAAGGACCCATCGATTATTCCTCTCTGACTCTGTGGGGCGTGTGTGTGTGTGTGTGTGTGTGTGTGTGATTTTGGAAGTCAGACACCAGGTTTCTCCCACAGGGGAAGTGCTCACCACTGAACTACACTCCTAGACTGAGACAGTTATTAAAAATATGAAGTCCATCATTCCAAATATAATTGTTCTCACTCTACATAATACACAGGTGTCATTTATGTTTCTGACAGGAAAACATTGAAGTCATCAGAGATGCATTTTTTCACTGTTGTTTTTATAGTCTGGGTCAGGGGTGTCCCCCAGAGCCTCATGCACTTGGGTGTAGTGGGGTACCTGTGGAACTATGTGCTGTTGGGAGGTAGGGCCCAGCTAGAAGGGGTGCTTGTTTGGGGCTTGATTTGTTGAGGTTTTGTCAACTTGTTGAGACTGGGGACCCCCGGGGCCGAGCTTTCAGGTGTGTGCTTTTGACTTGTGGGCCAGGGAGTGAGGGAGGGGCACCTGCCTGGGGTGTGAGTGGCCCAACTGGCCTCTTGAACTAAACAAAGGAAGAAAGAAGAAACAGTGTTACAGCTTCTCCTTGGAACTCACTTCTCTCTCACTCGGCCTTCAGTCTGCTATGCTGTTGAAGAGCTTTCCTGCAACTAGACCTCCCCACGTGCTTCTACCATTGCTGGCTGCCAGTAAACGGACTGTGTGAGACTTCCTGAAACTGTCAGCCAAAATAAATCTTTCATCCCTTCAGTTGAAGATGTTGGGTATTCTGTGTGTGCTCCCTCTGGATACAGAGCTCTTGGCTCAGTGGGTTCCACAAAAGAGATGATCCGTAGTGACCCACAGAAGCATGGCCAGTGGAAAAATAAGTGGAAAACTGGCTACTTCTCAGGCCTCAACACCCTCTACTGACATGAGGTGATGTCCCAATGAGTCTGCCTGACTCTAGGAGCAAGAACAGAATTATAAGCATCGGAGGGAATGTGATTTAGAGATTTTCCCCATCAAAACAGAAGATGTCACTCATAACTTTCCAAATAATGAATATTTCCAGTATCTCTGATTCACTTACGTAATTTGGGGGGAGGTAAGATTCAAAAAAGTTAAAAATCTCATCACTGTTTACACCAGAACTCTGTCAAATGCTTCCCTTGAATCATCTTGTTTTATTCACAAACAACATTGAAGTGAGTGTATGGAGATGAGCTCGTGCTCAGGGCATGGAGAAAGTGCTATGTGAGCCTAAATCCAAGAAGCATGGAGAAGACAATATGCAGCAAGAACATAATTTCACCATTGTGAACACTGTGAAAAATCTCTTAGTATTTTTCTTTTTCTTAGCCAACAGCCTTTTAAAATTATCAATACAGGACCTGAGCATTACAGTGCCACCCTTTCTGAGACTAGCGACAGAGGCCAAGTTACACTCACAGGGTGTCTGAATAAAATGTGAGCTATAGTGCATGTTCCTGATGGAAAGTCAAAACTGTGGCAACAGGACGACATTCCCCCTCAGTCACGGCAAGCGACAGACACGAGCGTGATCAGTAGCTCACTATGACTAGATGACAGTAGATTGGTCGGCAAAATGGCACTCGGTCAGTTCTGCAAAATTCAACCATCATGGTTTTTCTACCCAATAGACACAAGAAAGGTCAAGAGTGACATGATGAAGAAGGAGAAATGCTATTGCATGAGATAAAGGCAGATAGCCATTAAAACATACCATTTTCAGCTGTCAGACTGGCTTCGCTGGGATTAGTAGTGGTAAAAACTACAAGAAACAAGAGCAAAGAACGGTCAATATTTCATGCCTGATATTTGATTGTGTGTGTGTGTGTGTGTGTGTGTGTGTGTGTGTGTGTGTGTACAGGCACATGTTTATATGGCATCATCTATGTATTCATCTATCTGTCTGTCTACAGAGATAAAGAAGTAACAGTCATTATAAATATGACCCACCGCCCCCCAAAACTTTCTTTACATAAATTAAAAGATGTCAATCATACATTGTATCTCAGCGCACAAAGGCACTGAAGTTCATTAGGGATGTATTTCTTTCCTTTGCTCCCGCCTGGAATGTAGTATGGAAGACTATCTGTCTTTCCTCAGTGTGCAGAGCTCCCGACACTGCAGAACAGCTGTCTGCAAAAGCTCATTTGATAGAAGATTACACAGAAAATGACCCACTTTCCAGGCCTCGGCACACATGGCTGGTATGAAGCAGGAGGCTCAGAATGGACCTCCCAACCCTAGAGGAGACTACAGAGCCATGCACAGCTGGAGTCTAATCTGGGGAGATTTTCATGCAGACAGAAGAAAGCAGCAATATCTTCCCAAATCACGTACATCCCCAACCTCTCCAATTTAGGCACATAATTTTATGGAGGTGAGGATCAATACTAATAAAGGTGAAAACTCATTCAGTGGTCACTGCTGTCCTGAGCATGATCTTCAGTACTCCATACAAATCACCTTGCTTAATTCTCCAATAACAGCTATGAGAGTTGTACTATGGCTGGTCCATATTATGAAAGAGGAAATAATGTTTAACATTGTAAATGATTCAGTCCCCGTGAATATGAGAGCCGGAATTCACTTGGTAGTAAGGGGGATTAAAGGTATAGGGCATGTGTAAATACTTTGTAAAATTAACCCTTAGAAATAAAGAGAAATAAGTCATAAAAAGACAGGATGGTTCTACCATTGTGTACATGAATCAGATCTTCTCTTCCGGCATCTTAATTATTCTTACCAAGTCTCTTTTTTAATTATAGGAGCTGAATATTTTAAGGCAATTCTAAGAAAAAAAAATAGACCAATTCACCTTCTAGACTAATGAAAAAAGCTTAAGGTGAGAGTTGCATTTTTTTATGCATAAAAGACAAAACTCAAAGGAGCCGAGAGCACACTTTTCCTATTCTTAGAAAATAATAGACACTCGAATGAGTGAATTCCTGGGTGGGATTAATTTAGAGGAAATCTCTGCGTTCTCCACATCGTCTCACACCGACATCAGTATTTTGCGGTATTCACAGAATGTTGAGGAAAAGATAGATGGATGTAAAATATCTCATGGTTTTCTTGGGGACATCCAGCACCTTTGATTTTTCTACCTGAAGCCAGGAAAGTTCAAAAGAGAAGGTGACCTGGAGGGGAAAAAATGCTGTAGTGTGTGAAAAAAGCAGGTGAACACCAAAACTTACCATTGTCATCTTTCAAAACAGCTTCTGTAGGGTTAATAGTGGTACCAACTAAAAGAAATGAGAGCAGGTAATGTCAGTCATACGTGTGTTTCTGGACAGTGTATGCTTGTGCATATGAACATAGTCATGCATCTATAGAGAGATATGTGTGTCTGCAAACTTGAACAATCTGTCAGCTGAGACACAGAAGATAAGTATTCACAACAGCATGTGAAGGAGTCTCCACGCTGTTGGATTTTATAGATGAAACAGGGAGGTAGGGTGGGGAGTGAGGGAGGGGTGGGTAGGGGGAGGAACAAAAGGAGAGTGGGAAAGTCCTTGTCACCTTGACAAGATACGTATGTGCACAAAATGCTCAACTTCATTGTGAACCTTAAATTTTGTGCTTATACATATCGATAAAATGGGGGAAAAGTATATTTTTTCTGTAGCATACTATATTCACTAAGAATGAGTGAAAATCACTATCGTCAAGAACTGACTGAGGAAAAAAGTAAATTTCAGATTTTGATTAGAAAATCTACCTGTATGTTAAGTTCTTTTGATCAAGGTTGGTTGTAAACTTACAACAGCTTAGTTTTATCTGCTTCCTGAATCATTTCATTTATTTCTGCTTTCATGTTTATTTCTTAGCCATGATGTATTAAAAAAAAAAACTTTAAGAAGCAGAGTTGGAAATTTACTGATTAATTAACTAGCAGAAGTTTCCTATTGGATGTGGTTGCCCAGGGAAGCATTTAAAAGGTATTTATTTTTGACTTAGTGCCAAGTGAAACATCACAAAGCTGGAACCTCTCTCCTATGTGACAGTCATTACCATGGAATTAATGTTACTTTTGGTTTTCTCGGACCTGAAAAACTATTGTCTAGTTGGATGCTTAGACAGTGTGGCATCGCTGAACTTGCAGCATGGGTATCTTCTGTCTCCTGCTTCTTAGCCATGGGCATATAAAGTTGGGGCTATGTTTTGTAATCTTGCTTTGGTTTGTCATGGGAAAGATACTAGTAAGTGCAGCTAGCATACACATAAGTGCCGTCACGTTGTGTTTTGGGGAGCAAACATTCTCACAGGTAGCATTTTATCTGCTCTTCACAATGGCTCCAGAAGTTAAGCAACTGTTCAGACATTACTGGTCACCGCCAAAACGGAGGGTCCCAAAGGATGAAGACTCCCATGGGAAGCTCGGGTGGGTAGACCAGTGGGTGAAAAGCAAAAATCTTCATACCTTTCCCTGAGTGCTATGTACAGGCTCTCAAAGGCTTGTGCACAACAGGGAAGAGGACAATGCTATTCTTTTTCAAAGTCACTCCAGCGCATGTGGTTGGACTGTCGTTCAACATTCAAGACATTGACACACAGTGAGTCACTGGACCAAGCAGGGCCCTCTGCCTAGTCTGCCTTCTGCACAGCTGTGTCCTTTGGCATTCCTTTGGCATTCCTTTGTGACATTGGCCTGAATCATGTCCTTGACTAAACAATTAAAAATATATTCTTTTAACAGTAGAGGAACACTAATTCATCCAAGACTATTCATCTATGCTGCCACTCGGCCTGGCATAGGCTGGTAGCACAACGAGTGTTTGTATAGCTGCTTCTGCTGTGGCAAGAAATTCAGAAAGGAGTACCTGTTAGTTAATTGTAAAATTTTCAAACAGTGAAATTAAAGTCAAATAATGTCAAGGCAGTGCCAAAAAATTTTAAAATAATTGTCTGTTTGTAAATTAATCATTGTGCATAGCTGGACTGAAATGAGTGACTTTGCTTTCTAGATAGAACATTCTAGAAAGATACTTGATTGCTTTTAACTCTAAATCAGATAAAATTATTTAAAAATGGAAAATTATCATCATTAATGTATTTTTTATTTAATCCATATAACTATTCTAAAAATTTTGTGTGAATATATTTGAGATGATGAAACTGAGGCTAAGAAATGTTAAATGCTTTTCATTTGTTTTCTCATAACCCCTACCACATTAATTCTGTGGGAAAATGGCAGAATTTCTCCTACTCAAGATGTAATGATATTTAAGACTTTTATATTAATACTTGATAGAAAAGATGGCAAATATTCTCTTTCAAATACATTGTTTGCAAGGCCATTTTCACATTAACAAGCACTTACCTCTCCTTACCGGAGGAAACAGAATCTCTTGATCAACTCCTCCTTTATTGTTTTGGTGTGTGACAACGCATTTGTGTTCCTTGTCCATAGATTCCCCTGTCACAGTCAGCCAGCTAAACTTCATGTAGGTGTCACTGGTCTTCATGGTCTCTCCCTGCTGGGATTCCAGAATCTTATCACCATCTTTTTGCTTCCAATACACCTTAATAATATCAGGAAAAAAATTCTCCAGTAGACAAAGATATGTTCCAGCCTCATGAAGATTTGTTTCAGCCACCGAAGGAAGAAAAATAGTGGGCTTTGGAGAAATATCGCCATGAAAATCTTTGTCTAAGGGGAAAAGGAAACATCAATAAAGAAAATAATTAGAGAAACATGAACAATGCAGGGTTTGAAAACCACACAGCAAAAGGAGCATGAGCAGCCCTTGAGTGAGCCCCATTGCGACGTTCACCACCCCTCCAGATCTCAAGGGACTGATTACTGTTCTTACTTTACTGATGTGCAAACAAAAGGCTTAAGAGTCACCTAATCTTTCAAAAGTCATAGATTTTAAGTTGCAAAGACTGGAGGGAAACCTCTTTATTCTTTCTCCACGTATTGTGATAAAATAAGACTTTTAACTACTCCTGACCAAGGCTTCCAATATTCACTACCCATTTCTTTTTTAATCTCCTCTGGTTTTTGTTGTTGCTGCTGTTGTTTGTTTTGTATGGAAGAATGTTTTCGTGGCAGATGTCAGGAAAGGGAGGAGGAGGCCAGGTCACCCAGATGATATTTGGATGATCTGAGATCGCCCCTAAAAGCATCCATTTCCCATGTCACTAGGGCTCTCTGGCCAAGTAATTGTTGTTTTTTCTTCCATCAAATGGTTACATCTATTTCATATTGGACAATATATTTCAAATATATGTTGTTTCCAACTATATTCAGTTGATTTTGCAAGTTGACAAGTTCGTATACAAGTTTGAAATCTTTCATGATAAATTTTAGCAGGAGCCTATTCTTATTAGCTAAAAAGTTTTAAGATCATTAGTACTGATGTTAGATATCAACTAACAATTAAGACAAAAATAAAGATTTAAAAGTTGTACACCAAAATTTTTTTGTAAAATATATTTTAGTTAAATTTTTCTTAACAAGTGATGAAAAAGTCTGTTAAAGAAAAATACCTCCAAGTCTAATTTTTTGTGGTTGTGAGTAGAAGCTAAAACTACCTTCCTTTTGAGCAGCTTGAAGTACAGCTCAGTCTTACAGAGAATTTCATTTCTGCAGTAAGTGTAGCTGTCAGAAAACAATTATACATAGGGGAGACAAGTCTCCCTGTACATGTGAATCTGAAGAACAACTATGAGACCCTTATGATCCACTGGGCATTATAAACAGACCATATTCAAGTTATCATGTTCAATTCTCATGTAATCTTGTCGGGTTTACACTGTTTTCCCATTTTATGGACAGAGAAATGAGGCTGAAGAGTAATCACCGACCTTCACTAAGCTGTGACAGAGGTAGAACTCTTGGTTTGCCTTCTTGCAAAGCCTAGCCTCTCCCCAAACACACCTGACCATGAGAAAAGAAAAAGTATCTACTCTACAGAGTCTACCAGAAACTTAATCTCATGAGAAACTTTTCCCCAAGGTCAAACTCTTCAGTGATCCATTACATACATTCTACACGAGCACTTCATAGAAATTTCACATGTATGCAAAGCCAAATCCTATCAGACTGCCTGCACAAGGTTATCTCTGTTCTCATTTAGAATAAGTATTTGTGTTAAAATCTGATGAGACTTCTATGTCAAATTCTCCTCATAGTTCTTTTTCTTCTAAACATGTTAATATTCTAAGAAGATCGTTTCTTAAGGTCCCTCTACTGCCATGGAAATGCACCGTAAGGATACTCACCTATGACAACAAGCTTTGTTCCTCCACCGAAGATTTTCTTATCATACCACAGTGATGTCACTCATGTCAGAAACCTCCATCAAGTTGAATGCCCCCAAGCTCTTCAAATTCTGCAGACCTGGAAGTCTGTAGAGACCAGCGTTCTGGTCCTGGGGTCATTCTGCCTATCTCAACTTTTGTGACCGAGCAAGTCAAGGATCTAAATTTAATTAAATTTAAATGTAAACATGTTGGTGCTGTATAGTAAAACCACGATGTTACTGTAAGTCAATTCACCATTGCAATCAGTACTGAAGAGAGACCAAATGAAAAAAGTGAGTAAAGGTAATCTGATTAAATACGCCATAAAGACACAAGGGGTTCTTACTGTCAACTTCATCCGTGTTCACTCTGACCATGTGCTCGAACATGACGGTTTAATTGTATAGGGCCAAGTGTTGTCATCACCTATAGAATTTCAGCCACTGGGGGAGCGGCGAGGTTCATGGCAACTAAGAAGGGGCAAAGTTCCTCTGTTCTCCTTTTGTATCTGCTCTAGGATAGCCAGAATTCCCAAGCCGTCATCACAGGAAACATTTTTCACACATGCGAGCTTTCACAGGCTGTCATCTGCTTTTTCTAACATTTTTAGACACTCAAAAGGAGCCTGTCTGATGAACTGTGCAAAAAGGCTTCATTTGTGTGGTCCAAATTCAGTCTCTTCCCCAGTCAGGAGCGCACCCCATGTGAATTCCATCAAACTTGCTCCAGAAAGTTCTGCTTCCAACCAGCTCATGCCCAAGCCCAGCTAGCAACTCTTGCCTTGGCCCTTCCTGGCAGAAGGACTAGAAACTTCTCAGAACCATCTGGGGTCACTAAGTGTTTTCTGCCTGATGCTTCGTGCTGAGGTGCCCCTCTGAGGATGGCATCAATGTTGGAGGCCCTCAGCACTGAGGCAGCAGTGATATGCAATGGGCTTGATAAAGGATCTTTTTTTTTTTTTTCACATCCCGAATGGATGTTGAAAACAATGCCTACCCCACACTTCACTTCTGCCTGAAGGACTCACGCGTGGACACCTATCTCCAATTTTATAAGAAAGAAAATAAATGAACCTAAAATTTTGTTGTGCTTTTCTGCATCAATTAATAATAAGTAAAAACTGATCAAGAAGCAATGTGCATAAGGACCACTTCCTCAAGTTCAATGTAATTTTTGTGTGTCACAAACACATGCTAATAAAAAGTATAATTTGGGGAAAATAACAAATGTATATTCCACTATGTATTTCTTGCACTTTTGAGCACAAAATTTTACTCTGTACTTCTTGCTACATACAAAATTCACTTCTCTTCTTTGAGCTTCTATTTTTATTTAGTGGCCTGCATTTATTTGTGAGTTTTGTTTCAGTTGTTTTAGTTCTTTATAAATGGACTTTGGCAAGGGCAGTTTACATCACTAACTCACAGCTGGCGTGTCCTACGTGATTCTCTTTTGGCCTGAGGGTTGACTGTAATAACGTTGATCAAATAAGGCAAGAGAGGTGGATAATGCATTTGCAAATCCTAGCTTTGGATGAAATCACAGATATGCTGGATTTAGGGACAGAAAGTGCAGGGACCTAAGACAAGGCTTTGTTTTCCCAAATCGTCTGTCACGATACAGGGATACAATCTTTGTGTGTATTCTTTCACATACAATGTCGCATTCTAGTCTAAAAATACAAGGTGGACAAGACACCATCCTGGTTTTGCAGTTTGCACTGGTAAAATAAAAAAGAAACACCGAAAATTAACCTAGATTTGCTAATTATTACCTGGGTCTGAGGTATCTACAATTTATCTAAATTTGTTTACAAACCTTTCCAAAAAGAAATAAGAAAGAGATCTGACTCTCTCAGTGCCAGGGATCCACAGTGGCTCTAAATGTCTTGGTAATGTCTCCCATGCCAGCTCAGGAGGAATCCTGCCTATCAAGAACTCAGCCAAGTCGCCTGTCTTCTTGGAGATCCCATTGAGATGAGGGACCAAATCAGAGCAATCCCAAGAACTCTGAGCCAGCACCTGCCCTGGAACCTGCAGCATCTGTGTCCCTGCCTCCCCTCTGTCACATCACCCACCGAATGGAAAGGAAATTTACCTGTAGTGATAAGCATTGTACCAGGACTGAACACTTGATGTCCTACTCTTCAATTATCCACAGTCTTAAAAACCCTTATGAAGTCTCCTTTTGCTTTTGTTTTAGTTTATACCAATATTTTTTACAACAGTTGTACACAACAAAAATATTAGACTTACATTAAACAAAGATAAAGCTTGAACAAAATCATATTAGTATAATTTGGGGGATTCAGATTTTTGGATTATAAATGCTCACCCAGTGTATGCATTTATAAGCACCAGCTGCTACTACCCAAATGAGGAAAAAAAGAGTTCATGGACCTAAGATCTTTCACCTTTGTGGCACCTAACACTCCAAGAAACTCAGTGGCCCCGATTAAACTAGAATATAGAAACTTGTCCAATGAACCGGAAAATTTTGGGTGTGGGGCCTTTTATCTCCAGCTGCAGAACAAATGACTTCAATGAGTATTTGCTGAGAAGATGAATGAGTAAATGAAAATATTTAAAAAATGGAAATCCTTTTCTTGGCCCTTTTATTGAAATGTTTTAGGGAATTTGCAAATTCCTGTCTCCTGGTCTTCTCTCGCATTGCTAAGAGAGTCAGAAAGCCATGAGTGCTGCATGATTTCAGCCTGCTCTCTAACCAGTGAGAGAAGCTTGGTGTGGGGATTCCTAATGTTCTATTGTAATTTAATGCAAGAATTATTTGCACTGTTAGGGATAAAATTAAGATGGAAAGGTAGTTGCTTTTCAGGTTATTCAGGAGAAAGGAGGACTTATCTAGCTACCTCAGAACATACAGAAGAACTAACGAACTCCACCATGAGGACAATCACTTGAAAGATCTGCAAAAAGTTATCTTGAAGAAATAACTTACACCAGTGGTCTACAGACATGGTCCTCAACACACTAATGTCTAGCTTGCATTTGTATGCACATGCATTCTAGGCAAGTGCGTTTATCCACTGTGCCATTCCTCCAGCCCTGCACGTGCATTTTAAATGAAGAATTTCAGAATGCTTTCTTACAAGGTAGAATCACAGCAGGATTTTGATTCCATATCGAGGATCCTGTATCTGTCAAATGGCTGCTCGTGAGCCCAAGAACACGACAGGCACAGGTCCGGTCAACTGCAAATCGTCGTTTTATAAGCACCTCCCCATTGTTCATTACTGGAATAATAAAAACTAAAAGCTACTTACCAGGAGATGTTTCTATGCGCTCAGTCTCTTCTGCCGTATCATGACCCTGCCTTCTCTGTCACAGTGCTCCCAAGTCTCCAGACATCTCAGCTTGCTTCTAAGCCTCGACACATGGCCTGCAACTTAATAACCTTGTCCTGGCAATTCGACCCTCTGGGTTTCCGCGGAAGCCTTTCCATATATGTTTTGTGGCATGTATTTGCAAGTTTCTTCATAACTTGAGTCATTTAGTTTTGCACTAAGGAAGAGAAATTGTGAGAAACTGCCAGAAGAAAACAGCAAGAGTAAGAGAAAATAGGAAATGGGCCACCTGGAGCACCGGCTACTTTTCTATGTTAACAGGAAAATTGTTCTGTGAAGTGTGGCTTTGGGTTTTTCCCCCCACATGTTCAGTTGTTCAGTTGAGTTCAGCCTGCTCAGAGTTTGCATCAGAGGAGCGAGCCTCCCGTTCCCACACACAACACGCTTGTCCCGAGCAGTTGGGAATATATTTCTGAGAAAAAAGGAAGTTCTTTCCTGAAGTAACTGAAAGAGCAGAAGTGCCAGCGTGTTTCAGAAATGTGACTTGAGGTCTCCATGCTCAACCTAGACACGCTCACCACTTGCATCATGATTAATTATAGGAGCTGATAAGTTCCTTGATTGCTTTTCCTGGAATGACAGAATAAAATTGCACAGTTTTATTTCTACAGTACTAGCTCCTATGAAATGGCAGGTTCCTTGTTGAGATAAGAATATGGAAAAATTCCAGTCTCCGGATGTGTTGAACACAGAAGCTATTTGGAAGGAGTTCTGAGTCCTATGTCGCTCAACTCAAAGCCAGGAAAAAGCACCAGCCAGAACTGGCTTGTGCATGAGACTAGAAGAAGAAACCACTATCATTTGAACGGCCTTCTGAATTCATGAACGAGTTGACTGCAATTTTTTCCAGAATTATGTGTAGGTTTTATATGTTTATTCTGGGGTGTTGGTGGTAGACTAGGTATGTGAGTTTTAAATTCTATAAGGATGCATAAATGCAAAACATCATGGAAAAATGTTATGGAAAAAATATGATCAGCCTGAGTTTTCATAAAGTCAGTTGGAAGCTGAACTTTCTGGAGAAAGATTCAAAAATGTGAGCACACGTTTGGCAATCTCAACACTTATTACAAAACTATGGGGATAATATATCAATGATGTAAAGATGAAGAAACAAAGTTCAAAACCATAACTTAAACAGAAAATGTCAAGGTGTATGTGGATATCTAAAAACATGATACAATGTTTTTTATTGTATGGAAATGATTATTTTAAAATTGTCATTAGATGATGGTTATATATTGGAAAGATAAAAATTTCTCACTGCATCTTCACCCATGTTCACTTTCAAATAAATATATTATTTGAAATAACTGTTTTTGCAAAAGTAAATGAGGGGTACTAACGGAAGGCTATGGGAAGAATGCAAAGGGACCAGCATCGTGCTACAGGAAGAGGAGTGCATCTCGGGAAAAGAAAGGGAATAGCCCAGGGAAGTAGTTCCAGTAACCTCTGCATGTCTTAAGGCGATCTCAGATGGCCAATAGGAGGCAACGATAGTGGCTTACTCCTGTGACAGAGAGGCATGAAAAATGGCTGCTGAAATTGACCTTAGCAGGTTATCCAAGGTTTGAGAAAATTTTCAGAAAAAAGATTAGTATTGTAAGAATATACGATAGAAATAAAAAACCCTTTAAAATCATTAAGATCAGGTGGAGACCCCAGAGCTTGCATGCCTGGTGAGGTGATGTTCAGTGCAGTCTGACGAGGCTTGGTTTTCTCACCTGTGAGATGGAGATGAATAAACTCATTTCTCAGAGTTTTGTAAGATTAAGGTGAAATAATGTGTCCAGGAGAATAAAGACTGGGACATAGACCTTGTTAAAAAAAAAAGGGGGGGGTCATTTTTCTCTTGTTATTGATGCCAAAAATTTGGACACAGATGATTTACTCTTAAAGAAGAAATAGAAAAACCTCAGACAAGCGTATAAAAATCAACAATTTCATTTCTCACCAGAATGTATGCAACACGTACACCTACACACACACACACACCTATGACTAGCAGAGACAACCTACATGACATTCGAAGCAGGCCAAGTAACAAATAAATACATAAAAGTCAAATGCACAAAGTGACAGAAGTGTGTGATGAATACAGTTTTGCCTCACCTCTTCAGGATTAACAATGACAATATTCAAGGTTAACCAACCTTACATTTATTAGTTGATCGAAGAGTATTTTGTCTCACATTCCAAGGCTGCGACAAAAAATAATGTCTCCATTTTTTTTTTTACATTGGTTCATTTTCTAGAAATGTTCATGTTCCTGGACCATGATGTCTGGCCTACCTCTAAATTAGAGCCTTCCAGGAAGAAAGGTGAGCAGACCACTTTCATGACCACAATAAATATAGTATGTGACATGTGCAAGGGACATAATCATGCATTTCTCTAGTAAGCCACCAGTGCGTAAGTTTGATTTCACATTTACCATTCCCTGTGGAATATTGGCTACGTTTCTGCATCAAAAAACTTTCATTGGAAAGTCTTGCGTTTACTTGTTTGTAAAAACGCGAGGGCAATCTGGGAGAGTACGAATCACTCCACCTTCAAGCAGGCTTGTCTTATGAGCGGTTTTTCCATCTAGCTTCCTTCTGAGTTTAATAATCTCCACGCGTCAGAGGAATTTTCTGCACTTAGAGTAGTTGACACGTTCCTCCCTCTACTTGTGTTACAGGTACTTGTTTATTTGTGTAGCATCCACAGGCAAGCACACCTGGCATGGGATGTGGTTTTATTTTTCTGTCCTGAGATGTGGAAGAAACTCCTGTGGGGAATTAACACCCTCATCTCCAAAATCTCCTTCCCACTTCCTCTTTACCTGTTCTTCAACCACAAGCCTTGGACTCGACCTGTCTGGTCATGAAGGGAAGCATAGGGTACACCACAAGTTAGGCACCCTCCATAAACTGACCTTTTCTTTAGCTTTGCCTACATATGGCTATCATCTTTGACAGAGTGACAGGAAGCTTCTAAAATTTAGGTTCAAGTTTGCAAGATCCTAGATCATACTTCCTTTAAAATTTTTTATTCATTTGTTATTAACACATCGCTTCACTTTCCCCTTCCCGCCCCCTCAAGCCACCCTCCACCATATCCCCACCGTCCTCACAAAGTCTACCTGTTTCTGTTTTCTTCAACTGCTTCCTGCTGGTTGAATGTAAGTTGAAAAGATGGCTTGGAAAGAATGGTTCCTGGTCTGGCACAAATCTATACAAGGCAGTGGTGCTGACTCTACATTGCCTGTATATAAAATTCAGGGATTTTGTTACGGTTTGGACCTGAATGTCCCCCAAAAGCCTTATCTATTTGAATGTTGTAGAGCACCTATGGAACCATGTGCGGTTAAGAGGTGGGAGCTGGTCAGAAGGGGCAGAACATTAGGGCTTGTCCTGGAAGGAGTGGATCACTAAGACATGACTTGGAAGAGAATATGCTAACTCCACCCTCCTTGCTCACCTGACTTCCTGTCCACAGTGCTGTGCACAGCTTTCTTGCAGCTCGGCCTTCACCATTGCCAGCAACCCAAGAATGGACCAAGACCTTTTGAACCTATGAGCTAAAATAAATTTTCCCTCTCTTAAGTTGAGGATGTCGGATATTTAGCCCCAGAAATGAAGAAGTACCTAAGATAGGTTCTTTCTGAGAACTACAGAAATTATCAAGATAAATAAAAATTAGGGCTGGGTGGGTTGCGTGCTCCTATAATTCCAACTTTCTCATTGCTTCCTGGCCTACATGCCAATCCACAGGCCTGCCCAGAATTAGGCTTTGTTAACCTACTAAGAACTTCTCAAGCAAGTCACATTGATATACCACAATTAATGGTCACACTATGTATAAGTGATTTTGTTGTTAATATACTTCAGTACAGTGTGAAATCTATTAGGCATCCATATTTTTGTACACAATAGAACTGATAACCTGCTTTTTTGAGTGACGAGAAACTCTCTGATCTGCATATAAAAATATACGTATGTACCATACTTAATGTACATATGTAAGGTACTAAAGCTTCCTTTTTAAAGATTTCTCTCTATACCAGTGGATAAAAACCAAGGACAAAAGCAAAAAGGTCACAGGTTGGACATGCCTGCAAAAGAAACATTTTATTGAAGTGACTACGACTTGTGAAAGAATAAAAAAAATTAAAATCACATATCCCTTTCTTTCCATTTGGGCTGTGTGTGTATGTTTATCGTATATAAACCAGCCCTGTTTTCAACATTCTCTGTGCAAACGTGGTGCATACTTTCAAGTTTACTTACACATTTTCCAAAACTTATATTCATTAAGTACAAGGTGTTTTGTCACTTTGGAGCACGTAGACATAGAGAAGATGCCCTTTTTCTTCTGTTCATCACTTAAGTGTGTCCCTAGGTTGCCACCTCAGGGGTCTGTTGATCAGTCCAGGTGCCATCATCTCTTGACCTGTGACTCCAGCCAAGTGGCCACCACAGCGAGCTCCTTCTACACATCCTTTTGGAGACGGAATGAAGCAATCTTTCTCCTCTCTTCATTGTAGAAAGGGCCCCCATTCTCGGGCTAGGTTTAATCTTGCTAGGTCTTCTTTTCTTTGAGTCACTGTGCACATCAGGTGAGAGATGAGGTGTGTGGAGAAGCAACATTCCCATTGTGGCCACCATGGCCAGGAGTCTCCATGAACATGGTGTAGGATATGAGGTCCAGTTCTGTCCCTGGGAAGGCCCCTAGAGACCCCTAGTATTCCCTCATCGGGCTTCAATAGCATCTTTGCACTTCATAGCACAGCCTGGTCCTTAAAGGGGAGAAATGGAGCTTGAATGTGAAGTGGCAAGACAAGGCTTGACTCTTCCCTTTCCTCTTTGAGATTCAGAGATGATATAATATTTCAGCTAGTTTTAGACCCCGCCCCTTGCTGCTCAAAGGATCACCGTTGAGGACTACCTTCGGTGTCTTCCTGTCACCTCTGTGATTGCTTGAGCAACCGCCCACAGAGTCATTGGCTTGTGCAGCCCTCGTGGGTCTGGTGACAACTATCCTACCCTTTCCCACTCCGGGCTGCTCTGGGTGGCAACAGGAGGACCACTCCTAACAGGGCAAAGACTAGAGACATCTCTGGTTCTCAATGGGCCATGACCAACACAGCCACCAGTCCTGGAAAGTTGTTGAACGTGGTAGCAGTCAATATATCAGCCTTCCTTTGCCTAGGGAATTGGTGGAGCTGTCAATCCAACAGCATCCTCCATAGGGAACGAGCTTTGATGATAACTCTACGGGCTGTCTTAGATACAGCAAGCCTGCCGTCAGAGCCTTGGCTACATTTACGTTGGCTGCAGCAAGCTTCAAACACGAGCTTACCCCATGTGACTGCTCCGCAGGAGTAAAGATGACCTTACTCCAAAAGCCTCAAGAGAGCACCATGAGGTGCAGGAGACTGTGCATACTCAGGCCCGCCTAGGCAGAGTTTCTTCTCAGGTATCATCAGGTCAGGCTATACTGAGTACGGCCGCCCATACTGCAGCACAGGCACCAGTCTGAGACTCCCATGGGCGGTCTCGGTACCTACTGGTAGTTTTCATCTTGTGCACACTTGTGTGTCAATCAGCTTTCCCATCACTGGACAAAGCACGTGATGTGCGCCATATGCAGAAAAAAGGTTTCAGTCCATGGTCATCTGGCTCCAAAGCAGTTAAATCATGGTAGATGAGTAAGGTAAAACTAAATACCTTGCTCATCCATGACAGAAAGATGCAGAGGGGAAAAGGAAGAAGACAGAGACAAGGAACGGCTAAAGACATGAACATACCCTTCCTGTTTATACCCCTCCGCCCTACTCCCTCTAACCAGGCCCCACCTCCTAATGGCACAGTCAGCTGTAATTGGCTAATGGATGAATCCTGTGCCAAGATGAATGGCCCTATGGACTAGTCGTCTCCCAACAGCCCCAATTCTGAGCATAGGACACTTCAAGAGGAAATTTTAGAATACATCATAGCAAGTAGGCTGAGCATTCTGTTACTTGGTTTATGAAAATTTACGGTAGCTGAATGATTCAGAATGAACCTTCCTAGGAGTAGGATCGGGACCTTGTGTCCACACTCTCCCACCCCACCTCGCCACTCACTGGCAGCAGGCTATTACCCCTCAGCATGCACGACGGCATGAGGGCTGCTGAAGTGGTACAGAGAGCTACAGCGTAGCGAAGAGCCCCGGGTGGCAGGTGCCTATGGTGACCAGTTACACCAGACTGCAGAAGAGCCCGTGAGAGGTGCTTAAAGCTGCCAGAAGGGTCAAGAGGGCTGCCAGTGGGGCCGCAGCTCTGGCTACTGAGGAAATAACAGGGACAACTGGGAGTTGCTAGGGGCTAGTAACATCCGAACTTAGAGGCGTAAAAGTAAGAACGGTGAAGTTGGAGGAACACCACAGCTGCTAAGAGTACTTGCCAAGCACTGCATTCAATTATCCAGGATCACGTAAGCCAGGTGTGGTGGTGCACAATGTAATCCCAGCACTAGGGAGACTGAGGCAGGAGGGTTTATGTGCATTTGAGGCCATTCTGGACTGCATAGTGAGCTCAGGAGCAGCCTAGACTACAGAGGGAGACCCTGTCTCAAAAAATTAGAGAAAAATAACCCCATAAAACTATGATAGCAAATAAAGTCTTAAAAATTAAAAGTGTTAACTCTAAGAACTAGAACACATTTGTACTTAAAGCCCAGACCTGTAACACTAAGAGTTGAAATCCACCAACACTCATAGCCTAGAGCTACTAACATCAAAGTAGCTGCACTTTCTCAGTTCATGATTTCTATCTGGATTGAGCAAAAGAACCTCAACTGACTGGTGACGATTGTTTTCCAGTTACTGTTGTGTCTCTGCATGAACTACGTGCATGATTACTGTGTGGTAAGAAGTTCATATTAACGATTGTATCAGTATGAGGAAAAATGTCTGCAGGGACAGTTTTCCTTACTAATTTCCACCTTGTTTGGAAGAGGACTTCAAGGATGTGGGAGAGGGATATTTACACTTTCACTCTCAACAGTTTGTACTGCTCCTCCTCGGAAGTTCCTAACTTCTAACTGCTAATCACAGAAAGTACACAAAAAGTTGTCTGAATTGTTATTGTTGATTTGTGAGTGATATTACTTTGTTGTATCTGTATATGCAGAGAGAAGGTATTACCATATTTTTAAACATTTGAGCCTCTTATTTAGTTTAGTTGTTTGTGTAGAAACCTGAAGCACAAGGTCTTCAGAGCACGTGTGTGGAGGGGGGCTGGTTCTGCACCAGTCCTGAGCCCTGAGTGTGGCCTGAGCTGCATCCAGTCCCCACACACAAAGTTTCTACTTTGGTCTCTCATCTAACCTCCCTGACGGTGGTTTCTTTATAAACACTACGTTTCTCGCTACATACATGCTCACTACACTTCTTCAGGGTGGCTTGAGATACAAATGAAGGTGAGTCAAAGCTACAAAGATCATTCACCCCCTGGAAACCCCCATTGCTAGTGAACTATGGGAAAATAACAACAACAGGAAACATTCCTGTAATATATACGCTAGTCAGCTACTGGAAATCTCTGCATACTCGTGAAGAAATAACTAGCCCATGCTTGAGCCATTCACCCTGAGTTCCCAGACAGCACAATAACAATAAGGTAAAAATGTTGCCATAGCATCCTGCAATTGTTGGCAAGACGTGGGGCTTGCTGGGAGAGCAGAGACCGAGAGTTGCCCCAGGAAGGTACAATTGTGAGGTAGGGAGGCAGGCAAGGGCTGGAACGCAGCTCGGTGGCACTGTGGTTGCCCATGTGAAGAGGATGTGGGCTGGCAAAGGCCCATAGTTGGTTCTTGTACATGTTATTCTGACTATTCTACCTCTGTGCCGCTACCATGCCAGTAGGCACAGTAGTACCTGGCCTCGTCTTCTTTCTCTAGGAAGTTTATTTTCAAGTTGGAAGTGGATGTTCGAGTATTTTTACTTGCTTCAAATTTATTCTTCTTCCCACCAAAGCTCTGTTGAGTAGTGGATACCCTAACACTCAGGAGAAACTGCAAGCCTTCATTTGCTTTCTGTCGGTACCAGTACATATATGTACCGCTGAAGCCTGAGATGGACGCCTTACAAGGTATGGTGGCACTCTTGTCGCTTGCTCTGGAAATGACTATTTCTGGTTGCTCCAAATTCCCAAGGCCGACTGTAAGCAAAGAAGAAAAATTCATGAACAAATGATAAGTAAGAAGTGACAATCGTGCACGACTTCATTCTCTCCCGCTGGTGGAAATGACGGGAACAACTTACAAGCCCAGAGGGAGCAGAAGAGGACTGGTGTCAGGAGTTGCATTGTGTCGTCGTGGCTGGCTTCCCAGGGAAAAACGACACAGTGAGGACCCTGGGAGCTGGAAGTCTAAGGTCAGTGACAGGACGGCGGGGCTGTCCTAGGCTTATGAAGAAGTAGAGGGTCAGGTGATTTCCTGGAGTTCTTGTGATCTGCTGCAGTCAAGGCCAGTTCCGGTTTCCTGGACCACAGGAGCTGGGCACACCGGGTAAGTAGATCAATTGTCAAAATGATCCTCTCAGTATCGATGGGCTCATTTGTTCTGGGGCAAGATACGTGCATGCCCTACTCACACCATTTCTCTGCTTCTTTGTACTGTGCGAATGTTGTTTGGGAGCTACTAGGATGCATCTGTTTGTCTCTATGGCTTTTTCATTTTTCGGTTTGGCTCATGATTCAGAATTCAGGTAAGAAATTTGTTCTCAATTTTTCAACATAAGGTAGTAAAACGTGCTATTCATTTTATTTATCTATGCCATATGGACAAGCAGTAGAATATGATTTAAATTAATTGGCAGCCACAGAGCAAGTTGTGGCTCAGGGAAATCCTGTTTTATGTGCATCCTCCTCGCCTCTTAAACTAAACTATGCTGAAACCGTTCGATGGCATAACCAGGGCGGGCAATCAACTCCTCCCCACCTGGACCCTGAGAGGGCCTGTGACCACGTGCCACACCGAGGAACACTCAGAAATCAAGATTAGGATTAAGGGGTAATTCCAGATACATATAGAATCTCGTAGCCATTACAGGCTTGTCACTCGTTAGGCAAAACACATGTCCTCTTATATTATTCTATTTCACCATCTCAACAGCCCTATGAGGTGGGCTTTGTGATACATTTGAGCCATGGTTAAGTAGCTGACTCAATAATGCAGAATTTATAAATAAAATATTCAGAAAATGACAGTCATTTATAAATGAAAAGCAAACTAAAGTATGACATAAAATTATCAAAGGTTCCTGTCATTTACTTTTTCCTTCATATTTTTCTCTACATTTTAGTGGATAAAACAGAATTTCCCAGTACTACACTACTAAACACACACACACACACACACACACGCACACACACACACACATGCAAGTCAGCATTTCAAAATGACATCTGCAACTCACATGTTTCAGCCCTATTCACAATAGCAGAGGTATAGAATTAACCCAGGTATTCATCAATGGATGAATGGGTAAGAAATATGATATGATATGTATCAATACATAGAAAAATATTGCCCAAAGGTAATGAAATTCTGTCATTTGCAGCAACATAGTTGTATCTGTAAAACATTTTGTTTTTTGAAGTAAGTCAGGCAGAGAAAGACAACTATACAATACTTCTTGTTATCTTCCTGTTATTCATCAGACGTTAATGTTTCCACTCTTACGTGGAAGCTCCAGAGGCGGTCTCCTAGATACAGAGAACTGTGGGATGGCCATCAGGGCCTGGGAAGGGCAAGAGGGAAGGGCGCGTGGGGACAGGTGGTAAGTGGATGGGCGTGGCATGCAGCTGGCTAAAGGGGACGGCCTCTAGTGTACAGTGCTATGGTTGGTGATCAATGAAATATTTCAAGGTGGCATGTAGAATGGATATTAAATATTTTTCATAAAGAGAAATGATAAATTTCTGATGTGCTGTTTACACTGATTTGATCATTGCAAATTGTACATATGTATTGAAATGTCACCATGAACCCCATAAATGCCATTAGGATCAATTACTATAGCTAATTAAAATTATGTATTGATATATAATTATGCATATATTAAATATTGTACACCTATTATACACATATATTATATACATATATATGTACATATATAGAGATCTTCAACTCCTTCAAGCTGGAGGTTTAATGAATAGTTGCTTAGTAAATAAAAGAAAGAGATAAAAGAAATAAAGCTCGTTGACATTTGGGGCTGCGTAGTGATTGGGGAATGTTGAGAGGGAGAGCAGCTGTCCTGTAATCTGTGACGTGTTGAGCAGCATCTGCAGTGTCTACCCACCATTGTTCCCTTCTTGTTTAACAACCAAAAATGTCTTTAGGCATTGTAGTGTCCCCAGAAATGGGAAATGCATCCAAAGGAGACTCACTGGTGTGACAAAGTGCATGTTTGTTTTTGTGAGGGACTTGCACTGTGATATTCACTCAGGGCAGGGACAGGGTCAAACTCCAGGCAATCATCTAGCATGTAAAAATCCCATACCCTGCCCAACACTATTCGGTAATGTACCAGCCACCATGTTTGGTCTTGAGGAATATCAGGGGGAGTCACTCTAACTGTGTCATCCAGCACACAGCACTGCCAACTGGCTTGTCTGGTTGCCATCTCTCAGTTTCATAAAGTTCATGCTTGCTAGATTTGACCCAGGTGGATGATTGCTCAATAGATCTAGTGAGTCAAGACTTCCTTGCCCACAGTGAGAGCTCCACTGATGTCAGTTATCATTAGAGAGTTCTCAATAGAGATCTTGTAATGACCCTTTATTGCGTATGGCCTTTAAAAGCTATAAAAACTGTAGAGGTATTGACTTAGTCCAGCCACACTATGCTAGTCTGAGTCTGGAAAGATTCCCAGAGACTTTTCCTTGAGCTCAATTAAACCACGTGACTCTACATTTTCTTCAAAATCAAAATGCATCACTCAAGTAAAATCCCAAGGTGTGTGTGTTACTGCAGTACATCTTAGCTAGAGTTAGGTCCTGCCGTGCCTGTACACTTTAGCCTCTAGGAAAGTGAGTAATATTTAATTTAGTATTCCCCCTAATTTTTTATGCTGTGAGAAAGTGTGTTCAGAAAAACTTAATGTGACACGAATTGGCCTGCACCAAAGAAGTCATAAAAAATTGTATATATCATGGAAGTGGATGGGTAGCTTGGGCCACAAACATGAACACGGGTGACCCAGAAAAGTCTGTGGGAGAGAGAGCTGATGTCTGAAAAGTCGAGGCTGAGCACTTGCACATACATCTTTGAAGCTTCCGGCTTGAGAAAACATAGAATCTGCCGACTCTATGTGAAATTGCCACAAGAAGTTTCATAGAGTAGGCTGTTTAGAAGCACATGGGTGGTAACTGTGGAGACCCTTCAAGGACCACAGGTGCTTCTAACACAGGACCTCTGACTGACATGTACTCAGCCAGAGGGCGCACTTTTCCTAAGAGAACTATTTCTTCCAATTCAGTGATGTCATGGCAGCCACTGTGTGTGTACAAGCTAGACCATGCATCGAATGTAAATTCCCTCTTCTAAATCGTCACATTCCAGCTCTCAGGATTCTGCCCCACACATCCCCTGGCTCACCCCTGTCCCCACCCCACTCTCCCCAATCCCCCAGCCTCAGCGCCTCCCGCCACCTTCCTTTGCGCCAGGGGACTGAGATCATGTCTCCGCTTCCCTCTTGGAATCCTTCATGCTGCTGTGCCTGCCTTGGAGGATAAAGCCCAGCGATCTTAGGACTGAGGGCCTTCATGTGGTGGTCATGGCTTTTCTGTCTTTCTGTCTTCAGAGGCTCTCTGCCTAGAAACCCGTCACACACATGTACAGATTTAGGAGCAGTTTGTCCTGTGGAAATTGTTCTAGGTACCTCACTTCACCGCTGCTCGCTTTCTGGCTCAGCTCAGCCACTCTCTTCCAGGCGGCTTCCCTCCCCACATCTGTCTCCCCTAGAAGTCAGGGACTGAGGAGCTCCTTCCTATTGCTCGCTAGTGCCCCCCCACCCAGTGTCTCCCACTCTCGATACCCTTCCTGCCCAAGCCCTAGCCCTATTCACTGTCCTTAGTCCTTGGGGATCCACCGGCTGGGAATACAGAGCATATATAAATGTTTTCATTATTTCCAGTTGTGATCAGAATAAGCGAAAGCCTGAAGGCGTGGGTGGAACAGTGCCCATTGAAGAATTTCGCTTCATCCTCATGCAAGCGGAAGACCGCACTAAAAAATGAAACACATAAAAAGGAGAGTCAGGTAATGGACGTGTACCAAGCACTCTGTATGCATTATCACATTGAACTTCATTAATTTGCCATACTCCTCAAGAGGCCTTCCTAGAAGACAAAGGCAGGTGAAGTGTTCACAGCTGGTAGGTGACAGGCTGGAGACCCATCATGTCACAGCAGAGCCTGGGCCCTTTGGTCCCTCCCTCCCTCCCCTGCTGTTTCCTCATCCATCCAAGGAGAATGGACGCAGGGCCGCATTGGTGGGTGTGGGTGAATCACGAATAAGTTCCCCAGGAAGTGTTCAGAGCAGCACCTGTCATACCACCAGCCTCAAGGACAGGGGTGATTTCTGTCACCTGGTGTCATTCTGGCTTCAGTGCATGAGCCCAGGTCAGCCCAGGAACGTACCAGCTTGCTCAGGTCAGGAAAGACAGAAGGCAAGCATGTCCCAGTGCAAATGACAGTGACTAGTAACTTGAGTCCGTTTGTTAGAAACCAGGGTTTATGTGTGTGGCTTTTAATACTGTAAAACTGGAGCCATTCAGGAAATACATAATCCTGATTTTTAAAAATAATCTCCTACAGATTTTCATTCAAGGAGGTGAGACTCTGTCACTCTGAAGGTTGAAGTCAAAATGAGGAGGCACAGTTCAGGGAGAGATCACTATCAGGCACTGCGTGGTCTCCTTTCTGGAGAAGGTAAAGCTCATGACTATAGCTGCAAAGACCCTGGCCCAGGTCCCGGCGGCCGTCAAGGACAAAGCAGGGGTCAGTGAATGGTGAAGGGTCAGAGTAGGGGCAGAATTTCCTCTTGGAAGGTGCTTGTGGTGGATGCACAAGCAGAGCCATGCTACCACCACAGGTCTACACAAGTCTCTCCTATGTGGGTCCGGCACAGTGACAGTTGGGGCAGAGAACAGGGTCTCTGTTCCCTGGGCCCATGGGTCTGTCAGCAACTGGGGAAGACAGAGACACAAACAACCCCGAAGCACGGCAGCAAGCGCCAGCCTTAACCCCATGCTTTCTCGCTCTCATGAGGAGGCCTTGGCCTGGACTTAGGGCTTCACTTGTAGAGTAAATGAGGAGCTTGCTCAGAGGCCAGGCATGACTGAGTTATAAATCCCAGGACACGGCACACAACTTGAGAGAGAGAAAAGATTTAAGGAGCTCGAGGGATCAATTTCCCTCAGAATTTCTTGCACTCTCCAATCCATGTAGAAATCTGAAGCACAAGGACTCTACAGTGCGTGCACGGTACAGGGCTTGTTCTGTCCCAGCCCTGAGCTCTGAAAGTGCACTAAGCTGCACCCTCATCCCAGACACTGGATTGGCACTTTGGTCTCTCACGTACCTGGACAACATGATCGTTTCTTTAAAGATGCAGTGCTCACTAGCTGTCTTCAAAATGTGCTTGGGATGCTGGGATGCTTGGGATGTGATGACTCTGAAAGATTGAACCCACCGTGACTCAGGGACTAAATTGAAAATAATCATAACAGGAAGTGTCTTTACAATATTTACACCTCTCTCCTGGCCTGCCCACCTCTCTTGCCTTCATTCTGAGCCACTTAGCTACTGGGAATCTCTGCACCACAGCCAAGTAGAAATCAACTGGAGCGGGCCTGAGCTAGGAAACCTGTATTATTTAGTAAATGCCATGCCTTATTTTTCATCATGTGGAGCATAATTGGTGACCCAATGTGAGGTTTGATGGGAAAGCAGATGCCAAGAGTCACCTCATGATGCTACAGAAGGACTGCAGGGTGGGAGGCACCGACAGCGCCCAGCTCAACTGTGGTTGCCACCATGAGGAGGGTGTGTGCTTGCAAAGGCCCAAAGTTGGTTCTTGTATATGTTATTCTGATTATTCTACCACTGTACCCCCACTGGGCCAGTAGGCACAGTAGTACCTGGCTTAGTCTTCTTTCTCTAGGAAGTTTATTTTCAAGTTGCAAATGGATGTACGAGTATTTTTACCTGCTTCAAATTTATTCTTCTTCCCACCAAAGCTCTGTTGACTAGTGGTTTTCCAGACATATAGGAGATACTGTAAGCCTTCATTTGGTTTCTGTCGGTGCCAGTGTACACTTGTACTGCTGAAGCCTGAGACGAATGCTCTACAAAGTATGGTGGCACTCTTGTCTCTTGCTCTGGGAACGACTATTTCTGGTTGCTCCAACTTCCCGAGGCAAACTCTAAGCAAAAAAGAAAAATTCCCATGAGCCAAAGGTAGATGAGACCTAACAATCGTGCATGATTTCATTCTCTCCCACTGGTGGAAATGACGGGAACAACTCACAAGCCCAGAGGGAGGAGAAAACTGGTGTCAGGAGTTGCATCCTGTTTTCTTGGCTGGCTTTCCAGGGAGAAGATGACACAGTGAGGACCCTGTGAGCTGGAAGTCCGAGGTGAGTGGCCAGAGGGCGGGGCTGTCATGGGCTTATGAGGAAGTGGAGGGTCAGGTGACTTTCTGGGGTTCTTGTGATTTGCTGCAGTAGGAGCATTTCCTTTTTCCTGCACAGAGGAGCTGAGCACTTGGGCAAGTGGACAAACTGGGACATATTTGGAAATACCTGTGGTGTGCAGGTGCTCATCTGGGACGGAGCAGCAAGGATTCCATGATCCACTCACACTCTCCTGCTGTCCAAAAGTGCACAAATACTGTTCTGGAGCAGTGATGACACTCCTGCTGTGTTCTGTTTCATGGCTAGTTTTTAATCTGTTCTTAATTTTTCAATGAGAAAATAAAAAGAGGGAGCAACCTACTAGTGACCCCCTCCCAGACACTGGGAGCTTTCACCCCTCTGTCCTTTGTTCATAAATAAAGAGCTGCTGTCATAAACCTGCCTCTTTCATCCATGATTTCATTCTTTGATGTCATGGGGGGAAAATAAAAACGAAAAGAAAGTGAATCCGCTTGCAGTATGTGATTTAGCTAGGTGTGGCGTATTCATCAGCACTGAAGTATTTTCTTTAATTAATTAGGATGTCACACAAGGGATCATGACTTAGAGACATCACATTTCACGTAAATCCTGAATTCCCAAGAAGCAACTGGACTGAAACTCCTAGAAGAGATGAACCGAAGCACATTGGAAGTCGGCTTCTACTCTACCTTAGCCTTGAACTTGCTTCATGCCACATGAAAGAGTTGTGTCAAACCGAGGTTATGTTTAATGGTCACACGTCAGGTTAAGACTGGTAGAGCTTCTCAGAGTCAAGGGAGACTCGCTGCTCTTCAGCCATTGTAGATGTTCTCATATTTATTTTCACCTCCTCAGCAGCCCCATGAGCTGGGTTTACCAGGGTGAACATTTGAGGTATGAGGAGAGTGGCAAGGAAAAGCTATGCAAATGGCACAGAATGTGTAAATGAGAAAACTCACACACACCCTAATCATCTGTTACAGAAAATAGATAGAATGTATAGTCTAAAAATAGCAACACTGGTGCCCATCATTTGCATTCTCTTTTGTTTTTTTCCTACATATTTATAGCTAGAAATAAAATTGGCCCAGTACAACACGTACACACAAGAAAATAGAAATCAGCGTTTCAAAGACATGTCTGTGCTTGCCTGTTTTTGGCAGCAGTATTCAAAATAGTAAAGGCATGGGCTTAGCCTAGGTGTCCATTGGTGAGTGAGTGGATAAAGAGAATGTGGCAGGTGTACACAACCGGGCTTGACTCAGCCTAAAAGAGAATGAAATCCTGTCATTTGCAGCTGTATGGTGGTAACTGGAAGCCATTTTGATAAGGAAAACAAGTCAAGCAAAGAAATATAAATAGGCACCCCTTCTTTTTACCATCTTATTACTTATAAGACATGAATGTTTCCATTTCTATGAGGAAGACTTGCAGGCAATCTCACAGAGGTAGAGAACAGTAGTGGTTACCAGAGCTGGGAAGGGTGTCGGGGCGGGAAACATGAAGATGGGTTGGTGAGGGGATGGGTGCAGCCGCATAGGAGGAGCAATTTCTAGTGTACAGCGCAAGAACTGTGGTTGACGAAAACTTAAATACTTCCACAAAGCATGTAGAGTGGGTATTACACATTCCCCACACAAACAGGTGATACATTTCAGAGATTGTGCATGTCCCACTTACCCTAATCTTAATATTTCCCTCCCATTTTATTGATATGTGTAAGCGCAAAATTTAAGGTTTACCATGAAGTTTAGCGTTTTGTGCACCTACGTATCTTGTCAAGGTGACAAGCACTTTCCCACTCTCCTTTTGTCCCTACCCTACCCTCTTTCCGTCCCCACCCTACCCCCCCGTTCACTTTGTTTTTTGTTTTAAGTTCCCCCTCATCTTATTATTACACACTATATATGTGTGTTGAGATGTCGCCTCCTAAATATTATTATGCCCAGTCATAATATGTCAAGCAAAATTCAGTGTAGGTAAGGGCAGGTGTGAATCACCGGGCCACAGGCTACGCTGTAACATGTGCCAGAATCACTTCCTTCCAGATTTCCTACCACAGGTTTTTACCTCCGCTCTGAGCTAACAAGAGCATGGTATTTCCGCAGGCTCAATCCCGAACCCACCACAGCCTTGGACCTTGGACTTCTTTGTGAAGAAGTCAAAGCACAGAAGATGTGGGCCCGCCTCTCCTTAGATCAGTACCAAATGATGGAGCTCTTCCTCCTTTTTTCACCACTATCTACAGCCCACGTGACCCTTAGGCCTGGTAAAGGGCATTCTTCATCCCCTTGTGAACTGGAGACTTGGCTCCCGCAGTAGAAACACAAAATTACGACAAAGAAGCAAGGGCATGATTTAAGATGGCCTCTTAATGGGGCTGGCGGATTCCACAAACGCCTACGTCACACACATCCCAGGAAGCAGGAAAGCCAGAGGTCGGGCTACACCGCACTGTGAGGCTTCTTCCCCGGCCTCAGGAGAAAGGGACCAGATGAGAAGAGTAGCAGAAAGTGCTTTTCCAAACCCAAATTCCACTCGAAGGAAGTGGCCTCTAGAAGAGTGAGTTAGAGTTGGTTTTCCTGACTGAATCATGGGGAGAAGTAACTGGGGATCTGCATTAAAAGACACTCCACCATTTCCCCAGAAGAGACAGGTGCCTGGGAGGAGCTCGGGCCTCTTAGTCACTGCATGGTCCTGTAGCGCCCCCATGTGGTCATTTGCAGAGGGTGAGCGGCCAGGAGCTCTGAGAGCTCAGGCCTGAAGGAGGCTCAGGACCAACACAGTGGGAGGCAAATTCCTGGTGACACAGGACTGCCCCCTTGTGCGGAAAATGACTCCCTTGCAGTCCAGAGTTTCTGTATGTTATTGCTGCTTCCGTGGGCTACTCCTGAAATTAAAGTTCTTTAATATTGCTCTGAATGTCCCTCATTCACTTATATGTGGAAGACGACCTTGGGCCATCCATCAACAGAAAATTTGATAATCCTCGAATCCAGCTTAATAGAAGAAGCAGCATCCAGATATTTCATTCCTTAACTTGACTCTCCTCAAAGTTCAACTGGTGTTTGTTGCATAGAAGCCAGTTTGTTAGTCAATTCCTCTTCGTAGTCATGTTAAAATTACACTTCTTATAGTCTTTCAAGAACTGTTTTAAAATACAGGATGTTATACCATGCAATATTTAAGCTAAAGAAGTATGGGTCATTTGCCCCAAAGTTCAAATGTGCCTGAATATCTTGCATTTTACGTGGCAACCCTGGCCTTCAGAAAGTGTATCATCTCTGCATTTCATTTAAATTGACTGACTGATGTTGAGATAGGTGATTCAAGAGGTACAGACAAAGCACCACAGAATATAAAGAACTTAGATGTATGTTTTAAAAGAAATATTTATAATAAAAGGTTCAAAACTGTTCCTCACCATCATTGCTATGGCTTCTCTCATGGAATTCATTTTCTGCTGCTGTGATGGCTGGGAAACTAGACAAACAAAAAAATTAGATAGCTTATTCTTTGCCACGAGGGAGCACAAATATAGGAGATAAGCAGTTAACTGCCCAAATGGTCAGAGAGCACAGAGCCCCAGGCCACACGTACAATGGGCTTGTAGGACCCTCATTGCGCTACTGCCTGAGAGACTGGAAGGTCCTCAGGACCTTAATGGTGTCAACTCTGTGACAGTGTCCTGTCTCAAGGCTGCTGTTGTGGGTACATCAGCCCACAGAGATGGCTAAGCCAGACCTCAGGATATTTATTGAACCAAGGAAGAGTGATCCCTCAGGTATGGTGGGCTGAGGCAGTAAGAGGCCTCTCTTGCCTTAGGAAGAATCCGGGGCTAGTGAGGAGGTTGGCTGCTCACCAAAGGAACAAAGTGTATTTCTTGAGTGGGTCATAAAATTGGATTGGGAGAGCCTAAAGCAGTTCCCTGAGCCACAGAAGAAGTGTGCCTCCACAGGAGAACTGTCTCCTCCCAACCTGAGACTGGACACACTTGAATCCAAAGTCACTTTAGCCCCACTGACAGCCTTTATATTATTTATAGGACACCCTTCAATGCTCCTCAGTGCTTCTGAATCTCTGTGTTCCCAAAACACAAAGATGTTGCCCACATGTACTTCTGTCTATGCTAGGGGACTCAATCCTGTGTCCCTGACAGTCCACAAGGAACACAAAATCAAAAGGTACCAGATACCCAAGAGAAGCAGAGACATGTGATAGAAAGTTCTAAATGACCTTGGAGACACAATGAATGATCTCTATCAAGGTCAATGGTGTCAGGAAAGGATGAAAAAGTACAGCACCTACACTGTCCTGGGCACGAGGTTCCCAATGCCCACAGCAGGTAACGCACTCTGCATGGCAAACACATAAAGTCGCAGCCCAAAGTGGAAAGTTGATGAGAACCTCCCACCTGTGGAGGGGGATATTTTCTCTCCATCGGCTGTGGGCTGCGGCACTGAGCAAGCTGGCTGTGGTTTAACCGCCCTCAGTTTCCCTTTCAACGCCCTCGCCACCCCTTGAGCTGCCCCAACCAGTAGGGGCCGGTTTGCCTTTGAGCCTTTTCTGAGAATCAACCGCATTGGGCAGAGCACCTCAACAACACAAGCCTGAGAACGTCAGACCCGAGCGGCCCCAGCGGCCCCCGCTTGTCACCCACCACATCCTGTCCACCACCAGCTTTGCCCCTCTGAGCAGCTGAAGGCCAGGCAGCCCAGGTGGGTGGGGGAAAGAAGGGGCTGAGAGATTGGGAGCCCATGGGGTGCTGCCAGAGCCCCGGCCAGGGGCACCTGCCCCACAGAGCTCTGGGGGACGTGCCTGTCTTCTGTCCTGGTGCATTTGTGGGATCAGTTCCTCAGGTCTACACAAAGGGCTGGAGCTAGGCCTGTAGGGGTCAGATCTGCTCAGGGGGTCCAGGAGGAGATTTAAAGTACATTGAGCGTTTCTTCTTTCTACTTGGCCTTCTTTTGTTTCCAAAAAGAAATCTGTGTTTGATCCCATAAGAAAGTATATTGTATAACTAAAAGTTGGTTGTGAACAGACAAAACCTTCCCACTGTTTTTGTTTTTGTTTTTATTTATTGTTTTTATTTATTTGTTTGCACTGTTTTTGTTTATTTATTTATTGTTTTTGTTTTTATTTATTTATTGTTTTTATTTATTTATTTATTTATTTATTTATTTATTTATTTGGTGGGACGTTGGGTGGAGATGCCTGGGAATTGAACCCAGACCTTCCCACTGAACTACATCCCTAATCTCTTAATATTATTGCTTCTTTGAGACAGGGTCTCACTGAGTTGCTGAGTTGCCTAGGTTAGGCTCAAACTTGTGATCCTCCTGCCTTGGCCTCCCTGCATGCTGGGACCACCCCACCCAGCTTATTCTAATTCTATTATATGAAAATTTTCAACTTTAAAAGGCTTCATTAATGAAAATAGAAAAATGCGCACTAATTTTTTCTTCCACCTGCCATACGTGGCACATTTTCTTTAATCTTTTTTCTATAGAAATGCAGAAACTCACAGCAGCAATTGTTACCCTCACCAGAACTACTACTCCATAGGAAACATATGTCAAAGGACATAAGCAAATGTCACAAAGAAATGAAACATATCTTAAACATGTGAAAATATGCTCATCGTCATTCATAATAAGGGAAAAATTAAAACTACAAAAGATTGCTCTTATCACGGTAAGGTCAGCACGGTCGTAGTGATTGACAGCCTCTTGACCAGTGTCCACCCAAACGGTGGTAGGAGACCAGCAGGTTTTCTGCATGGGTGATAAGGTGGAGTTGTGCACCAAAACTCCCAACACACAAGTTCAAAATGACATCAAACTGATTTGTTTTGGCATTTTTAAAGCAGAAAAATGATAAGAATGGAACCAAGGACCTAGAAGGGGAAGCCAAAGAATCACAGAATTTTATATTCAAAGAAATACCTTGTGGCAGCTGAAACATTCCTGTACTTTCACATTAAGAGACGAAGCCCAGACGGTGTACGCTGTGTACTATCTTTGCATTAAAGAAGAGCTAGGAACACACACACGTGTGCTTAATTTGGGCAAAATAAATAACTGGACACACGTATGCACTTGTGTGCACATGCATATATGCATCCTGTTATTTGTTTTTCAGTATTATTATTTTTATTAGGAAGTCTTGGTCTGAAATCTGGCTCCCTGATTCCTGTCAGAGCTCATATTTAGCCCTTTCACTATTATATACTTTGGGTTTCTCCTACTAGAGATAAATACCAACGCCTTTTTTAGGCTTCTGCGTTTGATGCATTGCAGCAAGCATGACGATCCCAAGGCTTATCGACTTTCCTACAAATGGCTCAATTCACCTTTCCACACATACTCCACTGTGCGGACTCCACAGTGTGTACTGTATTATGTGTACTGCGTCCTGTGTACTCCCTCTGTTGATGGGCATACTGTCTGTCTCCCGGATTTAGCTGTTACACGTGGATATGCACATAGCCCTGCTATATGAAATTCCTTTGGAAGGATACAGCGAAGAGGCATAGCCGGGTCAGATGAAACTTCTACAGAAATGAAAATTCCTGTTCGGAATGTTAACCAGTGTGAATGTACCGTATTATAGTTGTAGCAGGTTCCTGCTATTTATATTTTAATTCAGTATCATGTCCTGAGTATTATTCAGCTATTCAAAGAATTTACCTTCTTGGAAGACATATGGATTCACAGTGTGACACCCTTAATTTTATTATTTGGTGGGAATTTTTTATTTTTCTTGAGGCTGTTGTATGGAGTGCTACGTGAGTGACCTTCCTCTGACTTTCTTTTAGTGCACATACACATTTTGTACCTGAGACAGTCAGTGGCTCAGGTGGGCAGAGTCCCATCCAGGGCAAGCATGCCCCACACCTGGGCAGCCTGCACTGTCTGTGACAGCTGCTCGTGACTTGCCATCTGAGACAGCCATGCTGGAGCTCAGGTGCCATTTCAGCCTCACTCAGGGCTGTGCATTAGAATTAATGCAAGACTTTTTGTGTCAAGTCCTTATAGCCGGCCTACGACAAGGTCTGGGCCCCAGGTAACCTAAAGACTCTCAGGAGGAAAGGAAGAGCCATTGCTAGAACTTCAAGGAGAAAGCCTTCAAGGAGACTTAAGATCATGTGGACTCGGGGTACCGCTTATGTTTGACCTTGAGCATATTTAGCTCGTTATTCATTATCAGGCCTATGAAACATGTGACTAGTACTCTCCATATGAGTCACTATGGGTTCAGAGAGACCTGATTTCAGACTTATACTATTATCTAAAAAACAGTGACCTTAGTAATCAATCTAATTTTTCCCAATTTTTAAACCATGGGTTGTATTTATAATTGTAGTACCTTGAAGTGCTCTTCACGGACAGTAGGTGGCTTGATGCATCACAGAAGCTAAGTCCCTATTCCATCCCTTTATTCCCTCTGATGGATTAACAATAGAGATCATCATTGGTGTTTCTGTACCGTGTGAATGTGGTAGCCACCCTTTCTGCAGGACAGATGGACACAAACCAGTGCTGTTGAAGAATTGTCTGCACCAAGCATGATGATCACATCGAATCCATCCAACTTCAGGGGATTCTAACTTCTTCTTTTTACAGTAAGAAAAATTGGCCTCACACATCTTAGGTCACCCAGCAAGTAAATTCCAGACCCAGGTTTGAAAGCTGAGCCCTGGGCACCAGCGCTGTGGTGCCTTTCTGAGCTTAGGGAAGCTCTCATAGGGACACGGTGAGGATCCTGAGACAAGATACTGTGAATATGAGTATAGAACTCAGGAGCCACGGAGGGGCACCCTAGACGTTTCCCCATCGCCATGCAAATATCAAAAGGTAACCCAAGCTGAATCTGGTCACTTATAAAGGCAAAGACACAAGCATTTTCATTGGAATGTGGCTCCTCCTGGAGACAGGGCTGAAGGCAAGCCCCAGAACTGCCATCTTAGAGACAAAAATGTGCTATAAGACCCCTGTTAATGCCAGCGATGATTGTAGTGGCTCGGTGTGCCATGATGTCTCGTTACAGACATTCAACACAATTCCATCGAATGAAAATACGCATGGAAAATAATCTTTTATTGTTCCTCTTATGTGAAATGAAGCACAGAATACAGAATTCATATAGTAAAGAAGGCCGTGTCAGGATGAGTGGACTGGAGGCTTCTGAGGGTGACCTGGTTCCAAGATTCTGAAGCTGGTCACCAAAGCTATAAGCTGTGCACCTCAAGGCTATGATGACCTGGGCTAGCTGGAGGGGATGGCAGAGATCACAGAGAAATTGGACTCAGGACCACTATGGACTATGCCTTGCTGTCAAATGTGAGGTTGCAAAATTTGCCCAGTGGATTGAAAACATGTATGCAACAATGCCAGAGTCCTATACAGGTGACCTCCAGGAGCCCAAGCATGGCAAACACAGCAGACTCTCAATAGGCCTTGCTTGGGACAATAAGCAATGTAGACCAGGTAGTTCCATGGTGCCACCACATCAGGAGCTCTTCACATCCCCACAGACAGCTGACCTTCTCCACAGACCAAAGGTGACAAAGGCCCCATAGAGGGTGCTTCTGAGCAGCAGCAGGAGGTAGGTATAGAAGGCAGAGGTGCTGGCCAGCTGCAGGGAACCTAGGAGAAGCCAGGCCATTAGTTTCTGTTGCACGTTTGCTAGCACAGAACACACCGTGGGGGTGGGTGTCACATGTATCAATTTCTGATGACATATACTAATTGGCGCCACTCTACCCAAACCCAAAAGTCAATGTCCACCAATCCCATGGGGGCCACAAGGACAAAGTTCAGCTCGCCTCTCAACTCTAGGAACAACCTCTGCTAAATTCACTGAGAACCTTTTTGATATTAAAAATAGTACATAATCACAGTGGTGACTTTGCGGGGCTGAGGTAGGAAGATCAAAGTTTGAGCCCAGCCTGGGCAATTTAGTGACGTAAAGATACCCTGTCTCAAAATAAACTTTAAAAAATGGACCAGAGTTCTAGTTCAGTAGTGGACAGTTTTGCCTGTAGAGTATTAATTTTGTTATCCTATTGTTATAACAATATGGCAATATAGGACAGAGAGAGAGAGAGAGTAGGATTCAGAGACAGAGACACACAGACTATTTTCATTTCTATTTTGCAAGCAAATTGCATGAGGGAGGGCATGGTCACAAGTAATTTGTCTGATGTTATGAATTCCTCATTCATTAGAAATAACACACACATGGATAAAGAACATTCTGTTATTCTAATAGTTTGGAGGATGTCAGCGTGTCCTCTAAGGACAGTCTTGTCATCCTGGCAGTAGTTCACTGTGTCAATTCAGTCTATCGAGCAGCATCGAGCCATTCCGACTTTTCTGACTTAAGTCAGAGCTGTTCAATTTAAGATGATCAAGATTAAAACAAAACCGAAGCATAATATTCAAAGAACTAGGCCACAAAACTTACCATATTCACCTTTCAAGGAAGCTTCAGGTGCAGCGGTGCAGACATCTAGAAGACAGGAGAGCAAGCACTCGTGAACTATTCCTGCATGTTATTTCACACTGGGTGCATGTCTATAAAATCTTTTGGCAAAGACATGAAAAAGATATTTAGTCACTATGAACAAAAGCCTAAAACCTGTGGAGTGGCCATCGCTGGGCCAGGCACTGCGTTGAATGCTCCGCGTGCATAGTCCCATTTAATTCCCCCATAACAAACAAGCGAGTTGTCTTCTGGACGCCCCAGTCACGAATGAATCAGCACATTTAATGATGCTTCCCAAAAATCTTCCAGTGCCTTCATTGTTTTTAGAACTTTTTTTTTTTTTTTACTTTGTCCTAGGGGCTGACCCTTTTAGTGAAATTCTTTCTAATGATAGAAAAGATAAGCCTGAATACTCTTCTATTTTCTGGGGGGGAAAAAAAACCCTCCAGGCAAGAATTGTATTTATCTACCGTAACCCCTAGGAAAGGATGAGTTAATTTCTAGTGACATTCCATCTGCTCTGCAACACACACTTGCTCTGGATTTTCTACTGAAAGCCAGAGAAACTCAACAGCTAAGATCATCCAGAGGGGAAAATAACAATGCGATACCGTGAGATGGAGGCGGAGAGCCAGGAAACATACCGTTTTCACTTTTCAAATCGGCTTCTCTGGGATTAGGAGTGGTGATGACTAAAAGAAACAAGAACAAATAATAGTTACCGTTCTTGCTTTTTGAAAGTTCATGGATTTATGTACACATGTATGCATGTGTACATGTACAGATGGGAGTCTTCCTGCTTTCAAATAATTTTTTTTTCAGTGCCTGGGACTGAATCTAGGCCTTCTTGTATGCCAGCCAACGATTTAACTCTGAGTTCCATCCCCTGGCCCAGGTAGTCATTCAAAATAGGAGCTCCACACTTCCAAACGTGATTGGTCTCACAGTGTGTATCTCAGTACACATTGCTTATATATTGTTTTTGCACACGAGAAGGTTGAATTTTGCGAAGGATACAATCACTTCCTTTTTAAAAAAATCACTACTGGAGTGTTATATTCCAGAGTGCTGGGCTTTCCCTTCTGTTCAACACAATTCCTGTCAAAATACCGACAACCTTTTTCACAGAGTTTGAAAAAACAATCCTAAAATTTATATGGAACAAGACAGAGCCAGAATAACCAAAGCAATCCTGAGCAACAGGACAAAAGCAGGTGGCATGATTCCAGACATCAAATTATATTACAAAGCAATAGTGATAAAACCATATAGTCTTGGCACACACAGGCAGTTTGACCAATGGAACAGAACTGAGGATTCAGAGATAATGTCAAGTACCCTCACTCTCTGATCTTTGACAAAGGACCTTTTTCTATAAATGGTGCTAGGAGAACTGGTTATCTACCTGCAGAAGAATGAAACTAGACCCACGTCTATCATCAGGAACGAAAATTAAATCAAAGTGGATCAATGGCCTAGAAATTAAAATGGAAACACTGAACCTCCCAGAGGACAAAATAGGTATATCTTACAGATCCAGGCATGGGCAAGGACTTCCTCTGTAGGGGACCAGGTGCAAAAGAAACAACCCCCAGAATCAATAAATGAGATTGCATCAAATTAAAAAGCTTCTGAACAACAGAAGAAACGATTAGCAGAGTGAAGAGAAAAACCAATAAAACAGGAAAAAAATTTCCACAGCCCCTGACACAGCAGGTGCTGTAACGCAGGTGATCTCCACGTGCATGACAGTGGGGAAATAGGCACTCGCCGCCTTGCCGACAGCCGCACACTCGGCTGCCACACCACTCAAAGTGAATCGGCCCAGTCCTGGAAGTGCATGAGGCTCAAGCACTGATTTAGAGGGATTTCCCACCTGCGCAGAGGAAAGCAGCCACACCTGTGGAAATCGCGTCCCTTGCCTAAGTGCTCAAGCCACACACGACTGTAGATTGGAAGTGACTGTAGACAATGGGATATAAACTCGAATAGAAGCTAAGACCAACTCAGGGACCATTACTACTCCAGGCCCTGCCATTCCAAACGTGATTGGGTTCAATATATACCAACATGTTGCTACGTGGCAAGACATCGAAGGTCTCAGATTAGTCTTGTCTCCCTTCAGACTTACGTCATTCTTCGGTGTTTCCACATGTTGCTTTTGGGGCTTTCATATAAAAAATTGGAAACTGCATTAGAAATCTGCTATAGGATGATGCTGACACGGATGCCTGCCTCAGCCTTACTGCCGTGAAAAGTCCACAGAACACATTTACTTAAGACTTAGTGCTAATGAAAACCTTACCCACCGGGAGCCTCTCTCCTGCATAATCGTCATTATGACAGAACTTAGTGTTCTTCATAGTTTTTCCCAACTGCCAGTAAGATCAGTCCCATAACATGGAAATGAGAAATGGAGGCTGCATGTATAACCTTATTTTCATTTGTTTTCGAAAAGATATACACAAGTATAATACATATGTAAATAAATGCACCGATGCTCTATTTTGGACAGAAGATATCTCTCCCAGGCACTATTTCATTTGCTCTTTGCCATTGCTGCAGAGAAAGTCTGGCAACTGCTCAGACCCCAACGGTCACTGCCGAGACTACGAGTCCCCAAGAACAAAGACTCCCTTGGGAAATCAGGATGGCGCACAGCCAAGGTCCTCCAACGCTATGTCATCTCTGTGTTCTCAGCTGCTTCAAAGGGGCTCAACCACGGGGAAAACCCAAAAGAGTCCCTTCTCACGGCCACTCTGCGGTCTTCCTGCTGTTGTTTGCCACTCAGGACTGTGAAACACACTGTGTTTCTAGACCATGCAGGGCTGTCTACACATTCGATCCTCTGCCCAGTGTGTAGGCACAACCTGATTGCTTCAAAGGGATTCCTCTCAGATGCTGGCTTGAACCACGCAGTGCTTCAGAAACAGGGTATAGTGCCCCGACTGTTAGTACACAGGGACACAAACTCATCTCACACTATTCACCCTCAAGTCCACTTGGGCCTGGCATAAGCTGGTGGTAGTACCGTAAATACTTGCATAAATGGACTTATCAAAAGCAAGAAACTCACTCATGCTGAAGAAAGGAAGTGTATGTGGAGACAGTAGCCTCTTCCCAGCTTACACTGCAAAATTCTATCTGAAAGTGGTATATAAAATAAAAAAATTAAAGCAACTGAAGTCAGGCATAAAACTACAGTGGCCAAGTGTGTTTTGTTGAGCTGAGACCTGGCTCTTCTGAGCACCATTTTTTTCCCAACTAAGAACACGTCGTTTGTAAACTTAACTTGGTGAATAATGATACTGGAGTGAGTTTCATCAGTAGGTACCCTTGAATAGCACAAAATTGTTCTTATTTCTAAATAAGTAAAGTCATAAAAAGTGCAAACTCCCTTTCATCACTTCGTACATCGTATGTTGCTAGGTGCTTTTATACTTGCTGTGTCATGTACTCCACATGAGAATTCTTGACAGTATGTGTTCAATACAGGTGAGCAGATAGGAAATGGAGAGGAGTGGCCTTTGTGGAGATTGGAAGGGGATTGGGTGACGGGACACAAGAGGGAGAGGACATAAAAATGATCAAGATTATATGCACATTACATATTCACCAGTTCCTCAACTAGAACTTAATTGTTATATAGCACAAATGTACTAACAAAAAGAATAACTAGAGGGATTTAAGGAAGATTTCTATTTGCTTTTCATTAATAATTGAGAAGAAAGGTGTGGTAATTGTTTGAAGTAATTGTTATGAAGCCTATGTTCATATACGCATACCTCTGTATATTGGAGGAAAGAGAATCTCTTGGTCCAAGCCTCCTTTGTGGCTCTCGTGTGCGACGATGCACTTGTGCTCTTTCTTCATCGAGGCTCCGGACACAGTCAGCCAGCTTAACTTCATGTAGGTGTTCCCAGTCCTGGTGGTCTCTCCCTGCTGGGATTCCAGAACTCTACTGCCATATTTTTCCTTCCAATGCACCATAATAACTTCAGGGGAAAAATTTTCCAGAAGACAAAGATATGTCCCAGACTTTTGGAGATTTATTTCAGCCACTGAAGGGAGAAAAACAGTGGGCTTGGGGGGAACGTTTGCAGTCAACCTTTTATCTGTGGGGACACAAAACATCAATAAGACAATCGTTAAAGAACCAGCATTGTACAGTTGTTAACAGTCTAGTTCATAACTACAGGAAGATGGGTTGTATCAAATTAGTGCCCACCATGGCCTCCATCCATCGTTGACTGCAATACACGGGTTATCAGCCTTGCTTTACTGATGAACAAAGTGGCCCAAGAGATTAGGCAACTCCTAGAATTTGGCAGCTCATAAAGCTGGGACCCAAACCTGGCCATTTCCCGTTTTCTACACGTGGACATGGGGATGACTTTTAATTGTTGATGATCGAGACTGCCAATACTCACAAACTCACGAACCTGTTCTTTTTTTTAGTTCCAACATCCCCTTCCTTTTCTCAAAGTAGATCATGTTTTTATGGGGGATATCAGGGGAGGGGAAGGAGACCAGCCTCCTGGGTGATCTCAGTGCTCAGGAGGATCTGAGGTTGCTTCTGAGAGCCTCCGTTTCCCAGCCTTTGTCACTTGGGCTGTCCGCAGGTAACTCAGAGTCTCATGTTCTCCCATCGTGAGCATTTAGTTGGCTCTGAAATGCACCCTCTTTATCTTTTCCCCCCAAAGTACAATATGACAAAGGATGATTTTATTTTTATGACAATACACTACCATTTCTTTTGGAATCTACTTAAGGTTAGGGCAAGTCCGTTGAGTTGATGTCTCAGCTTGAAATGCACCATAAGGTTTCTGAGCCAGGCAATATTTTAAGTTGCACTTCCCAAATTATTCACAGTGTTTAGAGTTTAGAAGCAAACTAGCAACATTTCCCAAATTCTCACAGGTTTTTATTTCTAAAATGCTTTTATGTTACCCTTACCAGTTAGGGCACATATCCAAATTTTACTTTGCTTTAGAAAATATTCACTAAAAACATATTTTGTTTTGGAATTATTTTTCAAAGACCATGTGCTACTGAGGATACACCAGAGCTGCATTTTTTATACTTGCTGTCATATGAATTCATCCTGTTCAGAGAGAAGCTACCTATCTGCATGTTGTTACTTTGACTCTTAATGTCCCCTTCTCTCAGTTAATATTTAACCTAACACATGACTCAGCAGTTCTGAAACTATGTTGTTCTCTTCATCTTACCTGCTGAACAAAGTACATATATAATTGGTGTGATATTGAAAGTTATTAGCAAAATTTATTCATGTATTAAGTTATGGTTGCTGAGTTTTCAGGACACAGTGTTAAAATATATAACAAAATTTCACATGTTCATAAAGACACATCATGCATTTCTGAAGAAATGTTAAGTGGTTATACACTTATTTTTAATTTAATTGCTTACAAATGTTGAAACTTTCTAACTTAATTTCCATTTAAAATTTGAATATCTTGGCAATATTTTAATTGGACTAATTTGAATTTAGTCCAAGAATTCAGTGAGTAGTTAGTTGTTAGAAGCCACATGAGAAGTTTCTCACGTGAGAAGAAAAGGCAAAATTTTTTGACACTCCCTACCTGTTGCTGTAGAGCTGCTGACAGTCACACATGATCAGTCAGTGTGTTACGTCTGGACTGGTGACAACAAAAACTCACAGTGTGCTTGTATTAATTTCATACACTGTACTTTTCATGCAAATGGTAAGATATTAAAGATACCACATGTTTCTCCAGCCCTGACATTATTTGTAGTTCAAAAGTATGTTATAAAGAGAAAACTAGAATTCCAGTTGTATATTGCAGTTACACAGCTTGAGTCAAAGTGTATGTGTTAAATCCAATTTCAGTCTTAGGAATTTATGTTTCATTATGAAAAGGCTTTTGACTCACTACAAGAAATGAAAAATCAAACAAATCAAAGTAATGGAAAATCAAACCGCAGTGCAGTAGCACACCATCCACCCTCCCGTCTCTTTTCCTTAGCTACATTTCACGCTTCTCACGCTTTTAAGGATAAAACTGAATCTTGAACTTTCAAAACCTTCTCAGTACAATAGTTAGCTAAGCTTTAAAAACTGTTAAGTGATCATACAAGGTTAGTACATCTATAGCTCAGGTTCAGCAGTTACATGAGCTTTTCAAAGATGATGTTTAAGAATTGAGTGTTTTGCACAGTCAAAGTGTTTTTCATGTTTTGTGAATTGACAGCATCTTATTTTAACTTTGAATTAGAAGACTACCTTGCATTCTGTTCATTAACAGTAACAAACAAAGCTATCTGACTCATTGGTCCATATTCATTTCTCTAATCAAGTCAGACATTTTGCGTTACATTTCCTAAGTTTGTACTTTAAGACGCAATATGAATTCTACATGAAATTACCAAATATCAATAGTGTTATCTCTTGAAAGTATATGTTAAATTTACACATAATTCATTTATATGTTCTCCATTTTTTTCTTTATTCGTTCATCAAATATTTGAAACTACTTTGCATTTGAACTTGTATTTCCAATTAAAAACAACTTTTCTACCATGTTCAATTGACTTTGTAAGATGACTCACTTTCTGTGTGAATTTAAAGGGTTTTTCTCTGATCAATATGGGCAGAAGATTAATCTTTTTGGATTTTGGGATCAGTAAATATTGGTGGCATTATTAATGAAGATAAAGAATTCAGATTTAAAGCACATAGAGCAACACCTTATATGTGCTGTGTGTGTGTGTGTGTGTGTGTGTGTGTGTGTGTGTGTGTGTATGCGTGTGTGTATGTGGTTCTCGGGAGCCCAGGATCTTCACGTGGGCCTACAACACCTTCTTAATTTCTGTTTTTAATTTGATTCAGGGTCTAGCTAAGTCATTTAGTTGCCCAGACTTGGCTTAAACATGTGCCCCTCCTGCCTCAGCCTCGTAGAGTGTTGGTTGGGATTAGAAGCCTGCACCACCGGGTCCACATACAGCAACTTTTTTCAACAGACACATTATACTTTACTTTCTTTGAAGAGCTATAAAGAAGTTTAAATAGCAACAAACACATTCAGTGTGTGAGTGAACACAACAGCAAGCCTTCCTTTGAACAGTTCTAAGTATAACTCAGTCCTATAGAGAGGTTCTTCTCTGTACTTTACTAGCTAAAAACTGCCCCAAGATTGGATAAACTATTCCCTGTGTTTCGAATTGGAAGAACAGCAATTGAGCACCCATTATGGTTTAGACGATGTGTCACAGGCTTCATTAACATCGTCATGCTCAGTTCTTTTCCTCTAACCTTTCTGAGTTCAGACTACCATCCCATTTTGTGGATGAAGAAACTGAGTTCCATGAGCAATCACCCCCGTTCACTAAGCTGAAAGTGATGGAACTGGTCTGTCTCCTTGCAAAGCCTGGATTCTTCCCCAGCACACATAGCAAGGAGAAAATGTAATGGTCTGACCTGTGGAGTCTGTCACAGATTTACCTGTAATGATGAACTTTGTCCCAGAGTCAAACGTTCTCATGATATTGTGGCCATACTGTATGTGAACGCCCTATGGAAGTTCACAGGTGCTCAGGGCTGAGTACCAGCAGCTCTGTTACGGTCCCTCCTAAAATTTCTACTGCAAATCCCCCTGTATTCTGCCTCTCTTCTAGCACCCTTACTAGCCTTCCGAGAGAACTTTTTCTTGCGTCCCCAATACATGGTACCATTGTGACACATACCTGTGACAACAAGTTTTGTTCCTCTTCCGAAGTTTTTGATTACCCAGTTCCACAGTGATTTGACTCATATCAAAAACCTTACACCGCTTCAATGTCTTTGGCTCCCACAACTTTTATTGGCAGCCTGCTTACCTGGGATTACGGAGGGAGCAGGGTCCAGCCTGGTTCATCCTGTCCATAGTGAGTTCTGGAGGACAGCAAATCTAATAACTGTAAATAGCTGGATGTGTTCTTTACCTTACAACAATCGTGTCCTATAATTCAGTTCAACGTCACAGTCAACACTGAGGTGATACCAAAATGAAACACAGTGCAGGAGAGAAATTTGATTTTTTAAAAAATTGTAGAAATACAAGAGGACATTTTTGCTTGTAGAGGGTCTCACTCTGTAGTCCAGGCTGACCCTGAGCTCACTTTGTAGCCCACGCTGGCCTCAAATTCATAGCAGTGCTCCTCCCTCAGCCTCCTGAGTATCAAGATTACTGTCAGGCATCTCCACTTTTGGCTAATTTTTATGTGGTTCTAGGGAATCAAACCCAGAGCCTCACACATGCTAGGTAAGTGCTCTAACCACTGGGCCACACCATAGGCCACGAGGATGTTATTACTACATCACTGTTATCATTAGTTTGTCTTGACTGTATGATCCAACTTGGCATTTTAATCTGTGAGGACAAAGCTTTACCTTTACATATAGAAATTCATGCACTCAAGTCATTTTTTGACAGTGTAATGGAAGAAACATCATGGTTTAAAAGTTAATAAGTGTCTTTTCTCATTTACTAAGGACAAGTTTGTGTTCCACTTCATTTTTATTTCACCTTTGGGCATAACATTTTGCTGTTTCTTGCTTGCTACTCACCAGCCTCCTTCCTTTCCTGTTCTTACCGCTGTTGCTTCATCTATCTTTCTTTACTGTTCTGGTTATGCATACCCATTTTATCTTAGATCGTCTCCGTAGGATTTAGAAGTAGGCGGTTGAAATAAGCGGTCCCTGGTTTGCACATCGTATCATAACATGCTACTTTTCTAATTCTTGTGTGTGAGGTCTGGCTCCAATGCAGCACAAGAGATGGAAGGATCATTTGCAGATCCTAGCTCATTGTTAAAACCCCGGCCATGTGGAATTCAAACAGATCAGTGGCACAGGAACCTTCTGCAAGGTTTTCTCTTCCAAAATTAATCTCTTACACTACAGGGATCACGCTGTGGTATGGTCTGCGCGTGGCCTTGCCTACGAGCAGACTCTCTTCCCACATTCTGATCCGAAGACACAAAGTGGGCACAATGTCAGCCTAAACGACCTCAGTTGGTACTGGCTTTGGAGAAAGAACTGGCAAAAGAAAAAGCCAGGGATCTTAAGGCCTCTATGATTTATACTTATTTCATTTTATTGCAGATATACATGTAATAATGAACAAAATGCCTTTTTCTTTGGTAGGTGTATAACTGGCTTGCAGGATACAATATCCACTGGTGTAAGCATACGAGAATTCCCAATAGATGTGCCAACCTGAGGTGGCTGAGGAAGGAAGAAATTGCTTTAGAAGCAGGTGGAGCCTGGGCAAAATCCTAGTACAGTTAAAGAAAAATAAAAATTATTTTTCGTCTGATATAATTTTTTACTTTGCAAAAGCATACCCATTTAAAAAATTAAACACTGGGTAAACGTCTGACTGTATTTCATTTATCTTTGCTAAGTGTATAGGTTGAAGTTGAAGGAATAACGTCATCACTTTTTTTTACTTCAGTAAGATGGCTGCTGGGAAACAAGAACTCGCCTTGTATCTAGACAGCTAATATCTGTGAAGACCTATACTGGGTTCAAATCCCTTTTAGAAGCAAGTACTAGGAGCCTTAGGAACCGAAAGCCTGTTGTAGGTACAGACCATTTGTTTTGATCTGCACCATGGATTAGATGGTGCTTAATAAACACGTTGGCATCCCTGGGTTTACGTGGCTCCATAATGGGTGGTAACTTGACTTGTGCAGAAGGAATCAGCATTGTTATGACCTGCCAACTGCCAGCCACCGGGGGCGGGGGCGGGGGGGGGAGGTTATTCCCATATTAAATTTGCATGAACTCTCATAACACCCATTCCAGATGGCTCTCATTGTCTTCGCTGTACACATCAAGCAAAAATACATTTCAAACTTTATTCTATTGTTGAATAATTTAACAGTGCTAGGAAGTAGTGGAAAGTAGAAATAAAGCCACACTCATCATTGTATATCTACTGTGTTCCTGATATATTAAAATAACAATAAAGTCCTGGACTAAGTCACTTGGCAGATGCCCTGTGAGAGGGACACCCTGTGAGAGGGACCCAACCAGGAACAGTTCCTAGACCTCCAAGCCAGCACCTGCCCTGGGCCAGGAGCACCTGCGCTTCTGCCTCCCCGACCCCACTTGACCTTGTTGCATACAAAAAAAAATTTACCTGTAGTCACTAACTTTTTTCAAGGCTCAAAACTCGGATGATTCTGACATTCTATTATCTACTATCCTATAAAACTTTAACAAAACTTTTCCCTGGGAACTTTTTTAATATTTAAGACTAGGCGCCTCAGACATTAGACCAATACAAAGCTCAAAGTAGATTAAATAGACCTGATCATAATGAGCAAAATCAAGGCTGAGCCTGACTCTGCCTGGACAACCTGAATTGTGTCTGTTGCCACATATGTTACATATATGATTTTCTCTTTCATTATGACTTTCCAGAAGCTACTATATCTTCCTCCTCAAGAGTTTTCCTGTACAAAGTCAATTCTCAGCCTGGAAAACAATCTTCAGTTATTTAAAATTTCTTCAATTTCAAGCAGAAGCAATGTTAATCAAAATATGGAAGCATTTGATAACCCTTTCTTCTACGTGATTTACAGGTGTTTGTGCTTCTTGTGCACCAAGGACTGATCACAAGCTGCTTGTTTTTAGAACATGATTCCCCTTGATAACAGATTTGCTAAGTTGCTTCAGAACATTGAGCCTCAAAGATACTATCTTAAGCAGTTTATGTTCTGAGATCATGAACTTGGCAGATTTAGGTAAGTTTTGGGGGTAAATCATCTTTCTCTCAAACCATATCTGTCAGTTCCTCATTATACAAAGTAACCATTAATATAAAAAGATCACTTACCTGGAGGAGAGGCCAGGCGCTCACCCTCTTGTGCAAATGTCTTTGTCAAGTGGCTCTGTCCCCTGAACGCAATGTTGTGATAAATCTCAGCCGTCCTCTAAGTTCTATGACTTGGCCAGCAATTTAATAATTTGATTCTGGCATCAATCTTCTGGGTTCCTCTGAATGTCCTTGAAAATAGGTTTTGTGGTATTTTGTAGTTTGTAAATTTTCTCAAAACTTTCCTCATGAACCATTTTTTTTTTCCACTGAGACAGTGACCACTGGGAAAATACCAAAGAAAAAGAAAGAGCAAGAGTAGAAAAAAAAAGGAAAAGAGGAGTGGACCATCTGGTCACCCACCAGTTTCTTAGGTTATTAGCAAAGGAGTTCAAGAAGTCAACCTTGCTGTTAATCTGGTTTTGCCTTACATTTTCAGGTGTGGTATTGTACTAAGCTGCTCAGACCTGGCTTCAGGGAGGGAGCTCTACGTTCTCACTGATACCAGGGTCTCGGCGTTAGCAGTTTAGAAATAAACTTCTAAAAACAGGAAACTCTTTGGTAACCGAGAATGAAAATGTGCCAACCCAAATGAGAGACGTGAACCAAGGTCTTCACCATCAATAAAGCCACAGTTACCATGTGGCATGCAGATGCACTATTGGGAGAACGCCAAGTGAGGAAATAGGTTCTATGATGCCTTGTTATGGGGGGCCTCCAGGGAAAGAGCAAAATGACACAGCACTGGGTCCTATGGACTATAGCTTCCTCATTTAAATTAAAATATAGAAAACATTCCAGTCCTCTGGATGTTGAAAGAAGAAACCACTAGTTCCAGGATCTGTTGCTCTTTTCAGACCCTGGGGAATGGAGAACATGTTCTTTCTAGAATCAGCCAAGTCCTCACCTGAGCAGAGACGAGGAGTCTATCTGCAAGGACCGCGTAGGACAGACGCTGAAGCCTGTGTCCGTTCCAGACCCACCAGGCTCCTGGCCTGAATTCTAAGACTAGACGTGACCTCTGCCTCTAAGGATAGAGGATTGAATTGGAGTCATGGAGGACAACTGTCCATTTCCAGAAATTCACAGATACCAACCTCACTGGAGAGAACAGGAGGGAGGGACGAACACCACACTTGAGAAGGACTTTTAAACACTTACATATTGTTATTTATTTATTGGAAATGTTTTCTAAAATGCAGCGACAAGTTTTTTATTTTGTTTTTGCTTTTATGGAAGACTATTGCTTGTCTTTGGTGCTCGTGAAGGATGCTTGCTCAATCTTTTTTTCCCCATGTTTATTCATTTTCCAAGATGAGAAGAATTAAAAGAAGCTCAAAGAATTTTCCATTTTTCAAGTACTAGGAAGGAATTAAGTAGCAAAATGAGAATGAATAGCTAATGAATTATAAAATATCTTATTAAATTATAAAAATATGAGAGCTACACTAACAGCATAGAATAAAATTGAATGCTACCTAAATAAGTGCAGAGGCAAATATTTATAAAGAAAAGCTACTATATGAAAAGACTAGCCCATGCAAATAATATGTAAAGATACTGCAATTTCAATAGATTACTACCGTTTTTTTCTGGGGTGTAAGCTCAGAGGTGGCCTAAGTAAGTTGATCTCAGGATCCATAGTGATTCATCAACATGCGATCATATGAAATGACCTATTTACCAAATAGTAGTCAGTGGACATTTAGCATAGTAGATCTTAGCAGCGATGGCAACACTACTGATATTCTGTGCCAATGAAGTAAGAGTAATGTGATGCTAAACGAAAATCCCAGGGAAAAGGTCAAGTATGTACGGATATTTAAAATTTGATGTAGCCTTTTTAAACTGCAGGAAAATGATTGATTCTTTTAAAATTTGAATTAGAGACTATCTAATTTCTTCCTTACAAAATAGATTCCAGGGGGATTAAAATTAAAATTACAAAATAAAGTTGCATGTATGTTGTCGGGATCATCAGGGTCCCTGGCCGCCCTTGGCCACCGGCAATCAGGGATCAGTGAAGTCTGGGGGAGCAGGGGCTCCAGCGGCTGTGAGCACCACAGAGAAACTCTCCAGAAGTCTGAGATCAGTGTAGCAGCTCCTTTATTATCTGCAGGGGCCAAGCTTATAAGGAGTTGGAAGGAGGAGGGTCAGCCAGCTTAGAAGGACAAGGGTCGTTCTCTGATTGGAGGAAATTTGAGGTCTGAAAGTCACCTTCTGCATGGAGAGTCTTTCAAAACCTGATGACGTGATTTCCGGTAAGGGTCCTGGGGCATGGGAAAATTGGGAATTTGAGTAGAGTGAAACCTGAGCTGTGGGCCAACCTGGGCCTGGCACACAAGGGAGTGGCCCTCCACTCCTGCCGGTCTCCAAAGAGGAGATTATAGGGGTTTGAGCTGCCTTCTACCTTCTGTTATCCCAGGCCTAGTCAGGGTCCCCACAGTGAGCCATAAAAAAATAGGAAATTTACTGCATCCAGTGGGAGAGGGGCATGGGTGGCAATGGACGAGATAGAAGCTTTACAAGGTGCATTGATTTGGGGAGGCTAAAGCAGAAGGATTGCCAAGAGATCAAGATCAGGCTGGGATATAATGTGAGTTCAGGGCCAGCCTAGACTGCAGAATGACACCCTGTCTAAAAAGACAATAAAGGGCACTATTGATGTTTAAGAAGTGAGAATTTTCACTTTCAAATGAATGCATTTTCAAATCATTTTAATATGTATTTATTTATTTATTATTTTACTGATGAATACAGAGTCTCACTTTGTAATCCAGGATGGTCCTGAAGTCACTAAGTAGTCCAGGATGGCCTCAGACTCACAGCAATCCTCCTGCTTCAGCCTCCCAAGTGCTGAGATTACTACAGGCATGCGCCACCTCACCCAACTTCAAGTCTTCCTTTTTTAAGACAATAGCCTAGACAGCCTTCCTGGAGGCTTTAGAGAGGAAAGTTCCGTGATCAGCCCTGTGCTCCAGGGGGATTAAAATGAGTGGAAAGGACGGGGAGAAGCTCAGGTGAGCAGTTCTGGTGACAGAAACACGTGTTGGAGATGTTCTTCACAGTCAGCAGAAAGCCACCCAGCCCCTCTGCCTGCTGCTGTGACCAGGGGACCACAGAGTGTCTGCTGCAATGAACACTAACAAGTTTATTGGAATTGAGAGAAGAGGCTTGTAGAAGAAAGCTGGTGTCTCCAGTGCATGGTTCTGCCTGGTCCCCAGGGAAGGGAGAGCTGATCTGGAGCTGACACTTGGGAGTGTCCACCCGAAAACAAGAGATGCCAGGAGCATTGAAATGGCTGATGCTAGACATGAAAATAATCAAGGTCGAGAAGGAGCAAAGTCCTGTGGCGAACCCAAGCCAGAGAGATAGGACAACACAGAGGGGGCATTCCAGTGACGAGTTATGAAGGACAATGGAGGATGACTTAGGCCCTAGGAGAGAGGGAGAGGCCTGGATCTGAGGAGGACCTGGGAGGGCAGGTCCTGCACACTTGCGTGGCGAGATCTGGTGCCGTGCTATTGAAGCACACACCTGGTGTAAAGCAACGAGAAGATCCCAGAACCTCACTGAAACACCCATGTTCACCCAAGCAACGTGACCTTCCCTGGGAGCAACGACCTCCATGTTATGCTCTGGTGTTGCTTCAAGAACGCCTATATTTGGCCTCTTTATTTCCTATGTTCCTTTCTTCTTCTTTTCATTTTTCCTTGTGTGTGTGTGTGTGTGTGTGTGTGTGTGTGTGTGTGTGTACTGGGACCAAACCCAGGACCTTTATACTGAACTATATCCCCACTGCAGTTTTTGATTTTGATACAAGGTCTCACTAAATTGTTAAATTGCTCTAGTTAGATCTGACCTTGCAATCCTCCTGGCTCAGCCTCCCAGAGACTTGGGATTACAGGCTTGTGCCACAGACCAGGCTTTCTGTTTTTCTTCCTGCCTTTAATATTTTGTAAGAGCTGTGGCTAGCTTTGTGAGACCATCATGAATATGGAAACCCAAGTACCATTACTGTAGATGACAATAAATGGGACAGCAGCTCCACAGCCTTGAGCAGTAGCAAGTACATGCCTTAGCCGTCTTCTAGCTCTAAGTGTGCAGCTTAGTGACTATTGACAGTGTAGTTCTAGGAGTGGTGACATTTTCATAGCCTGTCGATGGTTGGAAGGGTGTGCCCTGGCTGACCTCAGGAGGTCTTTGTCAGATTCATATGAAGACCCTCGTGGTCTCCAGAAAAACAGAAACAGGATTGGCTGAGAGACTAGCATGACCTCTCACCCCACAGCCTCTTGTGCCTGCCCCAGAGGGAATCATGCCGGGGATCCAGATCACCAGGAGAGTGGAGTGGCCGTGTAGGGACTGAGAGTGCATGTGGACTCCAGCAAACCCCCTGTGAATACCTGAGTGCTGAGGGTGTGGACCTTGGCGCACGACGTGGATCTGGATTTCCAGTGTGCTGCATCTGGCATGGGACAGCAGGCCCCTAGCCAGACTGGGATCTGAGAAGGCCCCCAAAGTGACTTTGTCCCTCCAGTTATGCAGAGTGATGACCATTATCAGTCAGAGGGATGAGACTGGAAGACCCCAGACAGGAAATACCCCAAGATGTGTATATATGTCTATCTATCAGGAGGGAGGACTGAAGACAAACATTACTTTTCATTTTAATTCATAACACACCTTGTTGAATAAAACTGTTTCTAAAAAAAAAAAAAAAAAACACTTGCTCTTTCTCTGATGTATTATAAAGTCTTTTTTTTTCTTTGAGATAGGGTCTTGCTCCATAGCCCAGGCTGGCCTTGAACTCATTGGTATAGCCCAGGCTGGCCTTGGTAGACCCAGGACAATCCACCTGCCTCAGCCTCCCGAGTGCTGGGATTATAGACGTGCCCCACCACGAATTATAAATTGCTTATAACAGAAGTACTGTGTTCCTGGCAGAAGGATATACAAAATCAGAAGGCAGTCTGCTTGTGAAGTTGAAGTCATCTTTACCCTTGGAGAAGTCGGGGGCAGGAAGTGAGGTAGGGCTGGTCTAGCATGTGTGCCAGGCACTGCCACAAGCAATTTTTCAGTGCAGTGCAGAGTCGGCGTGAACCACCGTGCTGCTCCAGGAGGCGCAGTAGTACACACCGGAGTCACTTGTGTCCACATTTCGTATTACAAATTTACTGTTCTTGTCTGAACCTTCATAAGTATCGTATTTTCCTGACCTGATTCCTGAGTCCAACACAGCCTTGGAGTTGTAGACGTCGTAGTACAGAAGGCGTCTGGGAATCTGCCCCTCCTGGAACCGGTACCAGTGGACGTAGTTCCTTATTCCTTGAATATCACAAGTGGTTTCCATATACGACCCGCGGGGCCTGGTGATAAACAGCATTCCTCTTTCTGAGATGGAAGATGTTTCACTGCCTGCAATGGAATTGACACCCCAAAATAGTGAGAGAGGTGATGATATGATTTGCTACGTCCTCCCACTGGAAAACAAAAGAATGTTGTGAACATCCGTGCCGCACACTTACCAGGAGGCAGAAAGGCTAGAAGCAGGACCGGAGCCCACATCATGGCTTCTCCCAGCCTCAGAAGGCGGGGAACCGGTGAGACGTAGGGCAGAAAGCCCTCTGCACACTCAAATCCTACTGAAAGGAAGGGCCCCTAGAGCAGTGAGACAGAGCTGGTCTTCCTGACTGACGCAGTGGCAAAAGTAAGTGAGGATCTGTCTTAGGAGACAGCCCTGCTACTTATCCAGAGGGGCGGGAACGGGGGAGGGGTGGGGTGAGCTGCCACTCCGCCTCTGCACGTTCCTGTGACGCCCCCCTGTGGCGGCTGGGAGCAAGTCATTTCCAAGGAAGAGGCAGGAAGCTCTGAAACCTCAGGACTGCAGGAGGCTGGATGCCTGCAGGAGAGGTGGGAAGATGGCCTCAGATGGCACATTCTGTCCTCTTGTGGAAGAAGAGTGACTTCCTGGCCCTCAGTTATTTCCCTATGTTAATGTCGCTGCCACGTTCTTGTCCTGACATGAAAATTCATTATTTCCCTGTGCTATAGCTGAAAGTAGACAGGAAGAGACCACCAACAGTCAATCTGGAAATTCCTGGATCTAGAGTACTAAAAGAAACCAGAGTTGGTGGTGGTGGCTATATTTGACACTCCTTAAATGGAAATTAATGTGTGTACATGGCCACAGAAATTGGTTTATTAGATTTCTCTATCTTTAAGTCAAATGCATGCTTCTGAAAGGCTTGCAAGATTTAGGATACATGGATGGATAGAGATAGACAGACAGACAGATAGATGATAGACAGAGTGCTAAACCATGCACCTTATGGGACTCTCTCAAATTAAACAATTTTAAAATGCAAAAACCAAATTCAAATATACACTCCACATACGATGGAAAACATGTATTATTATTAAAGCAAGTGGCGATTTTTGAACAAATGAGACAGTCAAAATACTGAATAGAATGAATAAAAACATTATTATTGTAGAGTGAGAAATAAAGAACAGGAATATAGGAACATAGACTAAAATCTCTGAACATGTCTTATAATTTTGATGTTGTACATATATAAAGACTTTAATTGTGCAAAACCAATGTAAATTTTCAAAAATTGGAGAGTTCAAACTAAAAAGAAAAAAAAGAAGCTACCTACCAACCAAAAGGGGCATATAAAAGCAGAACATAACGATTTCAGAAGTGGTGTCTTCCTTTTGTAACTGAAGAAAAAATCAGCTAAGCCTGAGAAAGAAAACAAGAAAAAGAAGGAATAAAAATCACATTGCATCCTGTGGGCCAAGTGTCATTAGTGGTGTTTAGAATTTTGTTTATACTTATCTTTTATATATTTGTGTCCTGTTCAAGCCAAGGTTTTAGCTCAAAATAAGAAGGCAAACATATCATCTAAAGACCTTAGTAAAATCCTTGTGATCTATCATTTCAGTCAAGGGTTTTTTCGCTTGATTTTTCTGGCTACAGACTGAAAAATCTAGAATGCAACAACAACCTGGAAGGCATGAGCCTTTCTGACATTCATACCGAGGTGTATATAAACCACTTCTTCCTAAGCATAATGAAGTTGAGTTGGAAAATGACTAAGACCAAGATGGAGACCTGATGGTACAAGATAAATTGAGGACATCTCATCTGCTTGAAAGCAAGGAAACAACCACAGATGCCTGAGGTCATGTCAAGGAACATGGAAACCAATTGTGGTGGCTCTCACAGGACACAGGTGGGACATCATGAAGCACCAAAGATGCCTATGCACGAACTTTAAACTCAGAAAAAGAAGGAAGAAGATAACCTACATCCATACAATTAGGAATGAAAAAAGTGAAATTACAACAGACACCATGGAAATCCAAAGGATTGTAAGAAGTTATTTCAAAAATATACTCCAATAAGTTCAAGAATCTAAAAGAAATGAATGATTTCCTAAGCACACATCAATGTCCAAAGTTAAGGAAGAAGAAATAAAACACATGAACAGGCCAATATCCATCTACAAAATTAAGGAAGTAATAAAAGCACTTCCAATGAAGAGGAGCCCAAAACCTGACAGTTCCTCAGAATTCTACAAGAAGTTCAGGGAAGATTCAATGCCAATGCTCAGAAAGCTATTTCTGGAATCTGAAAAGGAAGAAAAATTGGCAAAATCATTCCTCAAAGCTAGCATAGCTTTAATTCCAAAACCAGAAAAAGACCCAACAAAAAAGAAAACCACAGGCCAATATCCTTAATAAATATAGATGCAAAAATACTCAATAAAATTCCTGTCACAAGAATGCAGCAAATCAGAAAGAAAATTATACATCATGACCCAATGGTCTTTATCCAGAGATGCAGGGATGGTTCAACATAAGCAAATCATAAATGTAATACACCACATTAACAGACACAAAGATGAAAATCATATGATCATCTCAATAGGTGCAGAAAAAGTGTTTGACATAATCCAACACCCATTTTTGATGAAGATTCTAAAGAAAATAGGAATAGAAAGACCCTATCCCTACTTGACCCAAGCTATGTACAACAACCTCTCTGCCAATATCATCCTAAATGGAGAAAGACTGAAAGAACTCACAACAAATTTAGGAACAAGACAAGGATGCCCACTGTCACCCTTCCTATTCAACATAGTGCTTGAATTTTTGGCAAGAGCAAGGAATAAAAGACTTATGCATTGGAAGGGAAGAAGTGAAGATATCCCTGTTTGCAGATGACATAATACTCCACATACAGGACCCAAAAAATTCCACCCGAAGACTCTTAGAACGAATAAATAAATTCAGCAAAGCAGAAAGTTATAAAATCAGTACCCACACATCAGTAGCATTTCTATAATGAATCCAAGAAGAAAATTAAAAAACCAACTCCCTTCACAATAGCAACAAAAAAAGAAAAATACTTAGAAACAAATCTTACCCAAGAAGTGCGAGACCTGTACAGAGGAGACTATAAAACCCTGAAGAAAGAAACTGAAGAGGGCTTTAAAAAATGAGAACACATCCTATGTTCCTGGATAGGAAGGATGAATATTGTTAAAATGGCCAAATTTCCAAAGCTATGATGCAGATCCACTGTTATGCCAATCAAACTATCAACATCATTCTTCACAAATCTAGAAAAAACAACTTTAAAATCTATATGGAACCAGAAAAGACTCAGACTTTCTCAATCACTCCTGAATAATAAGGTCAAAGCCAGAGAAATCACAATTCCAGACTTCAGAAATACTACAAAACAACATTGATTAAATCCTTATGGTACTGGTATAAGAACAGACAGGAGGATTGGTGAAACACAGTTGAAGGTACTGAAACAAACCCAAACATTCCCAGTCACCTAATTTTTGACAAAAGGGCAAAACAATTCACTGGAGAAAAGACAGAATCTTCAACAAATGGTGCTGGGGAAACTGGATTTTCACATACAGGAAAATAAAATTGAACTTAATCTGTCACCACCCACTAAAATCAGATCAAAATGCATCAAAGAACTGGATATCAAAACAGAAATAGTGAACCTAGTGAAAGACAAAACAGGTAAAGCCCTAGAAGACACGGGGACAGGAAATGATTTTCTGAACAGATCGCCAACTGCACAAGAAACAACAGCAAGAATCAACAACTGGGACCACACTAAACGAAAAGGCTTCTGCACGGCAGAGGAAACAACATAAACAACCTCATCAAGAAACGGGCAGCTGAAAGGAAAAGAAATTTCTCAGACGAGGAAGAACAGATGGCCAACAAGCACATGAAAATGTGTTCATCATCACTGGCCATCAGAGAAATGCAAACAAAAACAATGTTGAGTTTTCATCTGACCCCAGTGGGAATGGCCTACATCAAGAACTCAAAAAACAGCAATTGTTGGCTAAGCTGTGGAGCAACAGAAACACTTCTGCACTATCTGTTTCAACTGCTATGGGAAACAGTCTGGAGATTCCTTTGAAAGCTGAGAATAGAAATCCCATTTGATCTAGCTATTGCTCTATGGGCCATGTTCCCAAAAGAAATAAAGTCAACAAGCCACCCAGACACATGAATATCCATGTGTATCACAGCACAATTCATAATAGCTCAATCCTGGAATCAATGTACTTGCCCACCCATAGAGGAATGGATAAAGATGTGGTACCTGCACATAAGGGAATACTATGCAGCCACAAAGAAAGACAGATATGAAGCATTTGTAAGAAAATGGGGCCATCTTGAGTCAATAATGCTCAGTGAAATGGACCAATCACAGAAGAAATGACTATAGGTGACTATCCTTCTGGTGAAACTCCAAAAATCAATGGCATAAAAAGTCCGCAACATGCAAGACAGGGTAGAAGGAGAGGCAGTGGGCCACTAGGAAAGGGGTAAATCTCTGAAAATCGCACTTAGGGGCAGGCACAGGGCAAGGGTAGGAAGGAAGGAAAAAGAGGCCAAAATTGCTGTAGATGGTCCCTGATTCCCCCAAGCCATACATTACTAATATGTTACAGAAAATGGAATTCATGTGCATAAAAAATAAAGAAGAAATATAAATATTTAGGAGATTATTATAAAACTGAAAAAGGTGCCACCTGAGTTGCTATGTCATGGTCTCGTTATTTAAAACATAGAGATAATGAGCTGTTGGCGATTGAATGATATCTTTCTATTTTTGTACATGTCTTATTTCAGATATAAGACTCGAGTAGAAAAGTTCTTCTTTATGGAAGTGTTCAACTCGTCCATGTGGGTGAAGTATTAAGTTGGGCAGTGGTCATAGTCCACCTCTAGTGATCCCTCGGGAGTCCCTCCGCACCCCTTCGCCCACACCGGCTGTCTCCCTGTATCTCCCTGTTTCTCTGCCACCCCGGGGCCTTCCCTGTCACTCTCTCGACCCCTCAGTCTCTGTGCTTTTCTATTTCCAGTTGTACATACCTAGCAATTATTTTTTTTAATCTGCATCCCCCTTTGCCAACTTCAGTTCCCCGTCTGTCTCCTGGATTCTTTCCCTTTTCCCAGAATCACCCTTTCTATTAGCCCCTATTTACATACGCATGATTAGTTTAAGTTGAACAGCTGGGCCCTGGCACCTGGCAACCTGACCCTCTTTACCCTGCCCTCCCCACAGTTCCTCCCGGGCCCCTGCCCCAGGCACCCCTCTGCCGCCCATCTCCCGTTTCTTACCATCAGTTTTACTTGGTTCTTTTATTTATTTGTACCTTGGGTTTCTGGCATAAGAGAAATTAAACAATATGTAAGCTTCTGAGGCCTAGGTACTTCCTCTTCATGATGGTCCCGAGATGCAGCCGTATTCCCGGAAATGTATCCTTATGGCAGAGTTGTACTCCGTCTCTCTCCATACGCTGCTTCCACCATCACGCTGATTTACCTTGTACTGCTATCAACACGCTGTGCGTGGACCACTATTGTGCGATGATTTAACTCTTTTTAGGAAGACACCCGGGAGTGCAGCTGGGTCAAATGGAATATCAATTTTTCTCCTCATTTTCCCCCACAACCTTGTCAATATTTGTTTTGTGGGGTCCTGTTAACACTCATGCTTAGTGGTGTAAGATCCTATCTCAGGGTTGTTTTGATTTGCATTTCTCCAGTGGCTAAAGATGCTGGCCATTTTTCATGTGTTTTCTCTTTTATTCACAAACTTCTCCATGTGAATCTCTCTCCCTGCCTTCCTCCCTCTCTCTCTGTCCCCCTTCTCTCTCTCTCTCTCTCTCTCTCTCTCTCTCTCTCTCTCTCTCTCTCCTTTTATTTCTCCCTTGGTGTCTGTCTTGCTTCCTATCTGTCACTCACTTCCTCTCTGGCCACTTCTTCCCCTGGTCACAGGTCATGGCATCTGTTTAAAGTCTTGACTGCTCGCACACCGAGTTCGAGTCCTCCGACCAGCGTCCCTGTGCCCTGTTTGGGTCTCAGTGTTAATTTTGGACGGTAACACATACATCTCGTAAACTGGTTCTTAGGGCTTTCAGCCCAGTTTGAATGGCGCGCGCAGGGCTGAGTATTTCTATGGGCGGGAAACTTACCTGCAAGTCCTGCCCCTTGTCCCCGTCCAGTCCCCGCCCCAGCCTACCCCCCCCCCGCTTCCCCTCCCCCCACGCCTGCTGGCTGCACCCTTGGTCAGGTCCCCGCCAGAGTCCTTGCAGCGGGGTGCAGATCCGCGCTCTGGGCACCCCTGGTGGCCACCGGGGAGCCTGGACCTGGTCTCCTCCTGGTGGCTGCGCAGGGTCGCGCTCAGGCCTGCGTAGCTGGGGTGGCCTCAGGCGCCTACACCTCCCGCGGGAGGATTCCTTCCTTTCTTTCCTGGGTCTGTCTCCTCCCTGAAGCTCTCCATTCTCCCACTGCTGGCCTCCACCCCGCCCCCACCGCCCTTCCTTTAGACACCACTGTGCTGAGCTTCTTCCAAAATGGTGCCTGCCCAGGGCCGAGTAGTGAGGGATCAAGGAGCGAGTCTCCGGATTGTGCAGGGCTGGCAGGAGGTGGAAAAGCAGGAGAAGCTCCATCGCAAAGCAGAAAACAGGGGCTCCGACCAACAGAGGTCTGTGCCTCAGTTTCCACATCTCTAGTTTCTGAAAACCTTTCAAGGCCGAAGACCGTTGCACTATCACATAAGAACGACCGTGAGCATAAAGTGTAACTGCGGATACCTGGCACGGGGAAGTTTTCAGGTCTTGTTTTTATTACTCTCAGAAAAAAAAAAAAAAACGTGTCAACTTTGCTTCATTAAGTAATAATGGCATTGTAAAGCATTGCTGCGTTTCTTTTTAGAAAGGTAAGTAAAATCTACAGAAGTATACAGAAGCAGATACTCTACCTATACAACCAGGAAAGAGAAAAATTCCTATTTTAAGAGGGCAACGTTTCCTGGCCTTTTGTGTCTCTCATTGCTGTGCTCATTTACACGCATGAGAGGCGGTGGGCCCCAGTTCAGACTCCACGTGCTGGGCCAGGGGCTCCCACACCGCTGGGTTTCTGACACATACGGGTGCTCACACCTACATCTGTCTGTGCTGATGGAAGGCTGGGTGGTGGTCACGTGGAACTCTGCTTAGGCTGAGACCCAGACACCAAGAGGAACCAGCTTCCTTACGTAAAATACGCAGGAAAAATGGACACGCGGTGAAATCTTCCAGATGGTCTCAGGGCAGTAGGGAATGGTCTCTGCTCCGGCCTCCAGCACAGGGTCTGGGAATAACAGGAAAGGGCGACGTTTCTGCAGTCCTGGGCATCAGGGTTCCAAGGTCCACAGCACCGAATGCGCTTTGTGTGGCAGGGACCCAGGCCACCCGCAGCCCAGTGAGGAAGGTTGACGAGAACCTCCCACCTGTGGAGGGAGATATCTCCTCTCCATCGGCTGTGGGCTGTGGCAGAGAGCGAAGCTGGCTGTGGTTTAACCGCCCTCAGTTTCCCTTTCAACACCCTCGCCACCCCTTGGGCTGCCCCAACCAGTAGGGGCCGGTTTGCCTTTCAGCCTTTTCTGAGAATCAACCGCATTGGGCAGAGCACCTCAACAACACAAGCCTGAGAACGTCAGACCCGAGCGGCCCCAGCGGCCCCAACTTGTCACCCACCACATCCCGTCCACCACCAGCTCTGCCCCTCTGAGCTGCTGAAGGTCAGGGCAGCCCAGGTGGGAGGGGGAAGGAAGGGGCGGAGAGGTTGGGACCCCATGAGGCATTGCCAGGGCCCCGGCCAGGGACACCTGCCCCACGGAGCTCTGGGGGACGTGCCTGTCTCCTGTCCTGGTGTCTGAGCATTTGCAGTGCAGGATAAGCTCCTCGGGTCTACACAGAGGGCTGGAGTTACGCTTGAGGAGGTGAGATCTGCTCAGGGGGTCCCAGAGGAGATCTAAACCATACAGAGTGTTTCTTCAGTCTACTTGATATTCTTTCGTTTCCAGATGAGAACCTCTACTTGGTGTCTAAAAGAATCTGTTTCACAAAACCGAAATATTGAAAAAAAAAAAGGAACCCAAAAAATTCTTCCCGTAAAGCAGTTTTAATGCTAACATGCAAAACTTTCTAACCTTAAAAGGATCCATTAGAGAAAAAAGTAAAATACGTTCCTCTCACCTGCCTACTCTACATTAAACATTCTGTTTCATACGTTGGCTGAAGAGGGCTACGAGCACACCGGAGATGGTGTCGCCCTTGTGAACATCATGTCTCAATAGAAAAAATTGGGTACATGAATGAATGTTCCAAAAAGCACGAGTAGATCTTAAATGTAAGAAAAGATATTTATCTTCACTCAGAATAAAAGGAAAGCAAATTAAAGTCACGGGAGTCCTACTTTTTATTGTAACGTCAACACGATCATGGTGATCAATAGCCCAGCACACACAGAAGGTGCTAGAAGTGCACAGTGGGACTCTTTATGTGGACAAGGGAATACTGTCTCAAAAGGCCCAGTGCACACATTCAAAAGGACAGACAACTTCTTTATTTCAGTATTTTACAGAAACAACTTAGAGGAAGTAGCCAAGTATCTATTTGAGGAAAATGATAAAATGCGGTATTTCACATTCACCAGGAAAACACCTCGTGGCTGCCTAAACATTTCTAGGCACTGATGTTAAAAGAGAGCTTAGATTTGTAAACGACGGTAAGTAGCCCAGACAACATCTACTACGGTAGACTATTTTTGTACAGGGCGACCTCATAGAAATACGCACACACACACACAGTTGTTCCACTGCTTGGACTTTTGATTTGATTTCAAATTTAAAATAAGCATGGAAATTTGATTTTTTAAATTTTAATTTGTTGTAGCTACTGTGAAAAACCAAGCACAAGATTCAGGTAACAAAGAAGGCTGAATCAGGAGGGTACGCTGGAGGCTTCCTGGGCTGATTGGGAGCACTGAGGAGAGGAAAGGAGCAGAAGCTGCCAGCTGTGACACCGAGGCCATGGTGACCAGGGCTGGCTGGAAGGGCTGGAGGAGACTCTGGAGGAATGGTGCACCGGGCCACCGTGGGCTACACCATCATGTTACAGAGTGGAGTTGTACAGTTTAGCCATGCATGGGTTTGAAAACTTTATGCCATAGTAACAGAATAATACCATTCTCAGGAATTTAAATCCAGGAGGCCCAGCAGCCTCCCGGCAGATACTGCTCAGAACAGTAAATGATGCCGGTCCGAAGGCCCTATTTTGCCAACCTAGGTCCGGTCCTTCTTCCCTCCTCTGCAGACAGCTGACCTCCTACACAGTCTGAAGGCGGCAAGGGTCCCATAGAGGGCGCTCTTGAGCAGCAGCAGGACGTAGGTGTAGAAGGCAAAATTGCTGGCCAGCTGCAGAGGCTGCACTTCTAAGGAAAATTGGGTCGTTAGTTTTAGCTGCACATTTGATAGCACAGGACATACTAAGAGAAAAGTGTCACAGAGATTGATTTCTGATGACTTACACCACCCGAACCCACTGGTCGACATCTGCCATGCCCACCAGGACTAACATAAGGGCAAGATATAGTTTGCAACTCAACTTGGTGAACAACCTCTGTTAAATTCGCTTAAATCTTCATACAATTGAAAATTAAGGCTACATTCTCAGTGCTGGGTTCCAACCAGGACAAAAGTCCCTGTGATAGCTAGGTTGCAGAATTTCTCCACTCCAATCAGGCCTCTAAGTAATTAAACAATATATAGTAACCAAAGAATTGTATGCAGAAAGCTTTGCATGTCAAACTTTAATCTTAATTAGTCCTTATAACAACCTTGAAGATGGAGGTAGGGATATTGTTTTATTCCCATTTTGTGAAGAAACAGAGAACACAGAAAGTTGATTGCTCAATGTCATGCAGTTAGTAGCGACAGAAATAGAATCTAACTTGGCAACGTGACATTAAACACCATGTTCACCTCTGTCCTGTGATTTTTCTATGTCTAACTGCAGTAAAATATACGACAGAAAAAGCTTAGGCACATGTGACACTTGAAAAGTTCTGATATGAAAACATCTGAGCCATTACAGGTTATAGGTACAATGGAATCTATAAGAAAGGTTATTTCAAAGAAATTCCGTTGTGTTCCCAGGAGAGAGGACAGGCTCTTTTAGGGAAAAGGGCACAGGAGAACATGGAAGGAAATGGCGGACTCAAATTTCCTGGGACTTTAAGTGTTTGCAGCCCTATCTCTCCTAGATGCTTTGATATTACTCTCTGCACTCAAGACCCTTTAAACTTTTGCAAGAAATATGTGATTTCAGCTCATCATCAAAGACAGTGATCCTTGTCACCATGATCACACAATAAGCCATAAGCTCAGATGTCTCCCCAGGGAAATTTTTGTTACATGGTCCATCTCTGTGGAGTTAGGACCCAGAGATTGGTAGCTCTTGGTGTAGAAAGGACGTCAAGAAATGTGTACTCAGCTCCTTGCCTTTGGTGACATGAGGGTCACTGTTATCTCGCCTGGTGTGGCAGCTGAGGTGCAAGCTTCTGGACACTGAAATAGAGGAAGGGTCTGCAGGAAGGAGACCACACTTGTAGTCACATTCCTAGCACACGTGTAAGGAGGAAGGGTCATGAGCTAGTACCCGTCCTGAGCCTGCTGGATGGATCCAAGGCCAAACGATTCTCGTCTGAACCTGCATCTCTTCCATAACATAAATTTTGTGAAATTATTCTCTGTTGACAGATGAGCAAAGTATCACTCACAGTCAAGTCTCTCATCCATGATCCTGCAACTGATCACTAAGAGACCTGAGCTGCTGTCCAGCCTTCAGTGCTTGGAACATCATGTGCTTTCCACCCCACCTCACAACCATCCAAGCTAAGGCCTTTGGCTCTGGGCTTTTCTGATCTATGATGCAATTGTAAAGGAAGGAAACTGAGTACAATATAAACCCTTCACGTGAGGCCTGAATTGAAGCCTGAGGTAGCTGTATGAGGTGCATAAAGGTCTTAGTTGAAGCTTTGGAGAAAGGTGTTGCACACTGAGAGCTGAGTATTAGAGGAATGGATACTACAATACATGCAGAGTCCTGTCCAAGACCTCTGTGTAAAATGACCTCTGTAAGTGGCAGGTCGTATCAGTGACTAGCAAAAGACTTAAAGACATGATAAGTAAATAAATGGAGTTTTAAGTTGGTATTATGCTTCCCTCGGTAACTAGACACCGTACACACAGGAAGGAAGGAGGCCCATTTGCTGAAGTAATTCAGTGTACATGATTATATTGTCAAATTGTTTTCATTTCCTGTGATAACCAGTAGTTCACTCTATTAAAATGATGCTTGGAAGGTGATTTAGAATATCACTAAGTCTACTCTTGAGTACCCAGCTATTCTATTTATTCTACTTTATGCCAAGACATGCTCAGAAGACGGTGAGATAGACAGAAGTGAGACAGCAAGACAGAAAGCCACACACATCTGGCACCAGGGAGGGGTGAGCAGTGGGATCGCAAGTTCCAGCCCAGCCGGCAACTTAGTGACATAGAGCTGGCTCTGTCGCTCAGTGTGAAGGCCCTGAATTCCATCCCCGAGACAGAAGAGAGGAACAAACAGCAAACATGCACTGGAACTCACCGTTTTCAATTTTCCAACAAACTCGGGGGTTAGTAGCTGTTACAACTGGAAAAAAAAAGAGTAATAACATAACCGATCAATGATTACTCCCATATTTGACAGTGTGATTATGTGGGAACATGAGCAGACTCTGGGCTGTTCCACAGGCCTCCGCCAGACACTGACCTAAGGCGATGCCCACAGTGAGTCCATCTGAGCCTGGATTGGACAACCGAATCGTACACATTGGAAGGGTGACTTCCAGACATCTCTCCTCTAAGCTGGGGAGAGCAGCCATCTTTCCAAATCATGCCTGGCTGCAATGTCTCTAATTCATGCCTGTGATTTTCTAGAGATGAGGTGTTAATGGACATGGGACATCAATATTAATAAAAACTATACCTAGTCTGTGGTCATTGCTGTGCCAGGCACTGTGTTAAATCATTTGCTTCCATCCATCTTGTTTAAATCCCAGTAACACTTAAGCACGTAGTTCCCACAGGTCCAGAAGAGCATGTTAGTCTCAAGTTAAAGTCCAAAGCTATTCTTTCTCAAGGCCATTCTACAGTCACTAGATTAGTGTTTGACAATTGGGATTGTGACAGACTGCTAGACCGCTGCTGGGCCCTCTGCACGTGTGTCCCTTTGCCCAGCTGTAGATCTGCACCTCAGTGCATCAAAGGAATTCTCACGGTACATTGTGCCTGCATCATACAGACCCCAAGAGATTAGGAACAGAGACTCTTGTCTTCTAGGCAGCGTCCATCTGCTACTACCTCATCCTAGACTGGTCACCCTTGCTCCCACGGACCTGGCATAGTCTGGCAGTACAGGAAGTGTTTGTGCAGCATCACTGACCCAGGGCTAGAATTACATCCATCACAGAGAATGGAAGCCCACTGGTGCGTGTGAGCCTCTCTCCATCCTGCATTAAGAAATTTCACCAACAGAGATGTTTAAGTAAAAATCAGAAAAACTTAAGGCCACGCTGAAGTGGCCTCTGCCGGGGTTATCTGTTTTCTGGTAAGCCAGGATATGGCTCCTTTGTCTGAATGTCACTTTGTTCACAATTCATTGGAGATTAAGTCCCACACACAGCATGACTGACATGCTCACTAAAACGTTCCTGAAAGATGTATGACTGTTCCTACTTACAAATCCAGTAATGTCATCAAAGCTGGATTGGGTGTACCAAGTTGTCACATGCTCCCACGTGTGTTGTTTCATTTAATCACGTAACAGCCTAAAAATATTTTATAGTCTTGATATTATAGGTGCTGAAACTGAAGCTGGGAAAGCTGAAGTTCCCCGCTCGGGATCTTACCATTTTGTATCAACAATGGGGAAAGTAGCAGGCTGCTTAGACTGCCATTAAAAGTGATGAGATGTCACCTTCGTTGACACCTAAGAGACAACATCTCAGGATACATTTTCTGGAAGGTTTTGATCACATTTACACACACCTACCTTTCTTGATTGGGGAAAATGAAATCTCTTGGTCACTTAGTCCGTTGTTCTTCTCATGTTTGACGACACATCTGTGCTCTTTCTCCATCGACCCTCCGGTCACTGTCAGCCAGCTAAACTTCATGTAGGTGTCATTAGTTTTCATAGCCTCACCCTGCTGGGATTCCAGAATTGTGTCCTTGTCCTTTTCCTTCCAGTACACCTTAATAACATCAGGAAAAAATTTCTCCAGAAGACAAAGGTATGTCCCAGCCTTTTGGAGAGTTGTTTCAGCCACTGAAGGAAGAAAAGCTGTGGGCTTGGGAGAAAGGTCTCCACCAAGGGTTCTATCTGTGAGAGGAAATGGAACATCATAAAAGAGAATTATTAGCAAGACATGAACACTGCACAGTTTTTAACCATCTAGTTCATAATCAGAAGACGAGTTGCCATGAAAGGATGGCCACATGGCTTTTCACCCATCTTAGGTCGCAAGGCCCTGATTACGTTCTTTATAGATGAGAAAAGAAGATCAAGATGTTAAATAAGTAGCCAAAAATCACCACCATTAAGTGGCAGACTCTGAAATAAAAATGTGACCTTGGTCCTTTCTCCGAGTGCCAAGATGGCAGCATGACTATACTACTTGGCTCAAAACCAAGGCTTCCAGCGTTCATGAACCCACTCACTTTCTTACAACATTTTTCTTTTTCATCGTGGAGCATGTTTTCATGGCGGATGTCAGGGGAAGGGGAGGAGATCAGCCACCTGGATGATCTCAGTACATTTGAGGATCTGAGGTCCCTCCCAAAAAGCTTCCCTTTCCAGCCTTTGTCACTTGGGCTGTCTATCTGACCATCTCACGCTCAGTGGGTTTATGCAATCCACTCCCCATGTAGTTGATTTTAGAGTGCACCTATTTGCTGTATTTCTCATAGGAGTAAATGTCAGGATGCATAAAGGTTTGCTTGTGTGAAGTTAACACAGTCATTCATTGTAATGGGAAAGTACTTCTGTGTATTTAGTGATCTATCAACCAGATCTGGCAGCTCCAAACGCTGATCCTGTGCCCATTTCTGAAACCTGTGCCCATTTCTGAAATTCCTCGAGGCCTCCCAGTTGATCTCTATTGTTTTACAATAATTCCTGTTCACATGTCATCTACCCCAGCTTTTAGGACCCGGCAGTATTTAAAGCAGCACCTTTGAATTATTCACTGTATCTTGAGCTCAGAAGAAAAATACCAACACTTCCGTCGCTTCACTAATTATTGATTATTTTGAGAAATGCTTTTCAATTTATCTAATCAACCAATCTGCATATCAAAAACTGTATTTTTCTTTTTAAAAATAGTCAGAAAAGCACATTTTATTTTGGAATTTCATTTGAAATTCAATATCACCAAAGATACTCTCAGAGCCTGTTCATCATACTAGCTTTAATATGAACTAATTTCATGATGCAGATAATCTACACATAACTGCAAAACTCTATTTTGAAGCTCATAATCATTTCCGAAATTAGTGTCTACTTTATATACTATTTAAGTATTTTTCTCTTGATCATTTTTTCATCTTAAACAGCTGACAAAAAAACATATGTATGTGTGTGTGTTTGTGTGTGCATACATACACATATATAATTGGTATAATGTTAAAAGAAGCAGTACCAGAGTTTCTTGCAAACATAAGGCCAAAATGTAAAACAAAGCTTCACCTGTTTACATAGACATATTACATGTAACTACACTGTTAATCAGTTCTCCATTTATTTATAGTTTAAGAACTAGAATTATAAATATTGAAACTCTTTCCAGTTGGATTAACCATTGAAAGCCAAAGACACTGTCTGTGTTGTCTTTGGGCTGGTTTGAAGTGTGTATAGCTGTGACTTTCCTTAAGAAAAGGAAAAAAATTTTGATGCTTTCTACATATTGCCACAAAACTCCTGAGTTTCACACAGAATTAGTAAGCACATAGTGCTAATATGTTTGAATGCAACACAAATATCATTATTAATAATCTCCTTGTTTTAATTGTGTACATCTCACTTATAGGTCACGCAATAATCTGCATGTCTGTGCATCTTTCCTATTTTGTCATATTTTATTTTTAATTTAAAGATCATGTTATAAAGTAAATTTTTCAGTTGCCTGTTATAGAATTTAATAGTCCATATATTAAAATCTAATTTTTATCTTTAAAAACTTGTGTTTCTTCATAGAAATGTTTCTGCTTTTTTTATAACAAAGAAATTGAGAGAAATTGAAATGGGTATCCCACTGGTTAGAGTCCTTGCTTAGCAAGCATTAGGCCCTAGGTCCGATTCCCCAGCACCAGGGAAGAGGACATGTGGCTCACGCCTGTACTCACAACTGGGGAGGCTCAGGAAAGAGGATTGCCATGAGTTCGAGGCCAGCCTGGGCTACAAAGTGAGCTCAGGGTCAGCCTGGACTACAGAGTGAGGCCCTGTCTCAAAAAAGAAAAAAAAATGGAGTGATGAACTGGAAAACTTCCACTGCTGGAGTGCATCAGCCGCTGTTGCTATCCTCCCTTCCTTAGCTGCTGGATTCTGAGGGCTCATGACATTGAGGATGAAATCACCCTCGCGTTTCCATGCCTACCTCATGCAAAGCAAACTAAGCATAAGGGATGAGCTCAGTTATTCATAGTTACTAGATATATTCTGGATTCTTATATTACTTCAAAACTTACTTCAAAATGTACATTTTAAGAGTGTTTTTTAATGATCAAAATATTTTTCACGATGCACAGAATAACAGCCATTCTATTTTATCTTAAGAGCATGTAGTGTGGCTCCATATATTTATTTGTTAAGAAAATAAACATGCCCAACTAACTTATGTGCATTTCCTTGAATAATCAAATAATGCACTTTAAGTTATATTTTCCTATATTTTAAGATGTAGCATGGTGAATTCTAAATTCATTCATCAAGTGTCAACTCTCTTTTCAGTATGAGATAAAATATTTCATATATATATGTGTTAATATGTACTGAGGAGTCTTATACTCAACTGACTGAGCCAGTCAGGTTCTCAGTACTTATTTAAAAGGACTCTTTTTTTTCTTTCATCAGATAGTTACAGCTATTTAATATTCAAATATATATTTTAGATTTATGGTGTCAAACTGTATATAACTGATTTCATATTTAGAATGCTTCCTATGATATTTATCTCATTTCAAATTAGCTATAGGCAACTAATCTTCTTGGTTATAAATTTTATTATCAACAAATGTTGATGCTAGAGAAATTATTAGTACAGATAGAGAATTAAAATCAAAGAAAGAATAATGACAAAAGGTTTTAAAACATGTTCTACTGTCATTTTTCTTTCCGAATGTTGAAAAAAAATCCTCAAAAAGGAAAGAAATGCCTTCAGATTTGGGGTGTGTGTGTGTGTGTGTGTGTGTGTGTGTGTGTTAAAATAAATTCCCATCTAGTTACATAAAAATTCAGCTGCAGAGGTCTAGAGGCATAGCTCAAGTTAAAACTCTTGCCTATCAAGCTCAAAGCCCTGAGTTCCATTCCCCAACACCACATAAACTGGTTGTGATTTTGCGTGCCTGTGATCCCAGCACTTGGGCGGCTGGCACAGGGGAGGATTGTTGTATGTTTGAGGGCAGTCTGGGCTATATGGTGAGTTCAGGGCCTGCCTGGACTACAGAGCAAGACTCTGAAAAAAAAAAAAAAACTGCATCCTCAGGAGAATTTCTGTTCTGTAAATGTCACCCAGCTTTAAAAAAGGAAGAAAGGAAGAAAAGAAGAAAGGAAGGAAGGAAGGAAGGAAGAAAGAAAGAAAGAAAGAAAGAACGAAAGATCCTACAAAGTAGATACAATGTTCTCTTGACATTTGAATTAGAGTGTTACTGGGTACCTATTATATGTTTAACAACGTGCAAGAACTTCCTTGGCACTATTTCATGGAATTCTCATATAGATCTGCTGGGATCACATGGTTACCTCATTTTAGGGACTAGAAAACTGAAACCAAAGACTAATTGCTCACCTTTATTAAGCTGTAGTGATGGAGCTGGAGGCATGGCTATCAGCCAAACCAAGACTCTCCCATGACACACTTGACCACAAGAAAAGGGCTTGTGCCTGCTCCACCAAATCCATCACAGACTTACCTGTTTGAGCGGTGTTGCACTGTGAAATACTTCAGTAACATCATTTCATACCTTACATATAAGCATTTTATAGTTCATGAGCCTACAAAGCCAAATCTGTTTGCACAATCTTGTCATACATTCTCCTTTAGTATTTGTATTAAAATCTCTCCTAAGATTTTTATATGAAATCTTCATCACATTTCTCCTTCATTTCTGGACATTGTGAGAAGAAAAGAGAAAAATGAAATATTGATTTCATAATTATTACTTGGCACTAAGGTCTCTACACTTACTTTAAATATGCATAGAATAATAATGAAAAAACTGCTTTCACTTGCTCTATGAGTGTGTAATTGTTTTGGGGGATAAAATATGCATTGTCACTGCCATCCGGAGTTCTGAAGTGTCACCTGGAACAGAAGTAATTTAGGAAGTTGCTATCATGCAGATGTTTGAGATGTAGTTCAAGTCTGGGCATGTTTTCTAATGAAAATAAGGGCAGAAAGAAGTAGCAATGTTTTTCAGCTGATAATTGTGTTGCTGTAATTTTTAACTTTGTAGAACTTAAACTTTATTGACACAGAACTGTTTTATTTGTAAGTTTATGTATTCAAGTTGGAATAAAAAATCTTTTTAAGAACTCTTATTTCCATAGAGAGCAGTGGGAACTAGAAAGCATCTTTTACCTAAGTGCATGGTATATTTGAGAAAGCGCATTTTAATTTTTAGTCACTTTGAGATATCAGAACTATTAGTCTTAAGAGTGAAAAGTAATTTTAAATACTGGCTATTTGTTCTAAAGTGAGCTGTCCCTCAGATGGTGGCTAAAATACTTATCTGTGTTCTTGAATTTGTATAGCTCTCTAGGGGGTGACAATTTGAATTCTGGAGAAGAAATGAATATCTATGTCACCTAAAAAGACCCAGCCATTGTTATAGGCAAAATTAAGATAGATAAAATTATGAATTTTCATACTTAATTGGATTTAATTCTTATCATATCTACCACAGACAAGCACCAAAATCATCTCTGTGTATATCAAGGGTTTTACAGCTTGCTCAGTTGAATAATTTTAAGGTCACCTGAGAAAAATATTCCTGACATGGTATAAAATCAAAAGAATCCTGATTTATTAGTATGATCCCAATTGTATAAGACAAAACAAAATGCATAGATAAAATGACTGAAAAGAAATACAAGGCAACAATGATGTTATAAGTTCAAAACAAATTTCAATTTTGTTGCTTATTTTTATTTTTTGTGTGAAGGGTCTTGTTGTGTCTAGGCTGGTCTTGAACTCACTGTGCATCCCAGACTGGCCTGGAACACATGGTAATCCTCCTGCCTCAACCTCCTAGGTGCTTGGATTACAGGAATTCACTGCCTCACCCATGTTATGTGGTGTTGAGGAACTGAACTCAAGGCCTTGTACTTGGTAGGCAAGCACTCTAACCGCTGGGCTATTCTTTTAATCCTTTTTATATATTTTCAATTATTCTGTAAGCAGCAAGCATTTTTATAATTTTAAGAAAGAATAATAGGTCAATCCAAACTTACTTATTGAAAGATGTGGACGTAGAAGGTGGTAACCCCAGAAACTATATTGCGAAATCTAATCTGTAATTTCCCCTGTGCTACACTTCCTTAAAAACATCCAGTTTTTAGGGACTTTATGAATTACGGCTACAACAGAAATTATTTAACTTGAGTCACAATTCACTTTGAGTCAACTGGAAAATTAAGAAAAAAGTTGCAGTTAAGTTTATGATTTCAAGTGACAATGATCAAGATGTGATAAGTGTACCCATCAATTCCTCAAGTTGAATATAATTATTATGTATCATAAAAAATATTAGTAAAAAGAATAATTTGTGGGGAAACAAATTGCCACAATAAAGCTTACCATTTCATTTCTTCATATAATCTCAAACACTAAGAAAATCACCACGTCTGATCCTTCATACTTTTTTAGTGGTTTATAAATTAAAAAAAAAAAAATTCCTGGAAACTTATGTCTCAGTGAACCCAATAAGCTAGGGTCATCCTTATAAACTGGTAGCCCCCACTTAGGAGAAATTCTTTAGACTAATGAGAAATGGAGAAAATATTTCTGCTGAATTCAAAATTATAAGTGACAGTCACTGTGCCATTCTTGAATATGGCTGTGGGGTGAAATATTTTTAGATTTACTATCAGTCATGCTGTGGCTAAATCATCAAATATTTCATCCTTTTGCTACCAAATAACAAGCTTAGCATATTTCTTTACCATTTTTTCCCATTGGCTATTTCTAGAGTCCATAGTGCTCGCATTCCTGCTCCAATTCACACAGAAGAATTAAGAGAAAATTTACCTATAACAATCAGCTTCGTGCCAGGACCAAAAATTTTAATGACATTGCCGCTGATTTCCACCACATAAGAAACCTTTATGAAAACCTCCCATGTGTTCATTTTCGGCCTTAAGGACTGAGCTCACTTTGCTCGGGAAGCCTGGGTTATACCTGTGCTCTCAGACTACACTCAGCAAAGTCTGATTTTGTGTCTTTGAGAACTTTTCTAGAAGCTTCTAAATCTCCCTTCATGTATAAAGTCAGTATTTAGACCCATAGTGTCATTGAGAGGTAACTCACGTTTCTTTCCTTTTCAAAGAGAAACAATAACAGGAGTCACATACTTGAGCGTTTCAAAATGTATATTCAGTAGGATTTCTGGGTATTTTGCGATTCACATGAAGGGTGTGTCTGTCTGGACTGATGAGGAAGTAACGTCTCGACGTGCAGTCCCCACTGCTGGGGGAAGCCTTGAGTCGCCCCGGGAAGTAGATTCCTAATTATCATCTCCTAAGCTACCGATTAAAGAACGACTGCCCCTGCCGATCTGACGTTTCCCTTACAGTCTCTGGCGCAGGGAGTTCTAATTGCGCGGTATGGTCAGGGGGTCGAGCCGGTGGGGGTTTCTGCAGTTGCCCCCTCTCATGACGACAGGCAGCAGTAATGTGTGCAGCCGGAGAACGCGATTTAGCACAGCGGCCCGGCTGTTCAGTCTGGTAAAGTGACGCTAATACAGAATAATGAAATGAAACAGAATGGCGCTAAAGAACGTGACGTTCTATGAAGCACCCCAAGAATCCGACGTGGTGTCTTCGATGAATTCATGTTCAATATGACATTTTTAGAGGGATGCTCAGCAGGTATATGAATTACACGAACTAATAAAGATAAGGGTTCTTGAACCCAGGACCTCCCGCCTACAAACACAGTGGGTTTGGCGAAACCAGAATGCGAGTCCTCATCCTTTGGACTTGGTTTAAAGTGCTGAGCTGGGAACCGCTGGAACCCCCACCCCAGAGATTACCTTGGACCAGTACTCACTGAGACAGTGAATGCCCTAAAAAGAAGCTCATCTGCGCAAAGTCCTTTCCTAGAGCCAGAACAGAAATGTTGTGTGCAATTTGCAAATTCCAGTAACCCAGAGTTTCTACTGGCCCTACCGTCGCATACACCTGGACTCTTCAGAACCTACCCGCCAGAAGCTAGAGAAACCAGAAGAGGGACACCTTGCTGATCCCTGTGGTCCTTTACTTTTAAGAAGTTTCTGCACTGTGGTTAGCAGTAAGATCAAAACCAGGAATATCTACTGTGGAGTTCATGTAGAGAATGGAACGCTCTGGTGCAGCTCAACATATGAGCAAAAAATTGTTTAATGAAATTCTATTTTTAGGCCTTTCTCTTAAAAAAAAAAAAACCCTTCAACAAAGCAAAAAATAATCTGCAAGCAAGAACTTAACACCAACAGATTAAAGGCAAGCTACTCAAGACATTTTAATTCTTAGCCTGAGTCTCTTCTCTGTGGAATGTGCCCTTTCAGGGTAGAATTTCAATATGCTCATAGACAGAGAAGGATGGAAACCACTTACAGGGTACTTCTGCTTCCTCATCCAGTAGCTGCTACTTACGTAATGGCTTCTTGGGTACTCAGGCCAAGAATATGGCTGAGATGGGTCATCCCTGTATTCTTCAAACAAGCATCTTTTCCTTGCAGGGATACAATTAGAATAAGTGACTTACCAGGAGGAATGACAAGGAGCTTTGTCCCTTCTCCAAATATCTTGATCCCGCCTTGCGAGCACATGGGTCACAGCTTCTACAAAATATCTCAGTCTTCTTCAAAACTTCATGACAAAAGCAGCAATTGAACAGCTTCGTCCCTTGCAAGGGGACCTTCAGCCCTTGAGTGTGGGTTTTGTGGCCTCTACTGCGTTGTGAGTTCCCTCAAAAATTCATCTGATAAAGTGCCGGTTTCCACCGAGACAATAACCCTTAGAACATGACAAAGAAATGACAAGTGTGACAAGAAAAAAAAAAAAAAAAAACACAAGCACAGCCAACTGGCCAGCCAATTACTTTTCTAAATTGCCCACAAAAGTATTCTGAGGATTAAGTCTTCTTTTCAAATTTTCAGGTGTTTCGTTGTGTTGAAATTGCTTTGAGTTTACATCAAAGGAGGGGTCTCCATTTCTCACACATATACACATCCGGGGGCCTCTCCTTACCCATTTGGGAATCTTTTCTCTTAAAAGAGGAAGGTCTTTGTTAACTGAAAAATGCAAATGTGCCAACATGGTTGAGGAATGTGAACCAAGGTCACCGCTTTCAAGAAAGCCACACTTACTACGTCACTCATAGGTGTGCCGCTCTCATGCAACAGTGGACAGCTAAGTCTGTCCAGAGGTACCCGAAGCGTAAATACCTGGGGCTTTGTGGGTGTCACTCACACTAGTGAACTGTATGGTACTAATTGCAAAATTAGTTGTAGGGAATATGTAAACAAATGGACAAGATTGTGTTAATAAAATTTTATTTTAAAAAACTTGGAGCTGCAGTTTACTGTCCCTCTGCTTCTCAGTGACCATTGTTACTATTAAAGTTAATATAGTGGGTTTTATTTTTCACTGAAATCTACAGACTAGAAATGTGATTCGTGAAAATATAACAATTTTAATTATGCCTTATACAATTGTTTTAATGTAAATAATTTCAGTAATAAAAAAAGTTCATGTAATGTTCAATATATGATATTGTTCATGTATTTCATTTATATGTAGCGAAAGAATTTTTGTTAAAATGTGTTAATATAAAGTCTGTACGATACAAAGAAGTTGAAATCACACTTCCTATTGCTGGCATCACCCTGAAGCTTTGAAGAATCTCTTCCTCTTATTTGTCAATATAGACACGTATCTGTGAGGTTACAACATGAATGAGCTCAAAATTCCCTGAGAAAATATGAGGTGAATATTTTCGATCTTATTTACATATCTTCAAACTATGAGATTAATGACATCATGTATTCGTTACTGTAAAGCCACACAGACAAGTTATCCCATGCTTTCTTGTTTGTGACTTACTGTGTCACCAGGTCCCCATTCCAGGGATCTGTGTGGAGCCTGGGTGCCTCTCAACCTGTGACCTTGTCCAGTGGCCACTACAGTGAGACTCTGCATCACCCCTCTCAAGATTCAATGGTATAACCTTCGAAAGACTTGACACAGATATAGTCAGATGATTAGTTGCATCTTTCAACTCACTTCTTTCTGGAAAGTTCCATGTTGTCAGGCTGAATTTATTCTGTCCATGTCTTCTTTCTTTTAATGTCACTGTGCACATCATGCAAGAGGCAGGATGTACTGAAACTCAGCCAGGTGCTCTGGTCATTCCCGCTGTGGCTACCAAGGTCAGGAGTCACCGTGGACAGGGTCTGGGACAGGAGGTCCTATTCTGCCTCTGGGAAGGTGCACTGGACCCCTCTACTGTTCTCTCAATAGTCTCCAATAGCATCTCTGCACTTGGTAGCACAAACTGATCCTTAGAGGGACAAGAAGACTTCTTTCTGGTCCTAAATGGAGCAGAAGTGTTCCCTAGTGACTTTAGGGTCTTCAGGAAAACTTACATGTGTGACTCTGTCATGCGCTATGATGTTTGTATTAACAAAGGAATCTGTTTGGGAAAAAATTCTGAATTCAATTCTTCTCTCATAAATTTCTACCATGTTTGAAAATAGATTTCAAGGAGGTTATAAAGAAGGTTTTATAGTCTTGCATTTGAGATATTGTCTCAGTAATTCTTGGAATATCTCAGCATCCCAACTACTAATCACAGAATAAACATAAAATTATTATCTATAAGCATTCTTGTCTTGATCATTTATGAGCGATATTATCTTTATTTTTAACTGTCTGGCCCTCCAATTCAGGATCTTTAGTAGTCTTTGTAGAAATCAGAAGCACAAAGTCGTCACAATGTGTGCCTGTCCCAACCAAGAACCCAGAGTATATACTAACCTGTGTCCTAGTCCCCAGACACAGGATTTGCACTTTGGTCTCTATTATGGTTTAGATCTGAAATGTTCCCCAAAAGCCTCGTGTATTTGAATATTGTGGATTTCTTGTAACTTCCTCTGCTCTTTAGAAGTTGGACCTGGTCAGAAGAGGAGGAGCACTGGGCTTGACCTGGAAGGGATGGGTCACTGAAAGGTTATACACTAGCTCTGTCCTTTCTCACCTCTTGGCTTCCCGTCTGCCAAGGGTTGAACAGCTCTTCTCCACCTTGGCCCTCTGCCACACCCTTTTACCATTACAGTCCCCTATGAGCAGACAGGGGAGGGAGGTTCCAGATAGGTGCCCAGCTGAGCAGCACTGCCATTGCCCATAAGGGAAGGACGTGGGTCAGCCCAGTCCCAGAGCAGGAGTTCGCGGAGGATGTTCAGACAAGTCTACACAGGGCTTTGTGTAAGTACAGTGGCATGTGGCTTTATCTTTCCTTCTCTAAGAAATTAATTATTGAGATCAAATTGGAAATGCTGCAAGTTTTACTTGTCTCAACTTTATTCTTCCCACCTAAATGACTTTGAGGAGGGTTGGCTCAGGCATGTATGGGCTGCTGTAAACCTTGATTGTTTCTGCCTGAATCAGTGTGTATTGGTTAGGGTTCTAACAGAGGCAGGGTTAATTTAGAGATACAGGGAATTTATTTGGAGGGTTTGCAAGTCTAAAGAGAGAGATAGTCCAAATCATCCATGTGCATGTGGAAGAGCTGGAGGACCCAGTAGCCACTCGGGCTCATACCAGAAGGACACCAGCCCGAGACTCCAGGACAGCTGGTGGCAGCCTGTCACAGATGGTTGTCCAAGAAAACAAGGAGAAGACGGGAGACCGATGCAATTCTACTAAGTAGATCTGTGAAGGGAAGACAGAGCAAGCCAGGAGCAAACCAAAGTCTCTCCCCCAAGACAAGGCCAGAGATTTCCTTAGGGAGAGGCTGTAAGTAATTTCCTCTTTTCCTCAATTCAACCTGCCAGTTAGGCACCCCTCCCCGACTTCCTGGCCCTCAAGTAAACAATAAAGGCCTGAAAGCTGTTCCCTGGACATTTCCCAGTTGCAATAAGTTGACACAATTTCTCCAATAGCCACACAGTGTATCATTATTCTGATAAGGTCATGGAATCACTCCTTAAAGTAATCCCTTTTATCTCCAGTATTCCAGGGTGTTCAACCTTTCAAGTCCAACTGCAAGAAAGGAAGAGAAATTCCCTTGAATAAATGATACATGAAGAAGCCACATTTTTTTTTGTAAAGTGTGACTTCATTCTATCCTGAAGATTGAACTGATTAGAGTCAGTTTATGAACCCCAAGGGGAGAGAAGAGGACTCCTTTTCAATAGGGGCATCAAACTGCTTGGCTCACTTAGGAGCTGTTCTGGGATATCCCGCTCCACAGAGCTGTGTAGATCTGGCAAGCGGGTGTCTTAGTTACTTTTTCCTTGTTGGGACAATCACAATGTAAGGGAGGGAAGCTCTATGTTATCTCACAGCTCAGAGGTCCTAGTCTGTTTCACAGATGGCTGGCAATGAAAGAAGGGCCTGGCAGAAAACGGCAGCTCAGGGCATCACAAGCAGAAGGAAATCAGGACAGGGAGAAGCTGGGGCAAGAATACATCCTTGCAGGCCACACACCCAGTAATTCCCTATCCACCTGGAATGCAACACATGCTCAGTAATCCAACACACTCTAACAGGCTCCACCTTCCAACCGCGCTGTAAATCCATAGATAACCTTCCACATCCAAATCCACAAGTCTTCTGGTGGAAATTCCTAATCCAAACTGTAACAGCAGAAGTACCTGAAAGGACATCTAGGATATGCATATGCTCCTCTAGTGTGGGGCAGGGATGGTTCTGTGACCCATTTACCCATTCCCCCTGTAGTTTTTATACCATCGCATATTGCTTTGGAACTATGAAGACCGCCTACTGTGCTCTAACCCCACACCCTCGTGGCTATCTTTCAGAGCTCAGTTTAGATGTCTGAGCTTAATTTTTCAACAATACATTCTTAAAAATCAGAGGTTAAAATATTTCCTTGATATTTTTTAATATGCCTAATGTACAACATTGCAGTATTTTGATTTTGTGAATTTTAAAATTAATCATCAAGTCAATTGTCACTCAAGAGGTCACATTTTGTTTTCTTCTGGGTTCTTCTATGTCAGAGTCAGGGGTCCCTGGCCACTGTTGGCCACTGGCAATCAGGAACCGGTGAAGTCTGGGGTAACAGTGTCTCGAGCAGCATGAGGACAATGGAATCACATCCAGGAGGCTGAATCAGTGTTAACGGCTCTTTTATTAGAGGTGAGGGCCAGGTTTATAAGCAGTTTAAGGGAGGTAGGTCTACCAGGTAACAAGGCAAGGGTCATTCACTGATTGGGGAGATTTTGGAGTCTGAAAGTAGCCTAATTTACATGGCAGGTCTTTCGAAACCTGACCACGTGGTTTCTGGTAAGGGTCTGGAAGCAGGGGAAAATTAGGGATTTGGATATGATGAAACCTAAGCTGTAGCCCATCCTGGGTCTGGGATAAGAAGGAGTGGCCCCACGCCTGCCGATCGTGTCTCAAGAAATGAGATTATCGGGGTATGAGCCGCTGCTACCTACACTCATCCGAGGGTCCTGCACCTCTAAGCATTAACTAAACTGCAGGTGGTGGCAGAGCAATTGTGCACATTCCCCTCTACCCTCCCTGGACCACAGAACCCTCTTATGGTCGTATGTCAGGTGGAGGAATATTCTCAATTCAATGTTGTGTTTAACAGTGTTTAACAGTGATGTAGCATCTATTAGCTGTTGAGGACTTCTTGCTATTTGTCAGACATTATTGTGGGGTTTACTTAGATGATCTCACTTAACAGCCCTTGGAAGGGAGTGTTACGATGATCTCCATCTAATAAATGAGAAAGAGGCAGAGGTGTACTCATGCAAGGTCTTTAAGCTTCCCGTATACTTATGAAGAGAAAATAGGTAGGACTTCTTGACATTTTATATGCAAATACATATATGTATATGTGTGTATATATGTATATGTGTGAATGAATGTACATTTGAATATGTGAATGGCAATCTATGCACAAGCAATGAATATGCATATGTGTTTGCATATTTGTATATATAAATATATTTACATGCATAAGTGTATGTATACATATTTGAGTGGAATTCGCATAGCTAGCTTTTATGGTTTAGATCAAAAATGTTTCCCCAAAATTTTGTGTTCAGAGGTGGATCCTGGTAGCAGGAAGCAGGTTACAGAGATTGTGACCTGGAAGAGCGTGTGTTTGTCTCCAGATTCTCCTCCTCCTCACTGCTTCTTGGGTACCAGGGTTGAACAGCTTCCCTCCACCAGGACCTTCCACCATGGAGTCAGCCATGGACTGAATCCTCTAAATCTCTAAGTCCAAATGAACATTTTCCCCTTTAAATTGTAGGTGCCAGGTATTTTGTCCCAGCACAGAAGTGAAGACGGCACTGTTGGATTTACGCTCTTCCTCTGATGAACTCGTTGTATGCCACATTGCGGCCCTTACATAGTCTATGTGAACATCATTTTTAAGGACCAAAGACAATTAGTATTCTCTGATACCACAAAAGCTTAGGGAACTTCGGCTTGGGTTTTTAAGCCGTCCTCAACCTCAGTTTCTGCAGGCACAACCCACCCACCTTTATATTCCAGAGGAATTATGAGGCTCACATTGTCATGTTACTCAGGGTAATAGGAAAAGAGCTCAGCTTTTACCACTCAGCATACAATGAGTCTGTCATAAGGTTATCAAGTTTAACATTGTTGTTACTATCAAACAAGAGAAAATTCTATTTTTTTGCAACAAAACCATCGTTCATTTCTCTTTGACAGTCAAGGTCAAGGGTTACCCTAGTGTTGTAGGCGTATTTAATAACCTCAATGGTTCCAGTCAGCCCTAGTTTGATGACACCATGCTGGGAGAATCTTTCTCCCTACACCTTCCACAAAAAGAACATATTTGTCCCAATCCTGATGTGACCCAAGTGTCCCTTGCATTCACTTACAGAATCATAAACCTGAAAGTTTTCAGTGTGTGCCTACCATCCAGCTGAAAAGGCATAGCTTCTTGCCTTTGTTTGTAAAGCTTCTAGTCACTAAGCTTTGATTCCTTCAGTTGCACAGTGGAAGTGGACCAAAGATAATCATACTGCAGACTGTCATGAGTGTACGTGATGGCAATGGTATGTCATCTCACCTCGTCTCAGCCTGCGCCTGGCCACTTACCCAAGGTCTCAAAGATTGGTATGAACAACGACAGAGCTTGTGTCTTTTCTGCCCACAGACCAAGCTCAAACTCACTAGGAACAGTGTCAAATGAGAATTCAGAACCACACTGCTGGGGCCAGATGGGAACTCCTATGTTACCATCACCCAAATGGCTTCTTAGAAAACCCAGGAGGGCTGTAGGGTAGAAGTTTTAGTCTGGGAGCCCAGCTGGGGAGCCAACTGTGGTTGCTGAGGTCCAGAGGATGTGGGAGGACACAGTCCAGGGGAGGGATCTTGTGCAGGTTGTCACCACTAGCCAGGCACTGTGGGTTCCACCCAGCGCAGTAGTAAGTGGCAGCATCTTCTCCTTCTATGAGACGTATGGAGAGGATGGAAGAGGAGGTTGTATAATTCTTTTTTGCCTCAATTCTGTTATTGTTTCCTTCACCTGTAGCTATTACTATGGTGACTTGAATCAAATGCTCCAAAGTTTGATTTGGTTTCTGCCTATACCAGTGAATAGGTTTCGTGGCCAACCTGGAGCTCCATATCTTGCAGTGTATTTCAACCGTTTTCCCTATTTTTTCAGTAACTGATACCTGGAACTGCTCCAGTGTGATCACTCCAAGTCCAGCTATTAAATAAAAGAGGAGAATTTTCAGTGACCTTCTGAGGCTATAAGAGCATGGAGGAAATGGCTTTCTTCGTCCATTGGGACTGAGATGGACAGAGGGTGACTCACCAGTCCACAAGGAGATGAAGGTCACTGCTCGCAGCAGCGACATCTTGAAAGTCAGGATGTGTCCTTGCGGAGAATGGCAGGAGAGTGTGTACTGGGGATTGAGACTCTCAGGCAGGTGTAGGAGGGTGCGACAGGAAGTGGGGATAGGAAGGAAGTGGTGAGTTGGGTGACTTCAGGCCCCTGCAACTGGCTGCACCTTCAGCTCTGTGCATCTCATGCCCAACATGGGGCTCTCCAGATAGGGCTGTGGCTGCTGCCGGGCTCTTACCAGGGGTAAAAGGGGGTTTTAAGGTGCCTAATGCTCTGTGGAAAGGCCTAGCTGCTAAATTTCCCAGCATCGTACATTTACTTATCTGTTTAACAAGTACTAACCTTTGTGATAGCAAATACTAATAAAAATTTACCATAAGTTTTAAGCTTTTTTTCTAAATGTCTTCAACTTTTTGACCATCACAACAATCGAATGGCATGGATGCTCATAGATGCATTGTATAGACAGAGATAGAGATGTTCAGAAAATAAAGGGGTCCAACGTCACATAGCTGAGGTGCAGGACAGAGCAGTAAAGTGGTTCATGACACTCAGAGAAAACTCCTGAAGGCAAATTTTAAAATATTCATCATCGTGTAACCAAGAGCAGGAACTATTACTATTATGGTACTTTAAGTTTTAGGTTTAATTTTTTTTTTTTTTTTTGAGACAGGGTCTCACTCTGCAGCCCAGGCTGGTCCTGAACTCACTATGGAGCCTAGGCTGGTCTTGGACTCACAGTAATCCTCCTGCCTCAGCCTCCCGAGTGCTAGGATTCCAGGCATGCCCCACTAAGCCTGGCTTATTTGGTGCTGGGGAATCAAACTTGGGTACTTACTGCTTGACTTAGCACTTGCTGGACAAGCGCTTCAACTGCTGAGGCGTTCCTGTAGATTTTTAATTTGAAGATAAATGGATATTAGCATGCCTTTACGGACTTTCAGTATATTTATATGCACAAGGTTGCTTGGTCATCTTGGGACCGGTTTTGTTGGAGACCATTCTCCTAAATGTGTGCATGCATGTGTGTGTGTGCATGTGCGTGTGTGTGTGTGTCTGCGCTCCCACGCATGTGGATGCTATGTGTTTGTGCTCCGCCTCCTAGCAGATCAGCAGCGGCTCCACCTCACAGGAGGTGCTGACAGGAAGTGGCACATCGCTGGCTGCTCACCTCCTGTCCTGGCAGCCCTGTCCTTCGGAGGGGACAGGCTGCTCCTGGTCTGCTGCTGGGGAGTTGGGCATCTCTGATTTAGAAGATACCAGGACAAAATTCTCCATCACTTTATTCCTCAGTTTCCTAATGCGAAAATAAATGCAATAAGTACATGGGAACTTTATGCATATTAAATAACTACGCATACTCCATCTAGTCCTTGACATACAGTAGAATTTCAGCAATCATTAAAAGGCATACCTCCAGGCTGGCTAGTGGCACAAACACTCACTTTCCTTAGGCTGATACAGTCTAGCTCCCCGCTGTGAAAAGCAGAGGGCATGGGCCGGGATGAGTAGACCTCAGTCCGCAGTAGTGGTGCCTCTGCACACGGCCCAGTGTGGATCATCCACATAGCCACTCAGCAGGCAGGAGAAAGGTCATTACTGCAGGCAGCCAATGCTTCTCTTTTTCCTCCTTGGGCTGTTTTGGGGAGATTACACCCAAGTGACCAATTTAAACAGTTTCCACCATCTAGAACATTTCTCTCGGGTTAGCTCTGGCTTGTGTTCATACAACCTCCGTGTCCTTTGCGGTTGTCTCTTCCTCTTTCCTGTCATCAGGCACAAGCCAAGGATGCATCCTTCTGGGTGTCTTCCCGCGCACCTCTGCATCCTCAAAATCTTTTGGCCCTTTGATGTCTGGTGCCGAGAATCATCGCTCACGTGATGATGAGATATAAGATAGGCAGGAGGGAGACCTTCTGGGCATCAACACCAGGCTTGAAAAAGCTGTATGGGCCAACAGAATAAGGAGCATCCCACATCCAGAGACCATAACGAAGGTGAGGACCTGCCAAACGAGCTCTGTACTGTGAGAGCTCACGTCCCTGTCACCACGTTCAAGAATCTACAGACGGTCAACATGGATGAGGACGAATTACTCTTTGCCAAATAAAGTTATAAGGCTGCCAAGAAAAGGAAGCTCAAGCTTGTGATCCTCCTGCCTCAGCCTCCCTGAGTGCTGGGATTACAGAGGATAGATTCGTTCTTGATATGTGTGTCCTCTCTGTGTGCTAATTAGGCACACGAGGAGAGAACGTGAGGACATCCCAAACCTGTGACGCTGTCAGCTTGTAAGTTCCTCGGTGCACAGACAGATAAGAGATGACTGAGAGAGAGGGTGTGTGCATGCACGCACACACGCATGCCTGCATGTGCCGGTTGTCACTGAGTTTGTTTTCTTGAACTTTTTTTTTTAAATTGAGACAAAATTTTACTTTGTAATCCAGGCTGGTCCTGAACTCACTAGATAACCCAGGCTGGCCGTGAACTCCTGCCTCAGGATCCTGAGTGCTGGGACTATACAAGTATACCAGCACCCCTGGCTATTTTTTGTGTGGAGCTGAGGAATTGAACCTAGGGCCTTGTGCATGACAGGCAAACACCCTGACCACTGAGCTATGCCACCACCAGAGCTTCTTCTTTTTTATCAGTTAAAAATTACTCAGCTCTCACAGCATGCCAAATCCTGGGTCAAACCCTTTATTTGTATCATCCAAGGAGATCTCTTAATAGCCCATGAGAAAACCTCAGGACCTTTGCATGGCAGGTGAGGAGATGGGTCTCCAGCAGCTCCACAGCCTGTATCTTGCTGTACAGCCCACAGGTGGGACAGCACGAGGCTGCTGTGGCTCTCTGATCCGGGAGGCTGGGTCTCAAGCCCTCTGTCCGCCTACGCCAAGCCAGCTCAGCCCCAGTGAATCTGCATGGGGGAGTTCTCCAAGAAGACCGAACTAGGAATCACCCCACTTCACCTCTTTACCAGCATGACTCTAGTTTTATCTTTGTAATATATATGTAAGATTATTTCAAGAAAATAGAAATCACGGGAAAGTAAATAGAAATGGCAACCAGTTGTAAAGCAGCCATGGAGCCAGATGTGACCAGAACTCATGGGAAGGTCACAGCCACGGGCATTGTTACATCGGCCACTGACACTTTGTGACACAGGGGAGCGATGTCCAGACTGGGCAGGTCAAAACAGCCTGGTATCTCCTGCTGTGAGTGTCTGAATTCCTCAACAGTCAGATAGGCAGTGTGTGTGTGTGTGTGTGTGTGTGTGTGTGTGTGTGTGTGCTCACGCGCGAGTGTGCCAGTTGTTATTGAGGGATTGCTCAGAGCAGTATATAGAAAATTAATTACCAAATGAATGGAATCTGAGCCAGCAAATGAGCCATCCTACATGCCCCAAACCAATATAGACTTCAACTTGAACTTAGGTAATTGGGAGCATTTGTAAGTTGAGTGCAAAATCACACACTGTAAGCGTGAGATCTGCCGCTGGAGTGGGATCACCTTGGTGGTGGGGTCTAATCATGTCTTTGGGACAGTTTGCCCTCTAGAAAAACAAAAACTTAGTGTCTTAAAAAAAAAAGAATATAAGTGTATCATAAAAAAGAACATTAAAATTTGAGTTTTCTAGGGCAAAAGAAGCCACAGAAAAATAGAGATTGACCCAAATGAATAAAACTGAATAACGCAGAGCAGCAATTGGAGAAAGAGTGGATGTCTGGAAGACGTGCTGGACATTTGCTGCTTCTTACGTGACGTCTCCTCTTCCAGAGCATAGAGCACTGGCCAACTCCATGGAGAATCACCACACAAAAGAACGGTCACGTAGGCCATGCTCTCAAAGCACGCGGGTGGTGGCTGTGGTTTCCCGGCTCACAGTACTGAGTGGAGAACCCGTGCCATTTGTTGAAGGGGACGGCACTCGTCGTCTGCCACTGTGACTGTCCCAGAAAGCACAGTAGTAGGTGGCAGAGTCTCTCTTGTTCACATTGTGGATGGTGAGTGTGCACGTAGAAGTTTCCAGGGTCTTTTCCACTTCAAATTTGCCAGGGGCAGTGCCTGGTTCCTGGGTGACAGTGTTGTCAGCTGCGATGTGGAGCAGATATTGCAGAGGGTGACCGGGTCTTTCTTGATACCAGTCCATGGACATGGCAGAAAGGGACACCCCAGACACCACACAGTCCAGCCGCGCTGTTTTTAACTGCATTTTAGTGACAGAACGTTGAGGTTGCTTCAGCTGACGTGCACCCAATACACACACTGCAAAAAAGGGGTGGGGGGAGGGCAAGTCAGTTATTAGAACCAAAGTTCAGAACTTTAAAAAGAAAGCAATGTTAGATTGAAGAAGGACAACTTACAAGCTCCAAGGACAACCAGCAGTAATGGCTGCTGCCGTGGCAGCATGACTGACAGGCGGAGATCTCCTCCAAGGCAGCCCAAGTCACCTCCAACAACAGGGTCACCCGCTGTGGCTTGGTTCAGTCCCCAGGTTAACTCCCCATTGGTGAAGGCAAAATGGGGACTGCCTCTCCCCACACAGCTTTCCTGCCTCAGCCTGCAGGGGCCCACAGCCTGTTAGCCTGTTGGCACACCCTCTCAGAGTGAAGGCGGTCAGGCAGGATCCACCACCTCGCGTCAGACCACGTGGTGCAGACATGATACAGGCAGCACCTCAGAACTGCCTGCAGGGTGACCAACTCAGCTGTGCGCGAGGCCTAGGGCTCCTCATTGAGGGACACGCTGTGCATAGTTGCAGAAAGACACAGGGTGACAGACAGCCAAGCCGTGGTCTTGCCCTGTATTCACAGCCACCTTTCATGGAAGAATGCGTGATCACCCCAGGGGGTGTCAGGAGAGTTGGGGTCGGCACTGAGAGTCATTTGCTCACAGAGGGCTGATGCCCACCATGCCTGAGTCCTTCGTCCACCAGTCTGCAGGCCTCTGCTCAGCCCCCTCCTCACTACACAGCACAGTATTGCCCTGGTCATTGTCACAGATGTGAACACGGCACTCTGCATGGTTTCCTTCTGTTTGAGCTCTTCTAGAATCTGTCTTTGCCTACATGTTGACTGGCTGATGTCCTGTAGGGACTGTCTTAGGTCCCACTCTCCAGGCTGACGCTTGTTTGTCTTGGGCTCGGCCCAGGCACTGTCTCCAACAGGCAGCTTTCCTACACAACCACCCCACCACACCCAGGACCCCGGAAGTCAGGGAAGGAGGAGCTCCGTCGCTTGCAAGTGGCGCCCTCTAGTGTCTCCCTCCTTCACTGCCCTTCCTGCCCAAGCTGTGGCCTCCCCTCTTCTTGTTCTCCCACTGGAGTCTTCAGCGATCCACTGGTGGGGGTTAGACTAAGTCTTACGGTTCTTTTAATCTCTGGTGTTTATGGAACACAAGAAAGAAAGAAGGAATGCATGGATCAGCAGACATCAAAGTATCTCTCTCCTTTCTGCTTCTAACGAAAAAAGAAATTTTTATTTTTTTTCCTTACACCAATTATTTTTATTACTGGGTGTCTGTGAAACACAATAATGACATTCAGTGTGGAGAATCAGTGCAAATACTTATTATATCTTAATCACTTTTCCTTCTCCTTGCCCTCCTGTCTCCCACCATCCCCAGAGAAGAGTTACCAGATAATGAACAAGTGCCAACCACACTGTAGCCATTGTCACATTGAGCTCTATGAGCTTAGTTTGATTGTCCTGGTATCCCTACTGGGAGCCATTAAGGAAATGGATCAAGGGATCGTTAACACCTTTTAAGTAAGAGATTTTGACACAGTATTCTGTATTTTTAATATCTAGTGAGAGTGAAATCAAGGCTGACCCTAGTGGGGTCTATAAAGCACGAGAAAGTTCCCAGGTGGTGTTCGAGCAGTGCCTGTCACACCGCTGACCTCCGGCACTGAGGCAATTTCCGTCCCTCCGTGTGCTGCCGCCCTCAGTGCTCGTGCCCACGTCTGCACGGACACACACCAGCCCCGCTCTTGTCACTCGGAGTCCTCAGAAGGGAACAAGCAGCAGGAAGGATTCAACGCGAGTGGCAATGAGAGACTAAGACTTGGAACTGTTTGTTGGAGTAAATGTTTATGACTGTCATGAAGGTGACGTCAGTCAGAACAAAATGTAATCTTGTCCAAATTTCAGGCAAACTTTTGTGCTAAAAAGTACTCATCTCTCACGTCAGAAGTTGAAATTAAAAGTCTTGCAGTTCAGAGAGAGGCAAGTAGTTGGGCTGTTAGGTTTTTTTTTATTGGAAAGTTGATGTCTAGAGGAGCAAAGAACTAGTCCCGGCTCTCTGAGCCTTCCCACTGAGCTACATCCCCAGCTCATTTTTAATTTTTTTTTTTTATTTTGAGACAGGGTCTTGCTGATTCTCTAAGTTCATCAGATTGGGCTCAAACTTGAAATCCTCCTGTCTCAGCTTCCCAGAGTACAGGCACAAGCACTGTGTTTGGCTAAGAAGTTGAGTGTTACAGGAAGGTGGTAGATACAGTGATAGCTTACTTGTATGACCTGCTTTATTCCAGAAATTTAGTCACGTGATTTGGTAGCTATGTGGTGAAACCCTTCACTTGGCATCTGAGAGGTCAGGAGTCCAGGGAAGTTGGAAAGCATCCTCATCCTGCACTGGGTGAGGGGTCAAGGACAAATAGAGGACAGAGGGCCCTTGTCTCCCTCAGCACTTGCAGCATCACTATGCCATGACAGTGGTCTCCTAACCTCAGTCCCTCACCAGCCCTGCCTGTGGAGGAGGGGGCTGAGGGTGGGAAACACCTCTTCTCACTCACGGCATGGATCGTGCATGAGCTATTGCTGACTCCGCAGTCATGTGAGCACTGTCCCTGGGGAGAGGCTTGGAAGCAGGAGACTAGAGAGGGGGCTCCATTCTCAGCTTTTCAGTCTTTATTTGTGATAGTGAGAAAATCTCTTGCAGATTATTCTGCTCATGCATTCTCCAGTGGAAATGGTCAAATTCTTAAATTATCTGCCTTAATGATCAGTCTATGTTTGTCAGGCAGCATTAAGGATCAAAAAAGGGGGACAGTGCATATTTAAAATGTCCTGGGTGCCACATTCAAATGTAAACAGAAACAGCCAAAGGTAGTTTTAACACCATTGCTATTTGCTTCAAGATATCCCATGTAAAATCATTGTAGCACTCAATGTGTCAAGTACTACTGAAGCGTTTCGTTTTTTTTCTCTAGGACTTCAACTTATGTCTTGTATTTTAGGCACCTAGTCTAGCTCAGCATGAGTTACTTTTCCAGAGCTCAAATCCACACAAAGGCTATTCTCTAAATGTTTCAGAAGTGTTAGCAGGGATCTGCACGGCAGAGCGTTTGCCTAGCACGCTTTAGGCCCTTGGGTTCCATTCCTAGAACAATGGCAACCTAGCAAAATGCTGACCTTAGGAGGTCTCCTCTGGATGGATTGCTCAAACAGTGGTCACGCTGTGATCTCACTTTTTTTCAGGAGCATCATGGGTCTGCAGTAGGGTAGGAAAGAGCAACAGAGAGAGCACAAGACTCTGAGGGTCAGGGAAAGGGGCCTTTCCACTTTCTAATCCCTGGGAACTCGGGGTACCAAGAGTCAGCGACAGTCTGCAAGGTCTGTGGACTAGGGAGCAAAAGGCCTCTTTGCACAGGCACTGGGTTGAAACCCAGGGCTGTGGAGATCCCAGGCTGCACAGTAGTATACGCTCTCATCCACCTCCATCAGCCTAGGCAGGAAAAGGAAACTTCTCTGTCTTTCCTTGGTGCTCATGGCTGTGATTCTATAAGCTTTTCGGTTGGAATCCCACTGCACATCCTTGCTGAACACGGTCTTCCAGAGGAGCGCCTGGTTGCAATGGCCGTCCTGCTGCCAGTACCAACGGACACACCCGAACCCCCTGGAGATCATGCACTGCAGTGTGACGGAGCTTCCCTTGAGCCCCAGGGCCCAGGTGGGCTGCTCCAGTCTGAGGAGTGAAGGGACACCTGCAGAGACAGAACAGTGAGGTGGTGTCCTAATGCCTGGTGGCCATTCCCCAAGCCCCACCCTGCCAAGAATCAGACTCACCTGGAGACAAGAGGACCCACAGGAGGGCGAGGTGGCCCAGCATGGCTCTGTGTCTTAGAGAACTTCCGGGTTACTCTGTGGGTAGAGGTCATATCTTGGTGGGTGGGAGAGACCAGGTTAGGGCATGAGCAGTTGCTTCTCTGGTGCGAGGAGGTGGCGGTAAGAGAAACAGAGACAGGAGGAAGACTCCGGGAGGGTGAAAGGGAAGAGAACTGACCACAGGGGAAGGGAGGCAGGGACTGGTGAGGCGTTGAGGAAGGCACCAAGCACACTGCTGGAATAGTAGTAGGGGTCACGAACTTGGGCACCTCCTGCCCTCTCTCACTGTGCTCATTGGATCAAGATCATTGGCTCATAAATTCTGAACCTCCCCCCCCCCGCCCCCAATACATGATATTAACCTCAGTTTAGAAGTGGGTAAAGCAAAGCTGCCACTGCAAGGAAATTGCTAAACCATCAGTTACAGTGAAGTTGGGGACCTGAAGTCACATCCGGCTGGGGATAAATCTCCTGCTTCATTCAGGGACATTAAGCTAACAGAGCCACGGGTGCTACCTGCTTCAAAGGTAGGGACCAGCCAGAAAGCGATCTGTCCAAAATTTATATTCTTCATCTGAGCTGCATGGGGACATGTCACTGAGGAGCTGAGGGAGAGTTTTAAGTGCTCCAGATAGCGGGAGAACTGTGTGGTCTGGGGCAGACCACTTTACCTTCTTTCTTCTGTGTGACAAGGGACCTTGAGGTTAGAATGCAAAATCTTCTGAGCAAATCATGACCACAGCTTCAGGTGTGGAGAAAACACCTGTGTGGGGTTACTGTCCTACCTCCACATGGATATGTTCCACTAGATGACTCTGGGACCATATGAAATCATGGGGAGCGATACAGCTTTACAGACTCAGAACTCTGTCTCTCTCTCTCTCTCTCTCTCTCTCTCTCTCTGTGTGTGTGTGTGTGTGTGTGTGTGTGTGTGTGTGTGTGTTTGTAGAAAGTAAGAATCCTAATGGAACTAAGGGGGAACTAGAAACAGTACCAGGTAATCCCAGCCAGCAGCAAGACCAAAGGACCAGCTGAAGAACACGCCTGCAGTAAAGCAAACAGACTCCAGTGGGACTGAACTTCATTTTTAATTTTGCTAATTGCACCCAGGACTTTCCAGAAGTTAAGGCAGGTGACTACGAGAGGAAGATGGGTGGCACTGCCAGGAAATGAGGTGTGGCTGTAGAAGGAAGTCGGGAGTTTGGGCTCCCAGACTGGACCCAGCTCCTGAGCTCCTCTTCTGTGCGAGGACCTGAGAGTTGAAACTGTTCAGATTCAACTCACGCTCACGTATCCTGAGTCCTTTTGTGCTGACTGTAGGTCATACCGAGTTTAATACAAAATGAGCAGGGTTTTGGTTTGTTTGTTTGTTTCTGCAGTGCTAGGGATTGAACTCAGGGTGTTTGCACTGAGCTACAACCTCAGTCCTTCTTCTTTTCCATTTTGAGACAGAGTCTCCCTAAGTCCTCAGCTTCCCACACCGAGCTCAGCCTTGCTGTCCTCCCACCTCAGCCTCCCAGAGCACTGGCACGGGCCACAATGCCCGCACTAACAACATCTTCCAGTGAAGGCCAGTTCTGGCCCTGCTCAAACCCTTGTGGACCTCAGCTGAGCCGCGGTGAATGTGGCAACCGCGGCGGTGTTTGTCTGCAGAGGGGACGAGGAACACGAAGAGCTACAGCTTAAAAGATGAACAAATAAAAGGAAGGGCAGATGGTTTATTTTCTATTTTTTAATGTTCCCATATTTTTAACAATGAGAATGTTTTACTTTGGGCAGTCAAAATCCATAACTACTGTTTATGGTAATAAATTCGAAGCTATGGTCTCAGCCTTTGGACCTGCTTCTCTCCGTTGCCACAGGAGTGTTTTCACTTGGTTAGTCCCGTTCAGTTACCTGAGACCTCTTGAAAATTACTAGCCACTCTTTTTGGTGACATCTGCACTCCTTTCTTCCGCTCACGCTCTTGTCTCAGTAGAGCTATAAAGCAAATTTGTCCACATTAGACACACTTTTTTTTGAGACAAGCTCTTGCTAAGTCACTATGTTGCCCAGGCTGAGTTTGAACGTGTTATACTCCTGCCTCAGCTTCCCACCGTGCTGGTATTATAGGCTCACCGGGCTGAGCTAGATATACATTTTTAAAAGTATTATTGCGTGTTCACCATCTTTGCATCACCATGACAAAATACCTAACAAAAACAGCCATGGTAAGAAGAAATTTACCGTGTCTCGTGGGCTCAGAGGGTTCAGAGCCCCTCATCAGATGGCTCCATTGCCTTGAGGCCCATGGTGAGGTAGAAACACCATAGAGAAAAGAATATGGTAGAGAAAAACTGCTCACCCTATGACAAGCAGGACACAAAGAGAAAACTGTGGGGAGAACACAGAGGTCCCAAGTCACACCCACACCTTATTCTCCTATGCCCCTCTACTAAGTTCCCATTATCTCCCAATAATTCCATCCAATTAGATTCTCAGCAATAGGTTAATCCACGGAGTTCAGAGTCCTCATGAGCCCAGCACAGCCCCTACAGCTTCACCTGTGAACACATGAGCCTTTGGGGAAGATTTTAGATCTGTGCCATAAAGCAGGGTAAGTTTCTGGGGTGGGGGGGGGGTAGGGTACAGTCAAGAGAAGAAATGCCCTCTCAGTCAACAGGAGGGAGCTGCAGGATTTGCATCAAGACCGTCTTGGTCTCCACGAAAAGAGGTACAGGGTGGGGTGACAGCGCAGCACTTCCTGAAATCCTATGTCCTCCTGTCCTGCACAGAGCAGCAAAGGGGATGAGTGGGCAGTGAGTAAGGCTCACAGCCCTATAGGGGCAGGCATGGGGTCTGCTAGGATTCTGGGATTATGGGAGGATTCAAGGCTGCAGATTTATGGGGTTCCCAGCACTTTGGAGTACCTGGCTCAGCCCACACACTGGGAGGAGGAGTTTGGGGCCACATGAGATCTTTGGAATAAGTGTCCTGGTATCCAAAGTCCATGGTGGAGGGTGGTGTCAAACCACAGTACAAGTGAGGTAGTTGGATGTGTAACAACAACAAAAAAAAGGTAATTAAACCCAGCAAATCAGGACTCTGAGCCAAGGGGTCAGAGGTGAGAGGAAGATTTACTACAGTAGCAATACACCGTCTGGATCTCTCCAAAACGGCGAGTCCCGAGCTCAAGAGCAGGCTTCTTTTAACACTCTCAGTGCACGGGTGGGTGGCCCACCAGCAAACAGGAAACACAGAACACAGTGACATGTCTCCATAGCAGGCTTTCAGAAGCAGTGGCTCTTTTACACAAAGCAAGCTTACGAATCACACTGTGATAGGATATCCTGTCCTTGGTCTAATCTCACTGCTCAGAGTTGGAACAGGCAGGTGCTGCTTGCTCTGTCTCTGTGGCCCTGGCAGCCCACTTCACAGTTTACGGTTGCGGACCCAGCTAAGGGGGCAAAACAGCTTTCCCAGAGGTCAGCTGTTTCAATTCCACCACAAACAGCTGGAGCTCAAGTTTTGGTGTGGGCACCAGTGGCATCACTTGGGGAGCTACTAAAGATTCCTATTTCAGATACAAAGGCTCAACAAAAGCATAACTATACCCTTTAAATAAATTCCAAAAATTATATCTAGCAATCTTTTAAATTTTACCAAATTCACCCATGACTTAACTTGGAGAAAACTCTTTTAAATAACTGAATTGTGATGCCATCAGATGACAGCGTCACATGTACTTGTCACAGTGCAGCACCTGGAGCATATTGTACATTAGAGAGAAAATATAAATCTTATTTTTGAAAAAAATCTAAAGCAGGCTGCCCACTACACATTGTGTGTGTGTGTGTGTGTGTGTATTTGCAATAATCTGAAGGAAGTGATACCATGTTCAGGTTAATATTTGTGTTTGTGCCCTAGGAAAAGAAGAGAAAGTATCAACTTAAAAAGATAAACCTAGGGTCTGCAACTGCACCTGTATCATTTTATTTCTTGGAATTTAATAAATACAAGATAAATGTGACGACATATTAAGATTTGCTGCAACTGAGAAATACTAACATTCAATGTGTTATTTTTTTGAAAGGGTCTCACTCTGGAGTCCACATTGGTCTTGAACTCGCAGCAATCCTCTTGCCTCAGTCTCCTGAGTGCCAGGATTATATAGGCGTACCTCATCATGCCTGGTTTTGTGGTGCTGGGAATTGAACCCAGGGCTGGTTAGGCAGTCGCTTCAACCCCTGAGCAATGCCCATTTTGTTTTTCTAACTTTCTGTGTTATGGAAACATTTCATTAAATATAAAAAATTAAATGTGAGAATAAACAAAAATTGTTCTGAAAATAAAGTATAACAAAAACATGTAGAATAAAATTATACATTAAATCTACCATACTAAGTCAGAAATGATAGGAATAAAGGGAGATTTTTAAATCTTACACAAAACATGACAAATAGAAATCAAAAAGCCATTAGTTAAGAATAAAATTAGATGAAACATTGCTTTTTAAATTCTGGGGCTAAATTCACCGACACTGCCATAAAAATGAGGACGCTAACAGGAAACTGGACCAAAATTAACATTTGGTAAAACAAGCAAAGGGAAGAACACCATCAGGCCCTGACTCTATGTGGAAAGTAACCCGTGCTCCAGCCAGCCAAGGGCACGTGCTGCCTCCTTGCTGCCAGTCAGACATGACCAGCGGTGCCCCGTCCACGTACCTGCGTGTCTGTGGTAGACAGGGTGCCGCCTGCCCCATGAATCCGCCAATAAAGTCAATTAAGCCTGCAAAACTCCATTTGTTGTGCCATCCGTGAGTGGATACAGGGTGGGCATTGTCCACAACAATTTTTTCCCCCTACACTCTCATTCATTGCAAAATTATTGTGGATGGTTATGGAGAACCAAACAGTTTGTTCAAAAGATAATAAATATGGTTGGGTCCCATGGCACAGGCCTGCGATGCCAGCCCTCTGAGAGGCTGAGAGGCGGGAGGGTCACAAGCTGGAGCCTAGGCCGGACAATTTAGCAACTCAGTGAGACTTGTCACAAAATCAAACATCAAAAATAAATAAATAAATACACAAACACATAAATAAATAGGCTGTGTGTGCAGCTCAGTGTGAAGGCCCTGGGCCTGGTCCCCAGGGCCACGGATCAACCCGTCAATCAGTCACCAAGCCATCTACCAGCATGGGGTCTTCAGGAGGCCGGGCTTTCACCCCATTTGTCATTCCAGTATCCTGAGTGATGAATAAAGCGTAGTTCCCGGCTGTTCTCTGTGGATCAGGACTGAGTAAATCATCCGTACAACTTCCCCATGATGCTCTCCTACAGCTCTCCTGTAGCTGGTCGACCCCAGGAGACCTTGCGTGTCCTTATCAGCTGACTGAAGGGGCTTCCACCAGCTCCGACAGAGTGGACAGGCTCTTCCTGCCAGCCAGAGTGCCTAGCCGAGAACTGGAGAGGGTAATTGAGTATTCATAAACATCCCAGGATGTGACTGAGGACAAAGTAGAGCTGTTGAGAGTGGTGAGCAGGTCAGGTGTCGGGCCGGGGTTCTCTTAGCACTGAGGACAGTGAGGGTGGGGGCCGGAAGTGAGCCGGCTGCTCTGTGGCGCGCCAGGAGCAGCACACGCACCCTTTTCGGCGTAGACAAGGACGGGTGTGAATCACTGTGCCGCTCCAGGTCGCACAGTAATACACACCCGAATCGCTGCGCTGCAAATTTCTGATGAGTAAGGTAGAGCTCCCTTTTGCTCTCTCATAAGCATAGTACTTTTGGGAACTGAACCCCGGATCCAACACAGCCCTGGAGCTGGTGAAGTCGTAGTAGAGGATGCGTTGTGGGGCTCGCCCCTCCTGAAATCCGTACCAGTGGGTGACGGTCTGTACACCAGGAATATTACAGGTGATCGCTAAATGCGACCCCGTTTGCCTGATGACTGACTCAGACTCACTGGCCTCTCCCGAGGTGGACCACGTCTGACTGCCTGCGTTGGGAACAGCAACAACAAATGCTGAGAAGCGCGAAAAGAATTCTCTAGTATAGTCTCCCTCCGGGGTTGGGAGCTGGGAGGGTTCCCCACGAGTGTCCCCGCCACACACTCACCAGGTGGCAGGAGGGCCAGGAGCAGGGACAGAGCCCGCAGCATGGCTTCTCCTCCGGGCCTCAGAAGGACGGGACCAGAGATGTGGGCACACAATCCTTTATACACCCACTTCATGCCCAAAAGGGAGCGAGCCGTGAGGCAGAGCTGGCAGAGCTGGCCGTCCTGGGCATGGGCAAGGAGAAGTAACCGCGGATCTGCCCAAGGAGACCACAGAGGGCCACCCAGAAGGGGCGGTGCCTGGGAGGTGCCCCGCCTCCCCGGCCCCGCGGGCTCCCGGGCGCCCCCCTGCGGCAGCTGCGAGCAGGGCCTCCCCAGAGGAGAGCGCAGGACTGCAGGGGCTCCGGATGGAACAAGCCTGCCCTCTTGTGGCCAAAGGATAACTTCATGGCAATTCAGAATTTCCATGGTCCGGCTGGCCATCTTCTTGTCCTGCCGTAAAAGTTCTGTATTGTTGCCCGAAATTACCTTCACACCATCTGTAAGCAGACGTTGGAGCAACCACCGCCCACAAGGCTGAGAAGAGTTGAATCTTCTTAGAAAAGGAAAGCCACTGGAGCAGTAATATTGGCTGTACTTGACAATCCACAAAGGGAAATGGATGTTTGTGCATGTGTGTGTATGCGTGTGTGTTGTAGGAGCGTGTATGCACATGTATACTGATGTCAGCTTGTTAAAGTTTTCTTTGTCCTCAAGTCGAAAGGGCTGCTTGAGATGGACTTACCAGACTTATTAAAAATGAATAAATAGATACTGCCATGTGTTGCACTTTTTTGGAATATGCTTTGACTAAAACATTTGATGCTTAAAAGCACCACAAGTGCAGGGAGAAAAGGCCATCACAGGAGCAGCCCTGAAAGCAGATGGACCTCCAGGTCCCCAGCAGCAGTGTGGCCTTACAGGTACCACAAGCTCTTTTGCCTCAGAGCCCAAAAGGTTCAGAATGGGACAGAGGCTCACAGTGAACGACGATGGAGAAGAAAAGCACTGGCATAGCAGAACAGAAGTAAGTTTTTTAGAACTAAAAAAAGTCAGGTTAAAAAAAATAACTATGACACCTAGGTGATGGAAAAAGGCATCTAGTGATACTAGAATAGAAGGACCCGTCAGGCACAGTGGAAAGGACAGAAGAAATTTAATATATAGGAAAGATTATAACACAGCGTGACCAGGGCCCTGTGGTGCAGGCCTGTCATCCCAGCTCTTTGGGAAGCTGAGGCAGGAGGATCACAAGTTCAAACCCAGCCTAGACAACCTAGTAACTTAACAAGAGTCTGTCTCAAATAAACAATAAAAAGAGAGGCTATGGATATAGCTTGGATCAAAGATGCCAGGTTCAATCCCATCTAGTTATTCACCAAAAAAAGGATGTAACATAGGATGAAGCTGTCCGTTGAGATCAACAGGAAAATGATTCATCGGTGACTAAATTCTCCCTTGGGAACTGGCTTGACATGAGAAACCAAGTGCATTAGAATCCTTCCTTTAGAATCCTTCCTATACGCTGCTGGTAAAACTGAAAGCAGGAAGAATTAGAATTTCATACTGATGACTGCACGTAAATTCCAAGTGAAATAGGCTTTCTCTACAGCTGACATGTACATTGTATTAAAAGTAACTTTCAAATTTCTGACCTCCAAGCAGTGCTAAAAACAATGAGAGGCAGATCAGAGAAGGAGTGTTCACAGTTTTCATGCCATTATCGCTATCACTATAGTTATTATTCCTGTTATCACTCTAGTAATTATTATGTAAGTCCAGATGGACCCATGACACAGCGCTAAATATTAAATGAATAAAAGCATTAAAAACTGAAAAAACTATGCATTTCTCTACCTATAACCTTGCAGTATATGCACATTGAAAATGAAACGTAGAAGGCAGATACTAGGAAGTAAAATAATGGTAAGATGTAAATAAAATGAATATGTCAAAACAAACATGGAAATACCCAATCTGCATATAATCTGCACCTCTCATGTGGGGAGGAAAAGATATATGTCCCCGAACGTGAATGACTTCTTTGGAATAAAGGTGGAAACATTGGATAGATAGGTCAGTCTAAGAAAGTGCAAAACCTTGACCTCAGCCCTGGTACTGCTTCCCCTGGGACAGACTGAGCCCAGGGTCCTGTGCTCCCCACCCCGGAGTACCAGGCCTGGGCACCATGGGGTGAGCACTTGTTCTCTGTCCTAGCTCTGGTGCCATCTCTGTTCTGACTGGCCCCAGTTACACATTTACCCGGTGTCAATATCCTCCATGCTCCCTTCTTGAAGTGCCCTCTGAAGTCACTTTGTTCCTGGATGGGGACTGTAATAATTAGGGAGGCAACATCCTGGCCTCGGGGCTTCCACAGTTCTCTGCACATAGCTGTTCTTCAGTCACATCCTACTTATGCTAATTAGTTCACAGAGGCATGTTGTGGGCCACCCTGTCTATGTGAAACCAAATACCAAGAAAAACACAGACATGATGGAATGTTCTAGATGATCTTGGAGCAGTAAAGAACTATCTCTGCTCTGTCCTCCAGCACAGTGTCTGAGAGTGATAGGAAAGGGCGACATCTCTGCAGTCCTGGGCATCAGGTTCTCAAGGCTCACAGCACCGAATGCACTTTGTGTGACAAACATAGGGACCTGGGCCACTCGCAACCCAAAGAGGAAGGTTGGTGAGAACCTCCTATGTGTGAAGGGGGACATTTTCTCACCATCAACTGTGGGCTGTGGCACTGAGCAAGCTGGCTGTGGTTTAACCGCCCTCAGTTTCCCTTCCAACACCCTCGCCAAACCTCGGGTTGCCCCAGCCAGTAGGGGCCAGTTTGCCTTTCAGTCTTTTCTGAGAATCAACCGCATTGGGTAGAGCACCTCAACAACACAAGCCTGAGAACGTCAGACCCGAGCGGCCACGGCAGCCGCAGCTTGTCACCCACCACATCTCGTCCACCTCTGAGCTGCTGAAGGTCAGGGCAGCCCAGGTGGGTGGGGGAAGGAAGGGGCTGAGAGGTTGGGAGCCCGTGGGGGACTGCCAGGGCCCTGGCCCGGGACACCTGCCCCACAGAGCTCTGGGGAATGTGACTGTCCCCTGTCCTGGTGTCTGAGCATTTGCAGTGTGGAATCAGCTTCTCATGTCTACACAGAGGGCTGGAGGTAGGCCTGAAGAAGTCAGATCTGACTAGGAAGAGGAGATACCCCAAATGTCTCTTCAGTCTGGTTGTTACCCTTCTGTTTCCAGATGAGAACCTCTACCTGGTGTCTAAGACAATTTACTATGAAAAACAGAAACTGCGGCTGATGGGAAACAAAAAACAAACAAAAACCATCCCTATGTGAAATAAGACACTGATTTAATTTTAGTACATAAATAATTCTAATGATTTTTATAATGATTCAGTTAAAATAGAGAAATAGAAGCGTGTTTTTTTCACACATTTTTTCCACAAATTAAAATTTTTGGTGGATATCTTTTGGTTCAGAAATGCAAAAACACAAAACAAAACAGTGTCATACTTGACAGTAATATTTACCAAAAGGAGAAAGAAAAAGGCAAAGGAAATGAGCAAATACTACAAAGATCTATAAATAGACCTCCACATATGAAAAGATGTTTATCTTCACTGTTAATAAGAGAAAAGCAGTTGAAAGCCACAGAGAGATGCTTGTGTTGTTTGCCTGTGAGATTAACACGATCCTGATATTTGATAGCCCACTCTTGGGTGCTCAGGCTGTGGGGTAGGGGACTGACATGTGACCTCTTACTTGGGGAAAAGTAGCTTTGTTATCAAACTTGCCAGAGTAGGAGTCAGGCCTGGTGGCAACGGCTTGTCATGCCAGCACTCTGGGAGGCTGAAGCCAGCAGATCCCAGGGTAAAGTTTAGCTTAGCATCTCAGTGAAACCCTGTCTCAAAATCAATCCAAGTAAAAACTGGTCTAGGGACGTAGGTCAGTGTGAAGGCCTTGTACTCAATCCTCAGTACCACAAAAAATACCAATTTATACATTCAAAATGATAAACTCTTGATTTATTTCAGCATTTTAGTAGTAACAATTGGAAATAGATCAAGGAGCTCTTAGAGGGAAGTCTATGAGATCCCTTGTACAGCTCAGTGAGACACCTCATTGCTACCCAAGTGCCTGTATACACTGACGTGAGGACTTCTGGGACTCACACGTGGGAACAAGTACAGGACAATGTATGCTGCATATGATCTTCATGTAAGAAGCATAGTGGAAATAGATTCATGAATGTATTTAAGTATGTGTACGCACATTAATGCTTCACTCATATAAAAATCAAAGTGTTTTGACTATTGAACCCTATGAATGTATCAGCTAACAATATTAATGACTTCGTGTTATGTGGACTAGTGTCCTAATTATCTTCTGTTTCTCTAAAGTATTTACATCCTTTGAAGATGCATATTGACTTATCTGGTGATATCCTTCATATTATTAATTCCTTATTGGGCATTTGGACGGCTGCTACTGCCATTCCAAAGCTATCCTCCAACAGCCTACTGCATAACACCCTTGGGAGAGCAGTCTTCCCCTAAACCAGTCCCTGATGACAAAAAGGCTGGGGACCACTGGTATACACAACCTCAGGAGACAGGACGTTCTGACTTCATTTTACAGGAGTACCTTAGGGTACAAGGGAGTCAAATATCTGAGGTCACCCAGATACTAAATTCTAGACCCAGGCTTGAAATCCAGACTCTCTGGGTCCAGAGTCCTTGTGCTTAACCCCTCTGCCTTGTAGCTCCGTCCTCAGGGTTGTGCAGCTGTGGGGGACACAGTGATGATCAAGAAACATGATGCAGTGAACACTAAGAGCTGAGCACACACATGTGAGTCACACCAGACATTTGCCTATCGCCACCTGAATATGTCCAACTCAGTGAACCTGAGTCTGGTGACTATTAAGTAACCAGTAACGTGGGTATCTTCATTGGTGGTGGCTCTTCTTGATGGCCATGTCCCTTGGAAAGAGTTTATGACCACCCTCTCAGGGACAGAAAGGAAATGTGGCATTGAACTCCTGGTAGCCATCAGCTCTGAACGTCATGGCTTAGTCATCACACTGTCGCTTGCCTTGACTTTCAATGCAGTTTCAACATATTCAAGTACACAAGGCACAAAGTTGGCATTTGACATCTTTTATTTATTATGGCTACTATAAAAAATCAAGCACAGAATTCATGTAGAAAGAAAGCTGATCAGGAGAGTACACTAAAGGCTTGCAGCGGTGATCAGGGACACTGAGGGGAGGAAGCGAGCAGAAGCTGCCAGCTGTGACACCGAGACTGTGGAGACCTGGGATGGCTGCAGACCAAAGTGCCGTGCTACCGTGGGCTATGCCCTGCTGTCACACAGTGAGCTTGGGTAGCTTGTCCACTGGCTGGAAAACATTTGTGCAATAATGACAGAATAGCATACATGTGACCTTCAGAAGCCCAATCCTAGCAGACCCAGTGGACCCTCACCACACACTGCTTGAGATGGCAATTGACCCTGACGAGCCACCACCTGTCAGGCACTCTTTCCAAATCCACAGACATCCAATCTTCTACACAGATAGAAGACAAGGAGGGCTCCGTAGAGGGCGCTCTTGAGCAACAGCAGGAGGTACGTGTAGAAGGCAGAGGTGCTGGCGAGCTGCAGCGGCCACGTGTCTAAAAGAAGTTGGGTCGTTACTTTCAGCCACACATCTGAGGGCACAGGATGCACTATGGGGAAGTGTCACTGCGTTGCACTGGAGACATACCACCCTGATACATCCACCCTGTCTCAGGGCCTTGGCTCAGGAACCTCTTGCTCTATGAGTCTATCTTAGAGGAAGATTATATGGTGAGTAAGAGATAAACTTCCTGGAAGACCCCAAGTCAAAAGTGCATATCCAGCCACATCGCACAGGCTAAAGACAATCTAGCTCGTTGCCATTGGCTGTAAAGTGGGAGGGTGTGTTGTACAGGTGACAGGAATTTGGTGGGGACTAAACCAGAAGGTGCACGCAGAACCCAGCCCAAAGCCCGCTGCAAAGGCCCTTCTTGCCCCTAGCTGCCAGGAGGAAGGCTTGGAAGCAAGAGTCTAGAATCAGCATGCTACCATGCTTTGGGCAGTAGCTTGCAGCAAGGAACCCACGAATGAGTGAGGCCTGGCTCAGAACCTGTCACTGTGCCTTCTAACTGAAACCAGTGGTTTCCTGGCATGGCTAGCATGCGTAGCGGGGAACTGCACGAATTTACGACATCACTCAGTCTATCAGCAACTTTGGGCTGGTCTCCATTTTCTAATTCTAAGCCAAGGTAATTTGAAAGTCAAGATGATCGAGGAGCAGAGGGAGCAAGATGTGAAGAACACGCACACTCCAACTCACCTGTGTCATGTTGGATACAAGCTGAATGGTTAGAGAGAACTGGAAAACATGAGAATATGCATTAGTCAATTAGTCATGCTCAAAATTTCATGAGAGGCAAAGAGACAGAGAAAAGCACAATTGTGAATATGCATAGAGCTTATAAATACACATGTACCTACATATAAATGAAATAAGTGCATATATTCAATCCACAGAAAGAATATTAAAAATATGAACACCCTGCAATTACAAAAATAATAACTATATCCCATAAAACTCTGTAGGAATCATTCATGTATTCTACTAGTGCACACAAAGAAGGAGAAACACACACAGGGCACTTTTCTTCTTTTATTATGATGGTTGTATAATGTCAAGAAAACCTGCGAGAAACCAAGAAAACCTGTCACTCTAGTTCACTTGGGCACCCAAGGCAACTCTTTATACTTCGTTGACATTTGCTGACACTAAGGGATAAAGCCTCCCTTGGGAAAGCTGGACAGTGCCTCTCAAAGTCCTTCACCAGTTTTGTTAAAAGCTCATTCTCCGCAGGTGCACAGGGCGTTTTAGCTACAGGGAAAAGTATGTAACGATTTCCTCTTCGCAGGCCACTTGGGCCTCTGGGCTATTGTCAGACACTTGGAACTGAGACGTGCAGTGAGTTACTGGACCAGTACAGCACCCTCTGCCCAGCTGTGTAGACATGCATTTCATCGTGTTGGGGGGATTCCTTGGGGACATGGTGTTGAAATTGTGAGTGATCCTGAGTGATCAAGGCACATTCGTAGCATGTACTTCCCTGCAATGCGTCATCCTAGGGAGCCCCCTCACCGCAGCCTTCTCCCCCATCCTTGCTGACTCTGACATGTAGTAGCAGCAGGGCGAGCGTTCACGGAGCTGTGCTGGGCAATGGCATGGTTCGCACTCTCAGGGCAGAATGCAGGAAGTTTGCACATGTTAGCCCCGCACAGGCTTTAATTGTGAAATGTCGATGAGTAGTGACGTGTAAAGTAAAAATTAAAGCATCTTAAGGTGGCCGTTAAATGGCCATGGTCAAATTTTCTCTGATGTTTGCTGAGCTGAGCTCTGGCTCTTCCATTTGAAATCTTCATCAACCAAGAATTCATTATTTTTGGAAGTTCAACTTCGTGCAGACCCAGGTTGAGACCCATGAATGTTCCAGAAAGATGAAAAGTGCTCTGGTTTCCCTGACAAAGTCATCAAAGATGGTAACACCATGTTAGCACTTACCATGTGACCGCTTGCTACATGCTTTTACACATGCTGTGCACTGAGGCCATTTGACAGTTCTACGAACTATCCTGCAAGCCTATTTGGGATGATAACATTGAAGCTGAAAGCCTGTGAATAAAATTTTCAAGTCTTTTTCTTTCAAAGGCTCTACTATTTTAACTCTATGGGAAAATAGCAATGAATTTTCACCATAATTAAATATGAATATCTGCAGTGTTTTATCTTAATTCAAGACAGAAAAGGTAAGATAGTTCCCTTGAAAAAACTTTTCCAGAAGGTTATATTTGACCCTGATGCACACGTACCTTTCGTTTTTATTAGAGAAAAGGGGATCTCTTGATCACCTCCTCCTTTATTGTACTCGTGTCTCACAACACACCTGTGCTCCTTATTCATTGCATCTCCAGTCACGGTCAGCCAGCTGAACTTCATGAAGGTGTCATTAGTCTTCATGGTTTCTCCCTGCTGGGATTCCAGAATCCGGTCGCCATCTTTTTCCTTCCAAAATACACTAATAAAATCTGGGAAAAAATTCTCCAGAAGACAAAGGTAGGTCCCAGCCTTCTGGCTCTTTTTTTCAGCCTCTGAAGGAAGAAAAACAGTTGGCTCGGGGGCATTGCCTGTAGCTGTAGTTTTATCTGTAAGGAAATCAAACATAAATACACAGAGTCAACAGAACAACAGAAGCACCACAGGTCTTGCACCAACCTCTGCCAGCAATAGGAAGATGAACAGAGCGGCTACTGACTGAGTGCCCACCATGACCTTTTACCACACCCGCTCCCATAGGGTGTGATAATGATTTCTGTCCTTACTTTTTCGAGGTGCAAAGGAGTTCAATAGGCCAATTAACTTGCCAGCAGTCAAAGGTATTTAGTGGCAGATCTAGATGGAAACACTCTGATTTTTGTGTGCTAAACCAGGGTGTGACTTTTAGCTCTTCATAACCAAGGCTTCCAACTTGCAGGAGCCCATTTTGGCTTTTTACATCCCTTCATTTTCCCACATGGAGCAGGAGCTCATAGTGGGTGTCCAGGGTGGGGAGACCAGTCACTTGCCTTTGTCACTTGAGCGTTCAGGCCAAGTAGCACAGTCTCATACTCTGCAATTTCACACAACCCACTCTCCATTTAGCCAATCTAGAACACATCCTTTTTGCCTCATCTCTCATAGCAATAAATCCTGGGAGGAAGGTTTATTTGTTTGTAATCATCATTCTGTTTTAATACTGCTATGCATACTTACAACCTGTCTGGTTGGCCCTGTAGCCTCGAGTGTGACTCTTAAGCTCGATTCTGAAGTTCCCAGAGTTTTCCTGTTAATCTCTACCTTTATACAACATCTGACTTTTACACGGGAATGAGCCTGGATTCTTGGCTGGGGCAGAATTTAGAAGTCTGTCTCTAAATTATTCACCACGTTTTGAAATCCAAGCAAATTGACAGTCTTCCCATGGCATCTGCGCAGATTTTACTGGCTGTCCTCAGAAAGGCCCTGTCTTAATCTGACCAACTAATGCACTTAGCAAAATTTTGTCTTGCATTAGGAAAGTGCTCACTTGATTTCAGAATTTCATTTGAAGATCAAGCATGACTATGAATGTAACTAGTGTGTTTTTCATATTCTTTTTAATATCATTGTTTTTATTAGTGAGAGAGTCTACACTTCTCTACTTATTGACATTCAGCCGTTAGTATTTCTTACAAACTCACTGTCTAACCCGTGTGTTATTCAACTCTTGGAGATCTATCATGTCATCTCACACTCCTGAAAAAAATTACATGATGTAATTAATGTAATGTACAATGAACCATACCAGAATTTCTTGCAATTGTGTCAACATATATAACAAAACATTATATGTTTACAAAGGCTTAACACATGTGTTATTAATTTCTTATCCATTTATTTTTAAATTAAGATCTAAAATTATAAATGCTGAAATGTTTCAGTTTGATTTCTAATTGAAACTCAAATGCTCTATTAATACTGCTTGGGCAAGTTTTAAGTATTATAATTCATCTTGAAATTTCTTAAGAAAAATGAATTGGGTTTCTCATATGAGAAGAAAAGGAAAAAGACAATTCTTGATTTCTGTCTCTTGTCACAAAGTTTCCAATTTTTATTACTGTCAGTTGACAAATAATATTTAAGCATGCTACAAATATATAGTTGGGTCATGGTGTGCTTATTTTAATTTTATACATCTTGTTTTAATATTCTTAGTAAAACACTGTATTTCTTCCCTCATATATTTTATTTTTAATTTTTGAAGCATATTAGCAAAGATGAGATGTTTAACATCTTAAGAATGTTTAAGAATTTAAGGATGTATCAATTCTGCATCATATTTATATAACACAAGGCTCTAGACTATGTATTAACAAATCTAATTTTCCTCTGAGAAATGTGGATTTCTTCATGGAGATATTTCTGATTCATTATAATAAAGAAACAGAACAGCAAATGATGAATTTAGAATATTTTGTGAAATAAGTAACCATTCATTGCCTCTGTCATATTTTTTCCCTTAGCTAGAATCTGTTAAATTTCATTCTTTTGAAAATGGATCTTGACCTTCCAAAACCTTTACAGTGTCATAGCTGACTAGTCGGTAGACACTGTACTTGATTATGATGGTAGTTACATAAATTCTACTTGAAAGTAAGGCCTTTATTACTTCACTTTTCAATGTACTCCTACATGATTTTGTGCTCAAAAAAATGATCATGCATAGAATGGCAAACACTATTCTATTTGACTAATGAATATATGGATACCATATATTTTATTTCTTTTTAAAAATAAACCGGCCTGGTCACGTATGTATATTCATTTGCATAATCAAACAACACAAGTTGTATAATTGTTTAAAGATTCAGCAATATAAATTCTATAAGAATTTATCAAATATCAAGTGCATTTTTATTGAAGTATATGTTAAATTTACACATGAAAAGTTATTTGTGTTCTTTATTTTTATGTTTTCTTTCATCAGTCATAATATTTCACATTTAAATGAATAATTCTGATTGATGATCACTTCAAGCTATATTTAATTTTTATAGTTTAACTATGAGTTTGAAATTGTTTTCTGTTAAGTATGGGTAGACATCTAATTTTATAGGTTCTAAGTTTTAGGAATAATAGACAAATGTAAGGGCTGTTATCAGTTAAGAATTAAGACAAAGCACTAAATTCATAGCACATAAAACAAGCTAACATTTTTAAAACACACTTTAGTGACATTTTTCTTACCCACTAATGGAAAAATCCACAAAAGAAAAAGCAATGCTTCCAGGCCCAACTTTTTGTGTGAGTGGGCAGGCTGGGCAGGCTGAAGTACAGCTGAATCCTCTCATAATTCTTCCCTGGAGTAAATGCCATTTTCTGGACTGACTTTCCACAGTGGGGACAATTTTCCCTTTGCATGGAAATTGGAAGAACACCCACCAGGCACTCATTACAGTTTGGACAACGTGCCTAGAATTCCATTCGCGTGACCTCATTCAAGAGTCAATTAATTTCCCTGGATTCATACCATTATTCCATTTTAGGGATGAGAAACTGAGACCAAGGAATGAGCTCCCCAAACCACTAAGCTGTAAGGGATGGACCCAGAGCTCCAGGTGCACCTCCCTGCGATGCCCAGACTCTTCCAAAACGTGCTTGACCAGGAGGAAAAGGAATGTGCCCACTCTCCTGGGCCTATGAGACTTAACATAAGGTAACAACAGACCTTGTCCCAGGGTCAAATGCTGCAGTGGTATCACTATGTACATCATCTGAAGTCCACATGTGCATAGAGCCAAATCACATTAGAATACTGTCATTTTTCACAATGAGCTTTTATGTTAAATTCCCTGCCAAAATTTCTTTGTGAATTAATCACATTCCTTGTTTTTATGAGCAGTATTACTCTTAGTCCAACAGGATCCAAGTTTACCTTCCTCTACAAGTTTGGCAACATTGAAGTCCCTGATATCTACCCATGACAAGAACTTTTGTTCCTGTACCAAAGTTTTTCTGATAATTCCATAGAAATCCAGACCCTATCTGCAACCTTAGACTATCCAGGCTTGGTGGTGCCAGCCTGTCACCTCAGCACCTTGGGTGTCTGAGGCAGGAGAATGGCAAGGTTGAGCCCATCTTAGGCAATTGAGCAACTTAGTGAGACCCTGTTTTAAATAAACTAATAAAAGGGACAGGACTGGAGATGCATCTCAGAGCTAAAGCCCTGGGTTCAATCCCCAAGGCTGGAAAAAAATGCCACCTTCTTCTACTTTAATGTCTCCCTGAGCTCTTGACACCCTGAAGGACCCCGAGGGCCTGGAATTCTGTAGAGACTGGCTCAGTTTACTCATCACAAGTTCTGTGTCTGAGCAAATCAAATGACTAATGTTTTGGTGCTGTGTTTACCCAAAGGCAACGAGGTTAGTACATATACATCTGCCATTACTGAAGTGAAAACAAAATCAGATGGGACATGAGAAGAAATCTTCTCTTAAAAAAAAAAAAAAACTAGAGCAATACAGGTTATTACTATCAGTCCCACTGTTAGTGTCACTGTAGTCGCATTTTGGTTGCTTTGTGTGCCACAAAGGGATACGGTCATCTTGCGGGGACATGTCTTGTTTTTACACATAGAAATTTAGCATTTGAGGTTGGAATTAAATCTGTGGCAACAAAGTAGAAAGAATCACCTTTCTGTGTTTCATGTGCCTCCACTCGGCCCTAATACACCGGCAGTTCTTAAAGACATCGGCACACTTAGGCCAGGCCTGGTGGTGCAGATCTGTGATCTTAGCAGGGGGGTGGCTGAAGCAGAAGGATCGCAAGTCTGAGCCCAGCCTGGACAATTTAGTAACTTAGTGAGACCTTCTTCGAAAAATCAAAAATGAGATGGGAATGCTCAGGGTGAAAGCTCAATGCCTGATCCCAGTATACCTGCCCCCTCCCCCCCAAAAAAAAATTAAAAGGAAAGGAAAAGAAAATCTGTTTTTCACACCCGGAGTTTCAGGAGTCTGCCACCAGTTTTAGGTGTGTGGTCAAAGGCCTGAGGGAGCCCTGCTTGGCCCAAGGCACGAGTCAGCATGTGGAAAGGCCGCATCTGTGCCAAAAAATGGCCCCCTTCCCGGTCAGCGGTACAAAACATGTCAACGCAAAGCTTTCCCCAGGATGCTCAGCCTCAAACCGATTTCCACCAGCCCAGGCCAAGTCCTACAGTGGCTGCCTTGCCCATCAAGGTGAGGTGCCTGGACAAAGCAGGGGCCACATCTATCCAGCCATCTGAGTCACTAAGTGCTACCTGTCCAACGCTGTGCCTGAGGTCCCTATTTCTGTGTGATATTAAAGGTCAGAAGGCTCACAGCCCTGGGGCTGAGGTACTGTGCCATGGGATTAGCAATCATGTTCTCTGGTTCCCCAGCGAAATGGATCTTGAGGGCCACGTCCATTCTGTACTCAGCTTTCCTCCTGAAAGGCTCGCGCGCTCGAGACCTCCTCTAATTTTATCTTTTGTTTATTTGATTGATTGGTTAGTGTGCTGCGACCCTGGAGACTGAACCTTGACTCTGAGCTACATCTACAGCCCCTTTTATTGTTTGAGATGGATTCTTGCTAGTGGCTGAGTTGCTCAGGCTGGTTTCAAACTTGTGATTCTCCTGCCTCAGCCTCCCAAATATTTGCTACTTTTATAATGGAGGAAACTTTATATTTGCAAAATTGGTGTGTGCCCTCTATCGGCTCATAAAAGGTAAATATTCCACGGAGATTCTTTCTACCTTTGAGCATAAAATTTTGTCTCTGCGTCTTGGGATCTACAGCCATTTTAAATTCATATCGTTGCCACCAGAGCCTGATTAGGCAGAATGCTGCCTCATAGCAGGACACGGGCCAAGAGAGCTGAGCCCTCTCTGCAGCTCCCCCTGTGGTCAAGCACCTACCCAGGAGAAATTCCAGGAACTCTGAGCCAGCACCTGCAGTTCTGCCTCCCCTCCCCAACTCAGAGGGTAGAAAGGAAATCTATCTTGAGGAGAGCTTTGTTTCAAAGGCAAATGCCTACCTGTTACCCACTAGTTGAAAAGCTTTTTTCAACGTCTCCCCCAGGTGGCAAAGTGAGTGATGGGGAGTGGCTGTACATATATGTAAAGCAAGCTTCACTGGCTCACCCCTTACTCACTCCTGCTGGATGGCCCTGTTCTTAACAAGCCACAGGCCAGGGTTGGAAAATCCTGCTCTAACATGTAGAGTTAATTAGTATTTTTCTTAATTTCAAAGAGGATCATTAATAATACTAATTATATGTCTGGACATTTAATACACATATATTCAATATTCCTCATAGGTATTTTGTGATCAATATGAACAGAGGGATGATGAGTATGTGGATTGATTATTATGTAAGTTCTTTTTGGAATCCAATTCTCATTGAGTTATTCCAGAACACAAATTCTTGTGTGTGTGTGTGTGTGTGTGTGTGTGTGTGTGTGTGTGTGTGTAGTACTCTGGAGATGGAACCCAGGGCCTTCACAATGAGCCAATTTTTATTTTTATTGTTATTTCTCTCTTTATTTATTTTTGAGAAAGGATCTTGCTAAGTTGCCAAGTTGCCCAGTCTGGTCTCGAACTTGTGATCCTCCTGCATCAGCCTCCCAGAGCGCTGGGATGACAGACCTACAGAATGTGCATGGTCACCTCTTCTTCTGTCTTATGGAATGACCACCTTTTTGACTTGAAATTTTCCTCACCTTGTCCAGAGCATTGCTTTTCATCTGTGCTACCCCTCACAGTGTCCTAGCCTGCAGCTGTCCATCTGTCTGTCCATAGTGAATGCAGCAGGAACTGCGAGTCAAACAGCTGAGAAACACAATTTACCACAGCCCCTCCAGCTTCCACAGTAACTTCAAACTTTCTGACAAACTGGACTTGAATACAGGAATAAAATCAAGTGGACCAGTGTCTAAATCACTTGCTATTCTAGACAAGTGCTCTAGGAATTGTACTTTGTGTATTTAATACATACAAATTCAATAGAATTCTACAATATTCTTGGAGGGAATTGGGAGATCATTTTAGTGCCATGATTACAAGCAAAAACATTACATGCACACATGAGTAACAGTGCAAATTGTAAGCTGCTACCAACTCGTCCATGGAAGAGTCCACAAGAAAGAACGCTGCCCACGTGAGGGGTATGCAGAGCAGAAGGTCATGGCTTACATGGGTGATGCTGCACCCTGGCCTACTCTGGGCACTTTGGAACAGGAAACTTTCATTTAACCCTCAGTCTTTGCCACAGTAGTTAGTAGTCACATGAGTAAAAAAGAAAATGACCTTCTCTATGACTCAGCGTCTTCATCTGTGAAGTGGGTCTAATAGGATCTCTGACTGTGGACTCGGTAATGAGAGAAGGAACTCTTTAGATGCCTCCTAGTCCTCAAGAAATATTTACTAAAATTGATTTTCTCTTCAATGTCTTGATATTGAGCAATTTCCTCAATTTTTTTTTTACTGAACAATGCAGGGTGAATATCCCTTATCCAAAATGCTTTTGATGAGAAGTGTTTCAGATTTCAGAGGATTTATTTGGAGGTGGGGGTTCAAATTTTTCAATGAAGGATGCTCAACCTTCAGATGCATTTTTATAAGCAGTAACTGCTACACAAATTACAAAGGTAAAGAGTAATACATGTAAATACATCACAATACATGCCTCCACTGAACACCGTAGAAACCAGTCGAGTCAAAATCTAGAAGACTCACCCACTGAACCAGAAGGTTTGAAGTGTTGAATCTGTGATGCGTTTACCCTTCTATCTGCAGCATTCAACCCAACACCATTGTCAAAGACTATATTCTGAGGGAATAAATAAGCAACCGATAATGTAAAACCCCGAAGATCTTTTAAGGGATAACAGAGATGATAACGTTTGTGGAACTTGCAAATCCCAGTAAACCCAGGCTTCTACAGTCAATATAGTAGAGTCACAGTGACCCAAAATTTTCTGCTCTCAGCCTACCCTCTAGCATATTAAAGAAAAAAAAGAAGAAGGGGAGGGCACAGCATAGAGATTAGAGTGCTAGCCTCACATGCACAAGCTGCCAGCACCCCATAAAAATTAGCTAGGCATACTGGTGTTAGCCTGTAATCCCAGGGGGACTGAGGCAGGAGGATTGCAATAAATTGAGGCCAAGCCCAGATTACCTAGTGAGTTCATGACCAACCTGGACTACAGAGCACAAAAACAAAAAGAAGTGTTCATATATGTACTACAGCAATTAAAAATTTTCACTGTTCCTAGGCATGAGATCAAAACCATTAGAATACAGATTTTGCAGATTATCTAGAGGAAGGAGCAATATGACATATCTTAAAATACAGAAAAGTGGTAATTAATAAAATGCCATTTTGAAGACTCTACTAAAAAGACCTTAAGAAAAAAGTATTGCAAAGCATTAACTTAAAACCAATGTTTTATAAACTTGGTCCTCAAAGCCTCTTAGTTTCTAGCCTAAGTTTTGTATGTGCATTCTAGATGGAGAGTTTTAATCTGCTTATTAACAGGAAAGGGAGAAAATCACTTACAAAGTAGTTCTGTTTTCACATCCAGTAGCTGATACCTGCAAAGCTGCTGCTCTTATCCTCAGTTCAAGAACATAGTAGAGATTACACTAATTTATATTGTGCATTTCTAAAAAGTATCTCCTCGTTTTTTAGTACAAGGGTAAAAAAAGAAAAGAAGGTAACTTACCAGGGGAAGTTACGATGAGCCTAGTCCCTCCTCCGAAAACTTTGATCCAACCTGATGTATCACGGTGGCCACTACTTCTACAAAAATCTCCTTCTTCTCCAAAGCTTCCTGGCATGATCAACAACTTAACACCTTTTTCCTGCCACTTCAATCTTTTGTGTTATTTCCGATGTCCTTAAATACAGGGTCGGTGGCATCTGAGGGTTTGTAAACATCTACATAAACTGATTTCAAAGGACTGTCCATTTTCTTGGAGGCAGTGACCACTGAAAAATCTCCAAGAAAATTCTAGGGGCGGTAAAAGAAGCAAAAGAAGAAGGCTGGGCCAACTGGTAGACCAGCTGCACATCTTAGTTACCAGAGAAAGAGTTCTAAGAATGAAATCAATCTCTCTTTTCTTCTCTCTCTCACATATTTTTTTTTTTTTTTTTACTTCCAGGTGTTCAGCTGTGTTGAAACTGTTGGTAGATTGCATTAAAGAACCAAACCTCCTGTTCTCACACCCAGACTTTGCCTTAGCAATTGAGGAAAATATTTCTTTAAAAAAAGCTCCTTAGTAACTAAAAATGCAATATGCCAACAATTTAAAGAAATGGGAGCCAAGATACCCACTTTCAATGCAGCCAGATTCCCATGTGGCATCATCATTCATGATTGGGGCCTGGCCAAATGAGAATGCAGGTTCTGGAATGACTCACTATTTTTTATGGATTAAGAGTATAAAATTGTAGATTCCTAGCTTCTATGCACTTTTAGATTCCCTATGTAAACTAGAAAGTGGAAACAATCCCAGTTCTAAGATATGTGCAAAACAGCAGTCTGTTCTAGGCAGTTCTATGATCTTGTGCCATTCATCTCTGGGAGTTAGCGGGTGGTCGGGGAGAAATAGCTAGAATTAGCCACGTCCTTGCCAGAGTACAGATGATTGTAGCTAGCTGCAAGGACCAAGGAAGACAGGCCCTGATGACCCCCATGCCCACTTCGGACCTGCTTCTACACCATAATTCCATGCACAGATGTATCTTCTGCTTCCAGAAAGAAGATTTGTGATGGACAATCATCCACTCAGAAGAGTTCACAGCTGCCAGCCTAAATGGGAAGACAAAAATGCTAAATGAAAACTATGTACACAAACTTTTTCTGAATTTTAATCCATCGATTGATTTCTTGATGACTACAAGTAATTTTTGTAAACAAGAATTCCAGCTTTTTAAATTACTTGGAGCTATCGATTATTCATTACATTTTTGGCAACATGCATGATGTTCAATCTTTTTTTCCTGCTCCTTTCCCTTTTCCACAATCACTAGAAAAATTAGACAATGCCTCAAGAACTCAAGAACTGTCAGTATTTCCAGAGTCACAAGGTAATAAGCAATACAATGAAAAACAGTAAGTAACGAGTTATACAAAAACCATATGACAAACTTAAAGAACATATTTGAACTCTTATGAAAAGCACTGTGCACAGATGTTCTAACAACTTACAGTAAAGCCTGACTACAGGAAAACACATCATTGCGGTTTGGATCTGGAATGTTCCCCCAAAGCCTCGTTTTTTGGAAAGTGATTCAATCAAAAGCTTCCTTTCTGGAAGATAATCCATTGATTTTTCTGTGGTCCAAAAGGTGGGGCCTGGTCCAAAGAGATAGGGCTCTGACTGGGAGTCATATGGTAACTCTGCTCTTCCTTGCTCACTCTGCTTCCTGTCCACCATGCTGTGAACAGCTTTTCTCCTTCTCAGCCTCTGTTTGACCCTGATGTCATTGCTAGCCACCCATGAATGGACTGAGACCTGAAACTGTGAGCTAAAATAAACCTTTCCTCCCTTAAGTTGTGGGTTTTTATTATTCTGTCCCAGCAATGAAAAAGTAACTTAAACATGTACTTGTGAAAAAAATCATAAGGATTGCCGAGGATTTGCCATAATAGATCTTTGTGCTTATCACCAAGCTATTGACTACTGAGATATGGCCATTGGAGAAATTGTGTCGACTTGTTGCAACTGGGGAACGTCCAGGGAGTAGCTGTCAGGCCTGTGTCGTTAACTTGAGAGCCAGGAAGTGGTGGAGGGGCACTTAACTGGCAGCTTGCACCGAGTAAAGGAGAGAAGAAAAAACATTGTTGTAGTTCTTCCTAAAAATGATCTTGTCTCACTTTGAGTGGGGGAGACCTGGTTTGCTCCGGGCTTGCTCTGCTCTGCACTTGGCAGCTCTCCAGATCTCCATAGTAGATTTGCATCACTCTCCTATCTTCACCTTGTTTTCTTGGACAACCACCCATGGCAGGGTCACACCAGCTGTCCTACAGTCTTGGTCTGGTGCGCTTCTGGCACGAGCCTGAGTGGCTACTGGACCCTCCAGCTCTCCCATGTGCACATGGCTGATTTGGACTATCTCTTCAAACTTGTAGGCCTCCAAATAAATTCCCTTTATCTCTATAAATTCTGTTAATCCTGACTTTCTTAGAACCCTAACCAATACATGTGACAATTATGTAAGAATAACAAATAGATAATAAAACTGAAATCCTCCAGAAAAGTGTTTCAAGGGTATGTGAATATTTGAAAAATGATAGTCTTTTTACATTGCAGAGAAGTGACAGATATTTAAAAACTGGGATTAAATAATGATTACCCAACAACCACTACAAATCTCTCTCTTGCTCCTATCATGTCAGACAGGCCAGAGAAGTTTGCAATTAAAAATGACAATGACAATGCTACAGGTCTGTCACAAAGAACACGTGCAGGGACTACTGCACCCACTGGGAAGAGAAGCATGGTGTGGAAATGAGGTAGGAGAACCTTCACTCTGTACATTAATTTTTAGAAAGTAAGAATATAAAAAATTTTAGCTTTTTGCAGTATTTTCAAGTAAATATTTTTAGAAAAACAAGCAAGCAGAATTTGTTGCAGGCTCCAGGAAGGAAAGCGTGAAGATCAGCCTGTGTTCTTTAGGAAAGTACATTCAAAAGTAAAAAGGAAGGGGAGTGGCTCAGGGGACAAATTCTGGGGACACCGACCTGCCTTACAGGTGATCTCCATAAGCCAACAGAAGGCAGTCAGGGCCTTTGTCGCTGTTGTGACAGTTCAGATGTACAGAATGGATGCTGGAACATTAACAGGGTTATTAGCATTTAAAAAAAGATTCTTATAAAAAAGCGCAAAGTTCCATTATAGGCAATTGAAAGAGAACAAAAAGACCATTTAATATGAAAAAAGATTGGGTTCAGATCCCAGCGCCCCCACTCCTGATAGGGAGACCTTGGGCACACACTCTCTAATCCCTAGGGTAAAGGCCACATCTGCTCACACATGTGTCACTGGGGCCCTACGCCACAGACCTCACTCTGAAGCACAGTGAGGAGGCTATAATGAGACACATCAGGTCACTCATTAAAAGAGCCATGAAACTAGGCATCATGGTGCACACCCAGAATCCCAGCATCTGGGAGGCAGAGGCAGGAGGATCACAAGTTGGAGACCAGCCTGGGCAAACTAGCAACTTAGTGAAAGCCTCTCTCAAAGTAAAAAGAATAATAATAAAACAGAAAGAATAGGGATGTAGCTTAGGACTATCCCCTGTATCACTTCACACACACACACACACACACACACACACACACACACACACGAGGAAGACAGAAAAGGACTTTATTCTCAGTGAGGCCACAGATGGCCTCAAGTCCATCTCTCCAAGGGATTACAGCATCTTGGGTTCCACAGCCAGGGATAAGGCATGCAGAGCCCATGTTTGTGGTCAGGCCATGTCTAGTTGACCACTGCCTTGGGACTGGATAGGCAGGGACTTGTGGGTGACAGGAAAGTGACTGTTGTTGGAACTGAACTTCCAACTCTTGTTCCAAGATGCATCAGGCATGCTTTTCCCAGAATCCAAGATAACTAGATAAGAGAGAGACTCAGCGAAAGCGCAAGTCAGAGTGGGGACAGAGACGCACGCTTGCTTCTACTCTCCTTCTAGCTATCCTCTGGGCACCTGCCAGCTCTTTTGTAACAAAAGCAGCATTGGAGACCTTGGTGTGATGCTACAGTGGATCAGCAGCGAGCCCTAAGGAGCTGGAGGGGTAACTCAGTGTGTGCAAGGCTCTGGCTTTGATTCTCCAGCATCACAAATATATATATATATATATTTTGGCTGAGAGTAGTGGCACATACCAGTAATGCCAACCCTGAGAGGCGGAGGCAGGAGGAATGCCATGAGTTTCAGCCCAGCTACATGGTAAGTTTAGGACCAGCCTGGACTACAGATCAAAACTCTTTCTCAAACCAAACAAAAACAAGGCCAGAAAGCGTTGAGTTTACTCCTTTATAAACATCCAAAGGCGTTGCTTTGGAGAAGACAGGCCACTTCACTTCCACGGAGGTTCTTCTCTTTAAATATTTTATCTGTCTGTTTCTTCTGAAACAGAATCTGGTTGTCCTCTAGTCTCATGGGCCTTCTTTGGCACTTTGGGACCTTGACAGGCCTCTCTATTTGTGTTAAATACTTCTCAACTGATGCAGCACCCAGAGGCAAACGTAATTGGTGAAGCTTACCTTTCTTTTGGGCAAACTTTAAATGTTTGTTCTGAACTGGGATGCATGAAAGACATTTTTGAGTGGAAAAAATCTCTCTAGGAGAATTAACGTTCTATTCTCAGTTCCAAATCTTTTCCCACTTCCTATCTCACTCTTCTTACTTCTTTCCACTTCCTGTCTCCCATTCCCACCTCTTTCTGCTTCCTGTCTCCCTGTTCTCTCCTCTTCCCACTTCCTGTCTTCCTATTCGTATCACTTTCTACTTCCTGTCTCCCTGTTCACAGATGACGACCCCTGACCCCCAGGGAGAACAGCACAGGGTAGATGGAGTTTAGAGTACACACCCTGCCTAACTTTATCCCTGCCTCAGAGATGTGGTTGACATGGACTTCACCTGCACCAGACCTAGTTGGGGCCGGTGGCATTACATGGAAAAGCAAAAACAGTTGTCACACCCGGCTTTTGAAGGAAAACTGATGTTGCTAGAAGAAGGCTAGCACTGACCACAAGAAAGGCAGGAAGAGGCCCTGGAGTAAGACTAAAGCACAGCAGGATAGCCCCACCTCTGCGGTTCACTAGGTCAGGACAAGCCCCTTTGTCCTCCCTATGACCCAGCCTCATCAGGCATTGGGTTAAATAGGTCTCAAGGACCCTCCCAGTTCCAACCCCTGTGAACCTGTGAGTGACCTCAGTGGGGGCATGAGTATCAGCTCAGCGGAGGGGCAGGGACTGGAAGTTTTCTTACAGGTCTCTTCTATCTCTGTGATGCTGTGAGATCCCAGCAGGCACAGTAGTAGATGGCTTCATCCGATGGGACAACATTATTGATTATCAGGTAAAAGACACCACTGTCTTTCTCATCCGCCTCCACACGGGAGTTGGGCTGGTCTTGCTTGTAATTTTTGGCTGAGCCATAAAGGATCCGTTTCAGGGGCTCCCCTTCTTTGAGCTGGTACCAGTGCACGATGGTGTTCTGGAGACGGACCCCAGAGAGCTTACAACTTATGTGCACTGTTCTGTTGGGTCTTCGGGAAAAGGACAGTTGATCCTGAGATATTCTCACCTGCGCGTCTCCGTCTGAAAAGCAAGGCAAACAAATCAGAGGCATGACAATTACTTTTGTGTTCAGATAAAAAGATAATGGAAAGAAAAGGTAGGACTCAAGTCAACCTACAAACCCAAGCCAGAGTTACAAGAAAAAGCCATGGGGATGGCATTTCCTGTGATCAGATAAAGCGGACAGCAGAAGGAAGAATGAACCAGGAGCTGGGCTCCAGGCAGCCCTGGCTCTGAGGAGGAGGAAGTAGAGAGGCAGGTTTGTTCTGAGCCAATGAAGGCCCCCCACACTGAGATCTTCACAGCAATGCTTTAGCACCTTCCTTGTCTAAAGGAACCATCAGACACTGGAAGAACTTACGATATGCTTTTTTCCCATTAATACAGTATGATCTTTCCCTTAGGAACACTTCCTTCTTTTTCTCGTTCAAGTGTTCATTTATAGGTACCCCCCTGGCTTCTTTTCCACTCCCTGCATTTTATCTTTCTCATCTTACCTTTTAAGAGCTGTGGGTGGCTTTGCATGGCTCCCACGAGCATTTGGAGGGTGGTGCTTTGCAATACTGTTTCCACTTAGGGTTGGGAAAATGGAATGACAAATTCTAGTTACCTTCCTCGGTCACATTGATGTGCATGGGTGGCCAAGAAGCAACGGCCAACTTCACCCAAAGGGTTTGTGTTTGCCATCACTCACTCCTTCACTCACTCACTCATTCATTCATCTGTCTATTCTATATCAACAGACCATTTGTGTGTGTGTGCATGCGCCCACAAGTAAGTGTGTGGTACTGGGGATGGAATCCAGGGACTTTGCACTGACTCATCTTTTTAATTTATTTTTTTTCTTTTCTTTTTGAGACAGGGACTTGCTACGTTGTAAATTGCCCAGGCTGGGCCCAAATTTGTGATCCTCCTGCCTCAGCTTCCCAGAGTGCTAGGACTACAGTAGAGTGCCACTGGGCTCAATTTAAATTTTTTGAGACAGTGATCTGTGAAGTTGCCCAGACTGGACTCAAACTTGTGAGTTCTGGGAATGCAGGCCTGCACCAATAGGCCCAGCTCAATAGGCCATCTTGAGCATGGCATTGTAACCTTCCCAGAGAACCCTTCCTGGACATGGGGAAGCAGAACCCATGCAGAACTTTTATAAGAGCCAGCCCAGTCCCTGGGGAAGGACACATAAGCAGGAGAGAAGCACCAAGGGGACATGGCCAGACCCCTTCACAAGACGAGGAGGACAGGAGTCGGTGTGTGTTTGGACAGGTGGCACCCTCTTAGGAGGGTTTTTGCTGAATGACAGGGTAGAGTTTGACACAGTGCATCCCAACAGGCGCAGTAGTACATGCCTGCATCCTCCTCAGCCACGCGGTGGATCCTGAGGCTACAGCCCAAGTCCCCAGGCCGCTTCCTTACTTCGAATCTCTCCTCATTGATGCCCAGCTCATAGAAGACATCTTCATTGGAGGAGAGACATAGAATCCATTGGAGAGGCCCCGCTGGCTTCTCTCAGTACCAGTGTATATACATGTTGTTCTTGGGGGTGTTTGTTCTCACTTGGCATTCGAGAAACACTGTATTTCCTTGTCTCTTGGAGATGTACGGTACAAGCTGTGAGATGGTGATGTCTCCACCTGCGCCTGAAAGAAATGCAAAAACAAACATCGTTGAAATCTACCCTAGCTGCAATTTTTCTGGCATCCATTACAATAGTACACATTGATTCTCTATCGAAAAGCTTGGGGTCTAGAAGTCACACTTTCTTCTTCCTGAAGAATTAATTGTCCTGTGGACAGCTGCAGGTGAGTGGCAGAAGTCCTGATTCTGCCCTTGAGAGGGTGCACTGCAGCCCCTTCAGATTCTCTCCATGGACTCCACAAAGTGAGACCTGAGTTTACTGGGCCCCGTGGTTGTCCCGTTGGTGTGGAGAGACCTGACAGACCGGGATTCCCTGCCTCTTTTCCAGGGAGGAAAGAGATTACTGTCTCTCAGCCGAAGCAACTCACAAGTGCAGAGTGAGGCCCCCACAAGGACCTGCAGAAGGAGCAGCATTTGTCAGTGCTGGTCTCCAGATGGAGCTGAGGAATGAGGCAATCACAGAACACAGCTGAGGTCTGGCCCAGGGACAGGAAGTGGGGCCTGAATGCGTTAGCTATGACCTGCAGATGACAGGAAGTGCGGCCATGATATTCCACTCTCATTTCTTGTAGGAAGTGGTTTGTTAATTCAAAGCATTTATGTATCTGCCAGTTTACTATATAAACCAGCACTGTGTTCGGGATTCTCCCAGCATACGTGTGGTGAATATTTTTGAGTTTATTTGTTACTCTTCAAGAATGCATATTTATTAACTACACAGTATTTTGTCACTTGGAAGCTAATAGATAAGAGTCCCTTTCCCTCCTGTTATCAGTTTTGTTTGTCATCAGGTCCCAACCCCAGGGCTCTGGCAGTCCAGGCACCTTCACCTCTTGACATGTGACCTCATGGGGCCACGCAATGGGACTTTACACTGCTCCTTTAAGGATTACATGATGGGATCTGCCCAAAGGACACAGCACATGTAGGATAAGAAGTTAATGCCACCTTTTCAACCACCTCTTTCAAGAACGGATCCCCATTCTCGAGCTGGTTTTACCCTTTCCATGTCTTCTTCCTTCCTTTGTGTGTCTGTGAGTATCTGGGCAGTTGAATTCTGTTAAGACTCAGTTGTTCCCACTGTGGCCTCCAGTGCAGGAGTCACTGTGGACTCGGTGTGTGACAGGAGGTCCTGTTCTGCCCCTGGGAGGGTGCTCTGGTGTCCCCTAGTGTTCCCTCACTGGACTCCAAGAGCATCTCTGCGTTTTGTTGCGCAACCTGGTCCTGAGAGGGAAGAGGTGGGAGGTGGCTGTGCTCCATGGACGACAGGGTCTGCAGGGAGATGGAATGCCTGGCTACCTTTTGCGGAGATGTCCACAGTAGGAAATGAATAGGCACAAGAACAATTTCTGAAGGAAGTACTTTTGTTCATTAAGTTCCATCTTATTTGAAGTCAGACTTTAAAGACAGAATGTGGCACATGAACTTTTATATCTTTAATTTTAACATCTAATTCACTATTCCTTGATGTTCTCAACTAATGACAAAGTGAACATGAAATTTATGTCAGTAATTTACTTTTTGTGTGATGAATTTTCAAGTGACTATCTTTGTTTTTCCTGTAGATGCTGGAGGGAAGATGAGAAGAATTATCTTTTGTTTCATCTCTTTGATCCTCTTATTCAGGATTTTGGGTTTTCCTTGCAGATCTCTGAGGATACTCTTCACAGAGGTGCCTGGAACAGGGCTGGTCCTGTCCCAACCCTGAGCCCTGCGTGGGGCCTGAGCTTCATCCTATCTTCAAGACATGGGATTTGTACTTTGACCCCAAAGAGCTGATAGTTTACTTATAGCTATAATGCTCAGAAGATGTGTTCAGGATGGCCCGAGATACTCATACAAGACGTGCACTGACTGTGACAGACCATCCGATCTCTGGAAACCTCCAAGGCTCATGGATGAAATGGGCAAATAGCCACAACAGGAAGTATTCCTATAATACATATACTTCTCCTTCCTTCTTCTGAAGCATTCAGCTACTGGAAGTCTGTCCTGTTACTGAGCAATTAACCACATTGTGTTGAGAGCCATGCTCTCCATATTTTCAGAATTTCCAGATAGGTTAATTTAGCAGGAAATGATGCCAAACCATTTCTGATTTGGGCCATAACTGGTGCTCCCGTCCCAGGATCCTCGGTAAAGCCAAGTTCACGAGCCTCCTCAGACAGCTGCAGAAGGACTTTAGGGAGGGAGGGCACAGGGTAGCACCCAGCTGAGTGGCACTGAGGTTGCCCGCATGAGAAGGAAGTGGGTGGGCACAGACCTGGAGGTGGTTCTTGTCTAAACTATTCTGGCAAATTGAGCGCTGTGCTCTTGTATCCCAGTAGGCACAGTAGTACATGGCCTCATCTTCTTTCTCTAAGAAATCTACCTTCAAGGTCGATGTGGAAGTGGCAGCATTTTTAGTTCCCTCAAACTTCCTCTTCGTACCTGAGTACCGTTGATTTGAAGCTTGTGTGACATACAACAGATGCTCTAACGCCTCATTTGGTTTCTGCTGGTACCAGTGTATGTAAAGATCTTTAAAGTTCTTGACTTCTGCCTTGCAGGAGATGTGGGCACTCTTACCTCTTGCTCTGGAAATCGATATTTCGGGTTGTTCCAACCGTCCCAGGGCAACTGCAAGCAAAGAAGAGAAAGTTCCGTGAATGAAAGGCACCAAAAGCAGTGACAAGAAAGCATGACTCCATTCTCTCCTGTGGATGGATGTGACAGGGGACAACTCACAAGCCCAGAGGGAGGAGAAGAGGACAGCTTTCAGGAGTGGCATCCCGTTTACACTGTTGGCTTCCAAGGGAGAAGGTATGACAGTGAGGACCCTGTGAGCTGGAGGTGGAAGGTCAGAGGCAGGAGGGCGGGGCTCTCCTGGTGTCTCAGAGAAGTAAAGGGTCAGGTGACTCCTAGGTTTCTTCATGGTCTTCTGCAGCAGGAGCAGTCAGGGTTGGTTGGAAGCATCATGAACAGGCTGTGGGAAGCCTCCCGATGCCCCTGGGGTTGTGAGCCCCAAGCAGCACAGGAGTAAACAGCTGCCTTTTTCTTTTCTGTCAAATTTAAGGTGAAGACTGAAGTAGATGTTTGATTTTTTTTTTCCTTGCCTCAAGTTTCTTTTTGCTTTTTCTCTCACCTCAGTGAAGTCCTGCCCATGCGCATGTGCACCAGCCACCACACAGCTCCTCAGGAATATGGGCAGGCAGCAGGAGCCAAGCCCAAACAACATTAATTTCAAAATAGGGGAATAAAAGTGTTTAGAAGAGTGGCCTAGAGCTTCACATTGACATTATTCATACTTCATCCCAGGTGCCGTTGGCATTTTGCTTTTAAATAAAATAAATATTTTGCTGTGGAATTAATCTCAGTGTCGTCATGTTGGTTTTAATTTGGTGGAAATCAAATTTTATATGTGATGTGGGTCTCCCCAGAGGAGAGGCAACTAGGGCAGCTGGGAGATCTGAGAGCTTCTGCTCTTCCTGGGCTCTGCAACCTTTTCACCAATGGTTTCAGCCTGGAATATTTTAAAGCAATGCTTCATTTGTATTTGCATAGTGCCTCTTTATGTTTAGTTCCAGACATAAACTCGGTTGAGAACCTGTCAATATGGCTCACTTGCTAACCCTATTAACAAGTTGCACATGTTTTCTTGCACTGTGTGCACTGTGTTAGGCATATTCCTCGCCGATCCTGAGATCAGAGTGGGGAAGGATCATGATTTCCTTGCTATTGATCAAAAGCAAAGAAACAAAATTAATAGCCCAAGACCCAAGACACACAGCTGGTACCCTGGAGAACTTGGATAAATAACAGATGCTCCCTCCAAAGAATCTGCTGAAATGTAGACAAAATGGTGACTTAGAAGCCACCATTATGTAAATTATTTGCTCTACATATTTTTCTAGCAGTAAGTTTAAGTCATTTTATTAAATTTTAAGTGAGCTTTAGAAAAAAGACAGGATGGAAAAATGCAGTGAATGTTTAAATTAAAAATGTATCACAGCAAAAGACACGTGGCCAGTAGGAATACTCAAAATACTCCCTCTCACTTTGAATCCACTTATCCCATCATTCTTGCGGCCTTCGGGTGGTGAACTTTCTGAAGCAGCTCAGGAAGACCTCTTTTGCAAGTCTCTTTACAAGACGTGATATAGAACTTGGTGAATACAGCAGCCAAGTACTGTCCAACCGAAAAGCAGGGTCTTAAAAAAATGATGGCATGTCTTCATCCACCATATTTGCCAGATCTGGTATCATGTGATGTGTGGCTCTTCCTCCAATCAAGATGACCATGAAAGTGAAATGTTTTGAATCTATTCAAGACATCAAGGCAGCCATGACAGTACAATTGGAGTCACCAGATACCGGCCATGATGGCATATGTTGGGAAGGATGTGGGTGAGCCCAGAACAAGGAGGGGATTTTGAGCGGCTTATCTCCACAATCTAGACACTGTGGGTCCCACCCAGCATGGTAGTAAATGGCCACATCTTCTCCTACAGTGTATGATGGAAGAGGAACTCCTAGGAACATTTTATAGCTCAAATTTGTTTTCATTCCGTTGAACTTGGAAGAGTGTTGAGGTGACTTGAATCAGATGCTCCAAAGGCCGATCCTGCTTCTGCCTGTGCCAGTGAATGACCTCACCGTCAAAACTGTCGCTTTGTACAGTGCAAGATATGCCAACACTTTTCTTCATTTCCACAGAAGTAGGTACTTGGAACTCCTCTGGTGTCACTCCAAGTCCAACTGTAAGTAAAACAGTGGAGTTTTCCATGAATCTCTGAGAATACAACAGGACATGGAAAGAATTACTTTGGTCATCTGTCAAGACTGAAATGAGCAGAAAGTGACTCACAGGTCCCGAAGGAGACGAAGGTGACTGCTTGCGGCAGTGCCGTCCTGAAAGCCAGTTTGTGGCCTCAAGGAAAAGGCAGGAATGCAGGCAGCTGGCGGCTGGGCCCCTGAGTGCATGGGCAGGAGGGTGTGCTCAGAAGAGGGCAGGTGAAGCAAGCGGTGGGTTGGGTGACTTCGGGGCATGCCAAGCTGGCTGCAGACCTACCTCTGTGTGTCTCAGGATCAACCTGCACACCTCAGGACTCTGGCCTGAATGAGACAAAATCACAGGGTACCTTATTTTGCATAGAGTAAGCCTGGCAGACATTTTGCCATATTACACGTTGAGTAAGTACTGTTTTATATAATAACGAATATTAATGAGAATTAGAGTTTGTTCCTAAATGTTCTTCACCTTTCAATCTTTACAAGAATCCAGTACTTGTGGTTGCATTTGATTTAGGAGGATACTGAGATATAAAGGAGTTGTGGGTTCCATATTCACCCTGCTGAGATGCAGAACATGCTGGTAAGGTTGCGAATGGCGAAACATTGAGAAACAGAACAAGGGAGCAAGACAAATATCTACCATCGTATCACCAAGACCAAACTACTGCCGTTATGGTAAGTGAATGTCATAGAATTTCTCTTTTCAGAGAAATAAATGTTAATGTGCTTCTTGCACTATTAATATAGAGCTTGATCTTCCTCCTCATTCAGTTTGCCTTTCATTCTTAGCTAGTCTCGATAGTACTGCAGCATTTTTAAAACATCTGCAGCTATCGGCTCTCTGTCCTCATCACTTAGAACCCCTACCTTGGGCAAAGATTTTCATCTCTTTGTACCTCAAATTTCTCATCTGAAAATGGATACAATTATTATGCCCATGTGAAAAATTTTGAAGGTTAAATACCATGCCTAGTATAGTTCCTAACACACAATAATTTTTAGTATTTATTAAATATGATTATTACTATTAAATGTTACTATTAGATGTTATTATTTTACTTATACATTTTTTAGTTTAGCTCCCTCCAGGTTCCTGTCACTCCTCAGAGGTGCAGGAATGAAGAAGGACTTTTACTTAATTCTCTGTCCCTCCACATCTCCCTGACCACTAACAACATTTCCAAGCCAGGAATGCTTTCTGGGCGGGAGCTGAACCCCTTGACACAGCACCCAAAGTCTTCTGTATTTAGCCCCTCTGGCGAAATCCTGTGTTCTTAGTCTACCGGGCTTGCTCTCTGACCAATGAATGGAAGACTCAGAATTCAGAAACCTGATCTTGCAGCCCACGATCTCAGTATCAGTGTGTACAGAAAGTTTGCTCCGGGACCATCTACCATGTCCTCTTGTGAGCCTTAAATCTCCTGGTCTAGAGGAAGGACCCTCGGAGACACAACTGATAGAAGAAACTAAAAATCCAACAACCATGTAGTTTCCAATAAGCTTCACTACACTCTGCGACCCTATACATAGCCCAGGGTCCATGTATCCCCAACCATGACCTTTCCTCACTAAGCACGTTCACAAGAAGAGAGCTTTCCCCCTCTACTTAGGAGAAGGGCCTTGAGGAAGAGTGACCAGAAAGAGATCTTTTCCAAGTGGATGCCCAAAGTGATACTTGACTGTGGCTTCCTCATTACGACTCATTCTGTCCTGACCAGGCTCTACCAGGATCATATTTGTGCAAAGCTGTCACAATTTACTCTTACAGGGCTAATAAACTCCACAGCTATTCAAAGTAACCCAAGGATCATTTGAAATGTCACGAAACCTTTCATTTGGGTTGATCTCTGGACAGCTCTAAGCATCAAATCTTTCTTTCACGGATGGGCTTATTTGCAGGGATTTACGATGGCCCTCTGAGGTTCTGAGCATGGGGAACATGAAGTTCTTCCTCTGGCAATGAGTGGGAGCTGAGTGGGTGGGAAATCCATGGTGCTTTTCCCAGCACCCTCATCCTGGGTGGTTCACCATTGCTGGTGACTTTCTGGGAAATGAAATATAAGTCTTACTTTCTTGCTCAGATAATCAAGGACTTTCAACACATGCAGGATCTCATGGGAAACCACGTCAACAGGAAGTGCTGTGAAAGCAGACATCTGGGGGTGCGGCGGCGGGTTTTCAAGGAGCAGTTGATAGTCTTGATATCAGACTCGGTTTCTGGTTTGCTCTGATAGAACACCCAGGAAATGCTGCAGGCTGGGGCTGAGGCCCTGCAGGGCTGAGGGCTGGACATATTAGGAAGGATGGGGTCCCAGGATGCCAAGCGCTGTGACTGAGTGCCCTTACCCCAGTGCTCATGACATGCTGAATTTGGGTGTCAGCCATAATGCCAACAAAACAAATCTCCAGCTAAGCATCCATCGTGTACAAGTCCTGCTGCCTCCCCATCCATGCCCCTGAGTCTCGTCATCTCCATCTCTCTCCTGTAGAAACTGCAGTAGACGCACAACAACTCTTTCACTGCCTTAGCATATCCACTAACGTCCCACAGGACCAGCTTTTACCTGGTATGTCTGGACGCCCCAGCATTTTTTTTTTTGTAACATCTAATCATATTCCCATGATTATTCAATCTTGTTAGGCAATCCATTAGAATCCTTTTCTTCTAGGGAGAGCTACATAAATATGGGGTACAATTAGAAGATCATTCTTATCGGAGATCTCATTGAAATCCATGAGATGTTAAAATGAAATCATACCTGCTTACTTTGCACTAGTGTTTGAAATTTCCAAAGCACTTGTGCATAAGTTGGGTGACGGGTCCAGGCCGTGACCTGTGGAGTTCCGAGGGAGCTCCAGAGCAAAGGAGATTCAGGACAGGTCTTGAGGGTTGAGAGCTGCCAGCCGAAGCATCAGGAAGAGACTAAAATGGAGAGTAGGGTGAGAGAGGAAGGTGAGGTCAGGGGTCCCTGTCTGGCAGGTGTCTTTTGTTATTTGAAGTCTCCCGAGTAGCCAATACACATGCCGCTACCCTGTGGGCAGGAGCTTTGCATCCAGGACCCAAGAGGTGAAACTAGGAATGGCCTCACTTTCCTTACCAGACCAGTTCATCTACATGGGGGAAAACTGTTTTTCCCCCATAGGATCTGAATACACAGGTTTGAAATCCCCTGTCCCCAAAATGATATTCAAACCCAGAAACCATCTCAAACATCCAAAGCATTCATTTTTGACAGAATTTTAGTAACAGAATGTTGAGGTTGCTCCAAACATGCAACCTCAATACCAGGCACCAAACATGCACACACACACACACACACACACACACACACACACAGCCAGAAAAAGGGGGGTTGGGTGTCAGTAAATAGAAGAAAAACTTGGAATTTTGTAAAAATATAGAACTAGAAAACATCAGACAGAAGTAATTAAAGAAAAGGGGAAAATTGACAGATCCCAAGAAATGTCAGAGCTAATGGGGACACAATGACAGCATGGCTGATGGGCTGAGCTTTCCTTCAGGGACACCTGAGTCACCTCAGAGTAGAGGTTCAGCCCGTTCTGCCTTTCCTGAATCCCCCTTCAAAATTGCCCACTGGTGCAAGTGGAATGGGGCTCACTCCCCACCCAACTCTCCTGCCTCTAAGGAGGCAGCATCCTTACCACCTCTTGCACATTCTTTGTGTGTGAAGCCAGTTGAACAGGGTCCACCATGTTACATCAGACCGTGAAACCCATCTCAGCCACAAGCTGACCCATCTACACAGACCATGTAAAGCCCCACTGGATGGCTTGGCCTGGGGATCAACTGTGGGACAGAGGTGTAGCGGCATGGGCCTGAGCACACAGGACTGACAGCCATGATCTCAGTCTTTTCTGTGCACATCTACCACCTTTCACGGAGCAAAGCTTAATCACCCCAGCGAGCTGTCAGGCAGAGTGGGGGATGTACGACAGGACCGGGCTGGGTGCCATTTAGTCCCAGGGAGCTGACCCCACCACGCAGGAGCCCTGATCCGTCTGCCTGCAGACCCCTGTTCAGTCAGTCTGTCCTCATCCCGCAGCATAGCTTCATCCCGGGCAGCGTCATGGGTCTAAGCACTCCACTCCACAGGGCTTTAGGCTGTCTAAGTTCTGTCTGGAGTCCCATGATCTATCTACACCTTATTGTCTGTGGTAGTGTCTTAGCTCCCACTCGCCAGGCTGACTCTTGCTCACCTTGGGCTCAGCTGGGCACTGTCTCCTCTGGCAGCCTCCCTCCCTAGGACGCCAGGGGTGGAGAAGCTCCCTCTCATTGCTTGCTAGTGGCGCCCCCTAGTGTCTCCCTCTCCCACTGCCCTTTCCACCCAAGCTGTGGCCTGGTACTCAATTGTTCTTACCGAGTCCTCTGGGAGAGGAGGGTGACACTATGCCTTATTTTTTTTTTCTTCCCTGGTATTTGTAGAATAAATGAAAGAATGAAGGAACGGATTGAATGGTAGACATCTGTGTATTTCCCTTTGTTCTGATTTTTTCTCTGCAACTCCAGAAATCAGTGGTTTCTTAGAAGCTCATGGGTGCTGTAGAAGACAATACTTACCGGTTAAGAAATTTTTAAAAATATGTTAAGGGAAATTTCAAAACCTTGATTTCAAGTTTGTTAAATATCATACATGAAACACGTATTAGGGTGTGGGCTCAGACATCACCACATTGTAGCTGTTGGTATAAGCCCTTTAAAGTGAGAAATAAAAGATCCTTGAGCATTGCAATTATTTAATAATTTGTGGTGTCCTGAAGCAAGAGCACTGGGGAAAAGAGTAAAATTACGAAAAGTGCTCAATGTTACCATATTATCAAATATGATAATTAGAAAATAAACAAAAAATAGGAAAAGTGGAAAGTCCCCATATGGATATAACTGTAACAATCTACTACTAATGGTCCCAAAAGAAGTGTGTCAGTAGATACACACATAGACATACATACACATGGTTTTGTTCATGGATAATATACGGTGCCTCCGTTGCTTTGGTCTTTCCAGAACCTTCTCTTCCCATTTTCTTCCCAGTATCTTCCTGTCTTGGAAAACTCATGTGTCTCCATCTTATTTGGTTGAAGAAAAGATACAGGATTATTGCAATGAAAGCACAAAAAAGCATGCGAAATCCTTCACCACCGATTCATGCTCAGAAAACACTCTGGCAAGCCCAAGTTGGAACAAAAAAGGTAAGCTCAAGAAAGAGCGTCTTCCAGAATCCTGCATGATGCAGTGGCGGCATTTCTACTATGTTTTGGAGCAAGAAAGAAAGGATTATGATCCTGGCTGACTCTCACAAAGCCTGTTGAGTCAGAAGAGCCCGGACAAAGTATTGATGTAAGAACAATTCAGCACTTAAAAGAAGCAAAATTGTCATTTTTAAAACATTTTCAACACTGTTGCTAATACCTGAACTTGCATATTAACTACCATAATAACAAAATTCACTAAACTTGTTTAAAAGGATGTCAATATGGAAAGTTATCAGTAGCATTTCTACATATAGCAATGCAAACAATTGGAAGCCTACAATAAAATATTATACACAAGCAGCCCTGGGAGGGCAGAAGGAATCACGCTATGAGGTCGACTGTTTCCTGGCTATGATGCCCTGTTCTGGAGACAGCAGCACAGTCCTCCGGACAGCCCTAGGGGTACACATGTGGGCAGGGTAAAGCTGTTGACAAGGAAGTGGGTTATAGTAGTGGGGTTAGAAGTTGGGCTCGGGCTTTGTCTTCAGTCAGACAATGGTAAGTCAGGGGCAAAAAATGAGATGTGGGCTGTACTATCGTGTGTACCAGGAGCAGCTACAGGCCAAATTTTCAGTATAGACGAGAGAAGGTGTGAATCACTGTGAGTCCAGGTGGCACAGTAATACACTCCAGAGTCACTTTCTTTCATGTTCCTTATCACAAATTTAGAAGACTTTTCCATGTCTTCATAAGCGTGGTACTTCCCTGGGCTGAGGTCAGAATCCTCCACAACCCTGGACATGAAGGAGTCATAGTAGAGAAGGTGCCGGGGGGTCTGCCCCTCTTGAAGTTTGTACCAGTGGATGATGTTCTTTCCTTCAGGAGAATCACAAGTGATGACAATAGAGTATCCAAGTGGCTTGGTGACTGACACCATTCCCAAAACGGAATGTATCTGCCTGCCTGCACGGGAGACAATGGGAGTGGAGAGGAAGGAGGAGGGAGAGAGAGGTTTCTCTAGTATGGCCTCCACCACTAGGGGAAAAACATCCCGCGAGAGCCCCACACTTACCAGGAGGCAGGAAAGCTAGAGACAGAGACAGAGCCCACAGCATGGTTTCTCCTCCTGGCCTTAGAAGGATGGGACCAGATGAGATAGGAGCAGAAAACCTCCTCCAAACTCAAGTGCTACTCAAAAGGAAGAGACCCTTAGAGAGTGAAGTACCGCTGGTGTTGCTGAGTCACAGCAGAGAAGCAACAGAGGATCTGTCCTAGGAGACACCTAGCGGTTTATGCAGGAGGAGTGGATGCCTAGGAAGAGCTCCTGCCTCTCTGGCTAGGCGAGCCTATGCAGCGCGCCCCTGTGGGAGCTGGGAGCAGGGCCTCTCCAAAGGAGGAGTCTCCAGGAGCTTTGAGAGCTCAGGATCGCAGGAAGATGGGTACAAGCATGATGGGAGGCAGAACCATGGGTGACAGAGTCCCAGCTCCTGTGGAAATAAAGACTTATACTGCAAAATTATTTGTTGTTAGTTTGAAATTTAAGAGTACCTGGGCATCTTGTATTTTACTTTGCAACCCTATCCTTTGGGTAGCATATTGATGACACCTGTAGTTTACTTGAATTATATTATGGTTTGGATCTGGAATTGCCCCCCCCCCCCCCCCCGCCAAAAGCCTATGTATTTGGATGTTGTGGATTGTGTATGTATGGATTTCATGTGCTGTTAGGAGGTGGGCAGGTTGGAAGGGGTGGACCACTGAGGGTGTGGCCTGGAAAGGTGTGTACTTGCCCCAGCTTCTCTTCAGCCACTAATCCATGCTCTGTGATGCCCCGAACCACTGTTCTCTGCCATTCTGCTCCTGCCGTGACCAGGCATTTATGAGTGGACTGAGACCTCCTGACAAGGTGAGCTAAAACAAGCCTTTCCTCGCTTAAGCTGTGGGTGCTGGGTATTGTGTCCCAGCAACGAAAAAGTAGCTAAGACAGATTAATTGATGGAAAGATACACAATCAAACAAGCATCGTAAAGCGATGACAGAATTTCAGGAGTTCCTACACAGATTTTCATCTGGTAGATTTATGAATATATTTGGATAGATGTTTGAAAGATTCATAACAGGACAGAAGACAGCATCATTCTCAGTTGTTGTTCTGTTCTTTCTCAAGCAATTAGTTTTCTGCTGCTGTGTATGCTGGAAAATTGAAAAGGCAGGAAATGACCCCTCCCCACGTACAAATAGAGATGTAGCTGTAACAAAAATCAAATGTATATCATTTAATTTAGAGTTGGGAGCATATCTCAGTGGTTAGAATTCTTGCCTAGCTAGCCTCAGTTCAATTTCTCAGCATCACATAAAAATTAGTTGGATGTGGTGGTATGTATCTATAATCCTAGCACTCAGCATACTGAGGCAGAGGATGTTGTGAATTTCAGGCCAGCCTAGCCTACACAATGAGTTCAGAATCAACCTGAGCTACACAATGAGAACTTGCCTCAGTTAATAAGTAAATGAATAAATAAAATAAAAACACAGCATTAAAATTTAACATTGGTAAACTGCATACACATAGCCAGTGCAATGGGCTTTCTCTAAGTATAACATCAAAAGCTAGGGCTGTGGGCTGGAGGAATGTCACGATATTAAAGTGCTTGCCTTGCAAGCATTGGGCCCTGAGTTTGATTGCCCAGCACCACATGAAACTGCGTGTAGTGACACATGCCTGTAATCCTAGCACTCAGGGGGCTGAGGCAGGAAGATTACTATGAGTTCAAGGTCAGTCTGGGCTCCACAGTGAGTTCAGGACCAGCTTGGACTACAGAGTATGACCCTGCCTCAAAGCCTCAAAAAAATCAGTAAGAAAAGGATGAATATTCCCAGGGGAGGGGATAAGGTATAAAAAAGGTAATCTCTTTCTTTCTTTCCTTTTTTTTTTTTTTTTTTTTTTTTTGGAGACAGGGTCACATTTTGTAGTCCAGGCTGGTTCTGAACTCACGCTGGCCTCGAACTCATGGCAATCCTCCTGCTTTAGCCTCTAGAGTGCTAGGATTCCAGGCATGTGCTGCCACATTCAGGATTAAAAAAGGTAATTTCTTAAAGAAGAAATGTTAAGGGACAATAAGCTGGTAAAACAACGCTAGCCCTCATTCCAGATGAAATACAAATTGCACTAACAGATCTTGTGTATTAAACCAGAGTCCTGGGGCTGAATTCTTCTTTTCTTCAAATTTTATAACTTTGGGAAAGCTTCTCCCCTACCCCCAGGTTCTTATCTGTTAAGTTTAGGAGCCTTGAGCCCTCAGTAGGGTGTTTTCCAGATTCAATGAGACAAAGCAAGTAGAAGGCTTACCCTTATGGTTTGGATCTGTAACGTCCCCCAAAGGCCTTATATTTGGAGGGTGATTCAATAAAGGGGAATTAATCCATTGATTTCCTGTGCTGTTGTTAAGAGGCGAAGCCTGGGCAAAAGGGTGGGCCACTGGGACTTGACCAGAAAGACATACAGCCCTCCGTGGCTCCACTAGTTGCGCTCTCTGCGGTGGCCTTGCCACCCCACGAACAGCTTTCTCTGGCGAGGCGCTCTGCCAGGCCTACCCACCATTGCCAGCCCATCATGAACAGACGAACACCTTCTGAAACCGCGAGCTGAAATCCAGCTTTTCTCCTTTACGTTTCTGGTGTCTGGTATTGTGTCCCAGAAATGAAAAAGTAGTTAAGACACATAGCATGGTAACTACCAGGACGGGAGAACTCACCCTTGTTACTCACTTCTACTACTGCTACCCCTACAGTTATTGTTACACACACAAAAAATTCCAGATCGGTCCATGATGCCAACACTAAAAAATAAATAATATAAATGTTAAAAACATTCAGAGCATGTCCTGTTGTCCCGTGAATGAGATCTCGAGTTGGGGTCCTGAATGATGATCATAATGAATAATGAATAATAAAGCCTGACTACCCGAGAGGTAAAACAGAGACACCAAACTGAAATCACGGAAGTACAGGCTGTGCCGTGGGCAGAGAAAAGACTGCTTCTTTTTGGTTCTTCGCGGGGGAGAGCAGCCGCTTTCCTTTCTCTTTTGTTTTATTTTTCATTTTGAGACGGGGTCTTCTTGCTAAGTCGTTAAATAACAGACTGGGCTCAGACTTGCAATGTTCCTGCCTCAGCCTCGCAGAGTGCAGGAATTGACAAGTCTGTGACCCAGGGGGCGCTCTATTTCTATTGCTTTTTCTCCCAATTTCTATCTTTGGGTCGCCCTCGTCTATTTCACTTCCTGGTCATAGGTCATAATGGCCTCTATAACATCGTTGTTTTCCGGTTGGGAGTCGCTTTGGGTGCACATGCTGCACATCCTGAAGGCTATTTTCCAGGGCGTAGGAACAGCTGGAATTGTGTGCAGAATGCCTAGTGTTTTTTTCTCAGCCAGGAGCTGACCCGATGAGGAATCGCAGTTTCCAGCGGCCCCTGGCTCTGCAGATTGTCTTAGCCTTCCGGGGCAGCTCAGAGGCTGGCTCTGCGCCCCCTGTGGCTTCTCCACCACATGGCGGGTCTGCTCCTTCAGGGGGCTGCTAGGGAGGCCCTCGCAGGCCGACCTGGGTGCACTCAGGAGTCCCATCCCCTTGGGGAGAATTCTCCCTTAATTCCCCTCCACTCAGCGGTCTACACAACGCTCTCATCCTCTGCCTGTTTACACTGCTGGGCAGTGCCTTCCCCACAGGGTGTCTGCTTCCAGGGACCAGCAATGACAGGAAAAAAAGAAAATGACCATAAGCATGTTCTCTTGGGGCCACAGTCCCAGGATCACCGTCCAGTGGAGTTTAGGCTCCCCTGCAGCCCCACCACTGTCTTTGTCACTAGGATTACCCAGAGATGGAGAGGCGGAGGCAGGAGGATTGTTGTGAGTGCTAGCTAGGCCAACCTGGGCTCTGTGGTGAGGTTAGGACAGAGTGAATCCCTGTCTCAAAAACAAAAACGAACAAACAAACTACCCTGCAAGCTATGCCAATAAACATAACACAGACTGCCACGTTTGTCTTCTTCCCCAGCCTCAAATTTATACAATCTAGATCCAAAATCTACATCATTTGGTTGATTTTGTCTTTTTGATTGGGTGTGTGTGTGTGTGTGTTTGACTGAATAATCAAGCCCAAGATCTTCACACTGGGCTATCCGGCCCTCCCATTTTTATTTTTGATTTTGAGATGGGGCTTCAGTAAGTTGCTAAATTGCTCCCGCTGGGGTGGAACTTACAATCCTCCTGCTTCAGCTCTCTAGAGGGCTGGTATTACAGGCCTGTGCAACATGGGCTCTAGAGGATTTACTTCACAGAATCCTCTGTGTACCCTGAATAAAATGTGCTTGTTTATGATTTAGGAGTTAGCTTCTGTGTCCCGTGATGAGTTAGGGATTAATAATTAGGATGCTACATTTCAGCACCAACTGTGATGCTTTGATTCTTCCTATATTTGTTTTCAATACTGTGATTCCTGGTTTTTAAAATGCAGTATTTTTAATTCATTTCCTTTCATTGGCTTCTATCACCCTCTGCTGGCCAGGGGGGTGTATTTCATATCAGCTGTGTTTCTGTGTGTTAGAGTCCTGGTAAACGACGGTCCTTCACAACAGACTCAGCGTGAAGGTTGGAAAAGGCCCTGAAATGCAAGGGAGATGCCAATTTCAATTTAGGGGGCTTCACGGTTATAGAAAAGAGACTCCTCTTTGCGCTGACTAGATTCCCCCAGCCTCAAAACGAAAGCAATGGGTGGGGATTTTGGTCTCTTCCTGTTATGACAGCTCCTAATTCTGGCTTCAGGAGATGCTCCTGATATTGAAGTAACAGCTGTGGTACAATAACCAGTGAGAAGAGTACCATTCTAGTTCTGATACTGCAGTAATGTACATCGCTTGCTTCCTCTGGGCTCTGCAGACCTCTAGCAACACTGTGTGCTGAGAAGGGTCCTCCAGCAAAACACCCAAGACTGCCGAGTGTTCGGAAAACCAATGGCTGCCCACGCACACATGGTGGGTGACTTTAGAAAATTTATTTCAAACCAGTATGAAGGAAGTGCACCAGCGTCCCACCTGAAGAGCTCTGAGGCTTGGAGAGGTAAATTACATGTGCACATACACACACCCACCACGTACATACATGGACACAACCACTCGACCTATGAAGAGCTGAAGTGTGCTGATTCTTACTGGCATTTGGTTTTGGCTTTGCCTAAAAGCTGAAAGAAATGCCCTTCAGTTGATCTCACTGCACATACCAAGTAGAATTTTCCTGGGGGTGATTGGGAGGTTCCATCTATGAGTACCATCTCTCTAGGCTTCAACTGTGTCTACATTTTAAATATTTTGATGTCTTATGCCCGTTATTAATGGTGTGCCTGACTGGCTTTGTCTCTGATGGACACAATCATAGAAAAAGGTCTTGGCTGAAAATCAGATGCTCTTCCGTCCCCTCATGTTCAAATGACTGAGGCCAAGGCTTGGGTCAAGGCCTGAATCCAGTGATTTAAAACGGAACACAGTCCTTGCCCCAGGCAGGGAAAGCTGCCTTCAGGGTCAGACACATCCCCAAGACCAGCATGGAGCACCCAGGGCTGGTCTGATAGAGCCTGGTAGCCAGGGGAAAGAGACTTTTTCCTTGAGAAGAAAAATGAGGCATTTCCCTTGGACCACTGAAGAGATGGAGACATGCTCTTTAGGTTACCCTGTTACTAATTGACGAGTTGAAATCACTGTGATTGGTGGGTTATGGAGTGTCTAGAATTAGGCCTCAAAAAACTAACCGTCTTGAGGGTTATCTTTAGGCTATTATACATCAAGGAAAAACAGATTATCCTGAATCAATACCTGATTTTTTTTAAACCTTAGTTCTGTCATTTTGTGTGTGTGTTTGTGCGTGTGTGTGTGTGTGTGTGTGTGTGTGTGTGTGTGTGTGTGTGAATGGGGATTGAGCCCAGAGCTTTTACAATATCTACATTTATAGCATCCCCCTTTTTGATTTTGAGACAGTGTCTCCCCCTAAGTTGCTAAGTTGCTCAAAATAGGATCGAACTTGCAATCCTCCTGCTTCAGCCTCCAGAGTGCTGGAATTACAGGTCTGCATCAACAGGCCCAGCTTCTGCCTTGTTTCTCAAGCACACATCATTTACCCACACCAGGCAGACCATATAACCATCAATCCATGTAAAGCGTGGCATTTAGTGTTACATTCTTAGTAGTCTGTGTATTTATTCCTTCTTCCCTTCCATTCCTTAGTGAGTGTCCACTCTAATGTATTTGACACATGTCCCTAGGGCATCTTTACCTGTGAAAATGACATGGAACTAATAAAAAATAACATTTTATCTCCGTAAGTGGCAGACATCCCTGTATGCCCATGTCTAGGTGCCTGGCTACTCCCTGTTCCTTCTCTTTTCTGTTGTCCTTCCTCCATAGCCGGCAGCCTCTTTGTCCTGTTCACCCATCACCTGCCACCCCCCGCCTGAGGATATGAGCACTTTGCTGTCACCACCAATGCTGTGATGGGCCCCGTATAGGGCCTCCATCCCTCAGCATAAGCATTTCCCTGGGGTTGCAATCTTAGGACTGTTAGAAAGTGCATACCCACAGGCACTCTCCCACTCCCCTAAGTACTCCCAACACCATGGTAGTATCTGAAATTTTAATTTTTGCCAACTGAGTGGTAATCAAGCAGGATCTCATTGTTTTGATGGACAATGTCGTGGTTTGGATCCGGAGTGTCCCCCGAAAGTCTCATGTTCCCGCGGATACTGTGTGCTGGTGGGAGGTGGGGCCTGGCTGGAAGAGGCGGACTCTTGGGGTTTGACCTGGGGAGGCGTGGGCTGGTTCCACGCTTCCTCTCAGTCTTGTGTCCGTTCCACCGTGTTATGAGGACCTGTGTCTCTGGAGCACTGGCTCCAGCCCTGATTCTAGCTGTGGCCCCACCATGTGACCCCATCATTTTCTGCCCACCCACCAGTAAATGGCCTGACATATTCTGAAACTGTGAGCTAAAATAAAACTTCTCTTCCCCTAATTTGTGTGTGTTGGGTACTGCATCAGAGCAACAAGAAAATAACTAAAACAGGCAATGATCTGATTATTTATAAACCAAGGGCCACGTTTTTGGTAGAACCCTTACAGCACCAGGCAAATTTCAAATATGCAAGAAATAGTCTTTCTGTATTCACCCTTCATGCTTATTGTTATGCATATAAGCAAATCAATAAGATCACATACCTATAAATTATTCCAGTGGGTATTATTGAAATCCATTTCTTCTTGATTTGAATGCATGTTACAAGTCTAGATGCGCATCCTGTGGGAGCTGTGGGTATTACAAATATATTACGCTGACCTGTTACTGGCCTGTTAATTTTATCTCCCGCATATTTCTTTTAAGTAGACATTCTTCATTTGCAGATAAATTGTGCTTTTTGTGTTTGGTTTTTCTTTTTGTCTTTTGGTGGTGTTGGGGTTTTTCATCAAATATTCTGTATACTTTGGAGTCTGATTTAAGAACACTTTTAGCTCTCCAGTATCACAAAGGTATTTTATGCTTCTTCTTACATATAATCTAGGTTTTCCTTACATGTTGATCCTTGAGTGAGAGCTTTTTAATGTCTGAAGTAGATGACCCAAATGGGTCTCTCACTTACTCACTCAGCACACTCGAGTATATGAGACCAGGGAGGAGGGGAACACAGAGGAGGGTGACAGTTATCTTCTTAGTGGGGGACTTGAAGGTCTAAAGGACATCACATTACAGGAGGGAGCAAGTGGCTGGTTGAAGAGGTAGGACTTGAGCTGTGTCCTAAGGGGACAGAACTGGAGGCAAGTAGAAGAGGGAGGGGCATCTTGAGGGAGAGAGAGACTGCAAGAGGCGAGTAAAGGCGCAGTGTTATGGTGGACAGGAAAGGGCAGGGCAGTCACTTGACAGAAGCAGAAGATAAATGCTGGTGAAGACACAGGGCGCTGGAAAATGAGTAGTAGGATATCGGGATTTGACAATACAACATCCAACGGAGGCATCCCTAGAGTGTGTGCATGAAAGAGAAAGACAAGAAGGGGAGTGAAAACACACTGGTAGCAGTGTAAGGTGTGTAAAGGGGCTGGGAAGCAGGGAGGTCTGGGAAGACAGGAAGTAGGGAGACAGGAAAAAAGGAAGTGTGCAGACAGGAAGACAGGAAATAGGGAGACAAAAAATATTCTCGGCGTGAGAATGACCCTTACTATGTCAGGTAAAAGAAATCGGAGTACAAAGTGGCCTGGTGTTTTCAGGCAGCAACAGTGGCAGTACTTTGTCATCTAGAAAATGAAGAAGAGAAAGCTCCCAAGTGGGTGATGGGGGAGTGTGAAGAACACCGCACACCTCAGTCAGTGCATTTCCGTCTCACGTAACATGGCCCCAGAGTACAGTAAGTGACACATCCTGAGAACTTGACAAATGTTTAATGAACATAGGAACATGTGGACTTGGAGGCAATAACTAGACCTTCTGAAGGGAACATTCCTTGGGCAGCTGGAATACACACGGAAGGAGACAGATGAAGAGTGCCCTCCCCCCAGTCCAGCCCTCTCCCAGCATTCCTGGAAGAAGGAAGAAAAACAAGCACAGGTGACAGAGAAGCAACAATCAGAGAGCACTCAGGCAAACAAGGAGAATTAGGAGCTTGGGATCTTGGGTGCGGTCTGGAGTTCCATGGCATCAGCGAATACTGTAGAAAAGAGTTGTGGTCAGTGGCAGAGAGCAGAGGACAATGACATGGAATATGAGAATGTTTATCTAAGGAGGGGGGCCAAACATGTCACCCATGTGGCCCTAGATGCTCCTGCAGTGGGCTGCATTCCTTTACAAAGCACCCAGGATGTGTGTGTCTTCAGGGCAATGGGTAAGGAGAAATAAGCAGACAACTTTTGCCTGATCTTCGGGAATCGGACAACCTAAGTGCCGGACCTGAGATCAGAGGGAACTGGGACTTTATTGGGTCTTAAGGCGCCAAAGGACAGGGTAGATTTCCTTTGAAAGAGCTCCAAAATGCCCACCCGACCTTTCTCTCAATTTGCACAGATCTCCGGTTTGGGTTGCAATTACTCGATTTCTGTTTTGTTTTGTCCTATGGGACTAGGGATCAAGCCTGGGGCCTTTACACGGACTCGCATCCTGAGTCCTTTTCTATTTTTGATTTTGAGATGAAGTCTTGCTAAGTCACTAAGTTGCCCGAGTTGGGCTTGAACTTGTGATCCTCCTCCCTCAGCCTCCCAGAAGGCTGGGATTGCAGGCCTGTGCTACCAGGCCCAGAATCCCAATTGAACTTTCAAGCTGAAAAATGTGTCTGGTCAGCCATTCATCAATCTTTATTAAGTCTAGCCAGCGAGTCATGAAATATTTGGAAGGCCTCATCAGCTCATCAAGCACTATTCTTTTGACTTCCACGAGTGACTGTCAAACCCTTGCCGTGCACCTTGGAGAATCTCATGTGGTGCGTCACCCAGAGCCAGTAGGACCAGATGATCTCAAGTCAGATTTTCGACAGGCTCAAGGGCTGACTCAGATGAACAGAACTGCATGGCTCTTGATTTTGTTTGCTTTTCCGCACAAGTATCAAATGTCTGATTCTATTTTATCTGTGTCCTAGGAAGAAGCTATATATTGGGAAGACAGCAACCACACCATCACCTGGAGGAGAGGTGTGACCTGTTCGTCTCCAAGGTCTGGCACAGAACGTTTCTAAGGCTTTTCGTTCAGTTCTAGATAATGCGACAGCAGCTTTCAGCTTGGCTCCTGTGGGAAGACAAGCAGGGTTCCAGCCAAGCCAGCCTGAAGCAGTCCCCTTTTAAGGCGTAAGGTGTTCCTCTGGGTGATCTGTGTAGAATAGAGCACTGCACCACAGTCATCTTTTAGCTCACTGGTTTCTTCTAACTTTTTGTGGTTTCTCACATAAGTGCTTTCTGTAATGGGCCACCGGGTGATGCTAGGTTTTTCCTAATAGCCTGATTAAAGGCTGTTTTACATCATGAAGAGCTCCCATAATCCCAAACCTGGCTGTTCTACCTAGAAGTCCAAGGTATGTTGGATGCAGTTTCCTGGTACTGGCCTATAATCCTGGCACTCTGAGGCAGGAGGACAACTGCAAGTTTGAGTTCAGCCTGGCAGCTGAGTGAGAGCCTGTCTCAAAATCAAAAATAGAAATGGGCTGAGAATATAGCCCACTGTGAAGGCCCTAGGCTTGATCTCCGCTACCGAGCGGGGAAAAGTCATCTTAGCATCGTTAGATAGGTCTTGTGGGTGGCAATGGCACAGAGGCATGGGACACTGGGTTCTTTCTGTCCTTGGAACCCAGGTCACCCTGAGATCTCATCAAAAGTACAAATTTCCAGAGAACTTTGCTATGCAGTTAAGGCTATCACTACCAGAGGTAATAGCAGGAAGGGACGCATTCATGAGAACTCTTAACTATATGAAGGTCTGCAAGTCACTGAATTTATAAGAGAAATCCTCAAATGTGGAGAGGCTCAGCTAGAACCCTGAGGTCCATGCCACCTGAGAGAGAATACAGGTACCAATTTGCCAACAGAAGACCAGGCAATATACCTGACGTTAAATTAGACTGAGAAAGGGAAGTGGTGAGCCCACTACACCAGAAACCAGGGTGCCATTCACATGCTGCCTGGGAAAGCCAGGTTGGTGGGAAGAGAAGCTCCTCCACCTCAGAAGGCATTTCTGACACACCAAACCTCATCTCCCCCAACTCATCCATTGTCAGTACATTTGGGAATTCCTGGTTCTTACCAATCCTGAAAAAGAGAATCTGATTATTTTTACTCTGTGCTTAAGGGAAATCCAAAGGCATTTTAAAAATCAGGACTAAATAGCAATTTAAAGATATGTCGAATCTGCAGGAATCTGATTTACCTAGGGACACCAGTCTAGGAAATTCAAGGCAAATTATCGGGACTGTACCCTGCCCAGTGCTCCTCTCCAAGGGCCCTTGTGTGAGAGTATGCGAGAAACTTCTGGACAACCAATCTAGGAGAGGTGGTGGTGATCTTTGTAGAAAACTGGGTACATTTTTCTTATTGGAACTAATTTCTCAATCTTGGTGTACTGTGTACTACATACTGTCGGTGTCAAATATGGCTTCCCCATTATTAACCTCCCAATACTGCACCTCACTTGCTGAACTAACAGTTACACTGGTGGGCCGTGGCCGGTTATTTTCTTGCTCTCAACGAGAGCAACTGGTTTCCCTGTAAATTAGCCCTTGGAAAACTCCTGGGTCAATAATAGTGATTTACTTATTACCCTTTAAAACATCAAACACAGTTTCCAGGAGAATCTACCAGGAGAATTTGAACGATGAATCAGAAATATGTACCACACATAAAATTCTAAGAATACACATTTTTGATCCTCCTCTGCAGAACTCTATTAGCAGACAAGAGCCAATGTCAGAATGAGCCATTTGTGCTTGAGGAATTCTCCCTGGAAGCCATGGCCCAGGGAACTGACTATTCAATTCCACCTGATCTAATTTATTTTTTTATATACCTACAAACATAAACATGCCAGAAAGAAAAGTGACTGACAATGAGGCTAGCATGGGAAGAAACTGCTGATTCTGAGGGTTATCGGAGTGTTAGGGGACCCAGACTGGGACCCCGCAGCCAGGACCTCTAGCGAGTCTCCTTCTGTAGTTGTTATTTGTGCTTTAGTAATTGCTGGCCATCAGGGAAGATCAGGTGACCAGCAATGACCGGAAGGAAGGGGGAGAGACCGCAATGTGAAGACAGACTATGAAATGCAACCCAGTGAAAAAAAAACAAGCATGTTTCTGCACAAATAACAACTCCAAGATAAATTGCTCCAGGTTGTGTATCCAAGTGGAACAAGATTTTAAGAAAAAAGACTCATAATAAAGGAATTAGGGTTGTTGTTGGAGATGACCAAAGGTTTATTTGGAATGACACAGCACTGAAAACGTTAACTGTTACAGGTGATTTGTGGATACAGCATACACCACTTTTTTTTCTCTGAGGATGACTTGTGAGATGAGTTGCATAAATAGAAAGAGGTGGAAATACGTAGGTTTTTTTTTTTTAAATACATTGCTGGGGGGTGAGGATTAAGGTGCCCCATCTTCTAGCCGATCTCTTAAAGGCAGAAGTGAAGACGACATAGCTGCCCATCACGGACCAGCCTCCTTTCAACCCCCGTAGCTGGACTGCTGCACACTAAGGCCCTGCTTCTCCACATGGGCAGCAGCTCGAACTCAGACGTGCTATTTCTCACGTCATCCTGAAAACTGCACAGTTAAACACACAGAGATACTACTGAATGTTTTGGCAATGGGATGGCTGGTTTTGCCTGGAGGCAAAACTGCAACTGGAATGCCAGACAGAGTCATCAGAGCAAACTGCAAGGACCAGCGACACTTGAGAGGCCAAGAACTATCATGGCGGGAAGGGAAGCAGCTATGCAGGTGGAACCTTCTGCACACACACAGAACCAGCAGTCACGGGAACTAGCTTGTGTGGCCACAGATAAATGTATGTATAGAGAGGTGCGTTGGAAACAACCATTGACAACATCTGCAGTGGTTTAGATTTCAACACGGTAAACTTGAAAGGAGGAAAGAGAGAGAGAGAGAATGTGTACGTGCTCACATCCGATCAGGGGAAAATTCGTCACGTCTTCTTCGGCAGGGCAGACACTTGATACCAGATACTTAGTGCAAAGAACTTAAGGTCCAGTCTGCAGAAAGTGACTTTAGAGTTGGTGGGAGAGGAGTCAAGTACCAGAGTGTCCACAGCTTGGACAAAGGACAAACCGACCTGCTACAGACCTCAAGGGGACGAAAGGAAGACACTTTCCTTCACTCGCCTGGTCTTCTCCCCTCTTAGATTTTGTGCGCACGTGCTCAGCAGGCAGGTCTTTCCAAGCATCGCCCGGTGTCACTCTGTCGGTGCTTAAGGGCGCAATAGCAAGTGGATGCTTCAGGATTTTGCAAAGGTTTAAAAACCCAGTGGTAGAGAGCTTTCTGCCAACCTCACAGCCCTACTCCAGACGTCGAGTGAAGTTCTCTGGGAAGAGGCCTTTGCAGGCGGCCAGGTCTCTGTACTGAAGCCAGTCAGATTCCTTCACACCCACCAGCCAGCCTGCATCCTGCAAGATAAGGGCAGAGTGTCAGGACCCAAGGGACTCTGGAAACACAGGGATAGCCACGAACCACAGCAACAGTGACTCAATTTAGGCTGTGGCTCTGCCAGGCAAGTTACAAGATACAAAAGAGGTGTGCTCTGACCGGTGACCAAGCCTGTCCCAAACAATATGGGAGAAAAAGAAAAGAAAGGAAAACCAGGCAAGGAACACATGCCTGTAATTGTAGTCCGCCAGTAGGCTGAAGCATGAGGATCCCAAGTTCCAGCCAAACTTAATGACACAGCAAGACCACATCTCAAAATTAAAGGCTAGAGGTGTACCTCAGTACAAAGGCCCTGGGTTCTACCCCTGGCATTGCTAAGTCAGGGATGGGGACTATCTATCTATCTATCTATCTATCTATCTATCTATCTATCTATCTGGCTTAATTTACATATCCCCCCAAAACCATTTGGTCTGGTGGCCTGGCTAAGGCAATGGGCACATTAGGGGGAGTTACTTAACAATTAAGTATTTTACTAAATACAGCAGGCTAATTTTTAACTTGTTATTTCACTGTATGGCCCACAAATGATGTCATAAATATCCAAATGACCCCTGGCAGGTTTATTTAGGCTCCTGCACTAAATAAATAAATAGTAAACATCTGAAGTTATCTTCTCCTGTAGGAAGAACAGTCCCTTGAAAATTAGTGTTAACATTCTGATCCGTGTAAGGCACAATTAGCTTATATTAGTTAAGGATACAAGTTCTCAAAGAAAAGAAAAGGCACTTGTGAAAATATGGTTGGCAAGGAATATGGGCAGCCTAGGGGGTCACAGTGAACTCGGGCTTCAAGTCCTCTGTGTAGAGTACATGGTTGACAAGGACACAGAAAATCTGGTTCATGGTATAATTTAGAGTAAATGTTTCTACTTAAAACTTCATGACAGTAGAAGACACACTGCCAGTAATCTCCCTTAAACACTCTCCCCTTCCTTTCTAATACCCTTCCCCAGCATTCGTGTCACCTTCTGCAGCAGTTCAGAAGGTCTTCTTTGCTAAGTACCTTCAGTTGTCAGTTGTCCTGTGGTAGCACTTCACTGTTCTGTATCAGCGTAAAACATGGACCTTTGCGATCATTTTGACTTTGGGGGAGAGCCAGAAGTCACCTGGCGCCAGTTCCAGTGGGCAAAGTGGATGAGGACACGTGGAATGTTACAAGCCTGCCCTTCCCTCGGATGGCCATCGGCAGCAGCATTCACAGGGGCTTTGATCACACTTTGTAAGGACAGTCAGGAAAGAAGCCTTCCAGAACTGCTTCAGGAAGTGGCAAGAATGATGAGACAAACAGGTTCAAAGGGCGGGGGCAGATCCTGAGAGGGATTCGCGGTAATGTGTCTTTTATTGTAATAAATATTTTTAAAATTTGAACATCCACTATATATTGTGATCACACCCCATATGTCACCCTGAGCTTCTGTCCTCAACCCCATCCTGTAACTCCAGTGACCCACCCTAGGCAGGTCGCAAATCCTAAAGTTTAGATACTTGCTCCCTGGCATTGCTCTCAGGGTTGTTACGATGAGTCCCTGGTTTTCCAAGGTTGTATAAACCACGGATTAGCGTCATGTTGTTGTCTTGGTGGAAATGCCTATGTTCTCTACAAACGAACCTCTGTCTGGTGTTAAGGAGTGTCATCATAAAAAACAGCAACATTTAGAAAAGTTAAAGGACCCATGCACAGATGGGCACACAAAACGGGCGATGATACCGAACACAGACAAACTTGATCTCTGTCTTTGACCTTCAGAAGAGATAGAGCAACGGGCTGGAAGGGAATGAGCAGACGATGGACAGGGAAAGGCGCAGAAAATGACCGTCACATTAGGACTGTAGGAAAGAGACGTGTTTATGATGAGGGACTGCCAACTCAATCTGACCCCACCAACCAGACATCTCAAGTACATCAGATAAAACCAGAGCTCAAAAATTAAATGAAGAAGCTCAATTCATTCCCTTTTGATATAATCTGGAACTATAAATTGATACAGTCACAGACACAAGAAAGAGAAGGGCTCAGACAGGCCAATGACAAAAAATGAGAAAAAAATGACCCAATAAAATAACTGATAGCACCTTTACTGATGAGGAAGAATGACTTCTTGAATTATGATGTCACTGATGTGAAGGATGAAATTAGACCCAGAGTCAGAGGTGATAACTAAGTACTTTCTAAACCTCATTTTCCCCTGCAAAGATCTATATTTGACTTTATTTACAGTCAGTGAAAATCTAACAGGACCAAGAATAGCCAAGCATTTTAAAATTGTCTCCACAAACCATAATCAAGACAAACTGCAACACGTAGATTCTGAAATACAAGGAAAATCACAAAGCACAAGATATTAAATATCACTCATCAAAAGTGGAAAATTAAATTTTAGCTATTCAAAATATGTGGTAGACAAGGAATTTCAATTGTAATGATGGTGGGGTAGCCTGCACTGGACAAATGCTTCTGCAGAGAGTAACTATAAGCGTTAGAATAACTATGTAACTCTACATATATACATATTAATATATGTATATTCATTAATAAACATACAAACAACTGTTATAAAATGAGTAATATAAAATGTAAATACGTGTAAAATAAGGTAGGTACAAATCCTGGGACAACTATTTGAAGTCACCAAGAGTAACCTAAGCAGGCAGAAAAACGTAGAATATTTAACCCCTGAAAACAAGATAGTGTGGGTCAAACCCATAATCCCAGCACTCTAGTAGAATGAGGCAGGAGGATCTCAAGTTCTCAAATCCAGCCTGGGCAACTTAGCAAGTCAGCAAGATCCTGTATCAAAATAAAAATTTAAAAAGGATGGGGACATAGCTAAGTATGAAGGTCCTGGATTTAATCCCCAGTACCACAAACAGAGAGAGAGAGAGAGAGAGAGAGAGAGAGAGAGAGAGAGAGACAGACAGACAGACAGACAGAGAGGAAAACAGAAAAGAAATCAAGTAGGACAGTCCAGAGGCGAGATCTACGCTAATAATGGGCTTTCTCCAAGGATGGTCCTCAGTCCACACCATGTAGAATATTCAGAGGACACAGTTTATGGCTTCCAGGGCTGCTGGATATATATATATATATATATATATATATATAAAGACAGGGCCATGGGTGGGTCCCCTGGCATGCAGAGAAATCTCCCTAAGATGCCAGGCAGACTCCCACACTTGCATAAGGGGTATTCAAGAATCTTGGCAGAAGAAAACCAACAGAACAGCTGAAAAGCTGATTAAAGACTTAGAAATTGTCAATGGAGGTCAGTGAAGGCAGAGTTTAGAATCCCACCAAGTTCAGAGAGCGGATAGGCCCTGCAGACTTTCTACATAAATCCCCCAAAAGCCATATCTTAAAGGTAGAGATTAAGAACTTATGCTAAGATCAAGGATTTCTACCTCAACAAAGGATAAAATAAACCTCTACAAATTCAAGGGGATTATCCAATAACATACATACCTGCTAGAGCAAAAACAAACAAACTTCAGATATAAAACACAGAGTCCAGATTTCTATCATGCATTATATACCCATTACATTCAGTAACAATAAAAATATTGCTAGACACAAGGAAAAAACATAAAAATATACCCAAAGACAAAAGAAAAACAGTAGAAATGTGTCCCTACGTAGTCTAGTTTTTCCAGTTAGCAGTAAAACATTTAAACAGCTCTTACAAATATGTTTAATTATTTAAATTGAAAGATAGCATTTAAAAGATCTCAACAAAAGAAATGGAGACTATTATAAAGCAGAATAACACAGGCCTGTAATCGAGCATTTTGGGAGGCCGAGGCAGGAAAACTGCAAATCTGAGCCCTGCCTGGGCAACTCGGCAACTCAGCAAGACTGTCTCAAGACTAAAACTGAACTGCAGAGGTAGCTCAATGAAATATATTTTTTTTTGTTTTAAAATTGAGGTATAATTCAAATACTGAGTATGTGGAGCTGTTACATACATTGTTTAATCACTTCTGACATGTGGACACACATGTAAACACACCTTCATCAAGATATACAGAGTTTCCATCTCCCTGGACAGTTCTCCTTAAGCGTTCTCCTTGCCAATCCCTACATCCCCACAGACAACCACTTTTATAGGGGATTTTTAGTTCCCACATGTAAGTGTCTGTCCTTCCCGAAGACAACTGCTACAATATCAAGAGTAACAGCAACCACTTCTATTCCATGTGTTCTTTGTAAGTTATGGTCTGTGACAGCTACGCTTCATTTTGTCAACTTGATTGTGACTGGCTCCGGGGAAAGAACTGATGGAACACACTGCTGGGTGTGTCCTGTTAGGCCATGGAGGTGTGGCCTTCAGTACCAGATCCAGGTTTTCCCCCCTTCCTCTCTGGTCCTGTGCTCTGCTGTGCTTCTTGGCCATCATGAAGCCTCCACTTTGGAGCCAGGCAACCATAGACTGCATCCCCTTAAAACATGAGTCAAGTTAAACCCTCCTCCTGTACGTTACGGATGTCAAGTACTGTGCCCAACAATGGGAAAGCAGACAAATACATTGTCCCTCCCTGTATCTGGCATTCTAAATTCTAAAGAAAACTGCACCTACATCATTAATATGCCAACTGCTACCTAGCCTTTCCTTACATCTATAGAGCCAAGAATATCTGATGACCTTCAGATGACCTCAGAACATTCAGCAGCCCCTTCTTACTCTTCAGATCTGTGTTCCGACTAACACATGACACACAAACTGTGGTGAGGTTTAACTTGCATAAAAGTAAAATGTGTCTGAAGAACTACAGAAATTAGCCCTGGGAGGTCAAAGTCAATTGTGATGTTCTGGCCAGAGAAGGAAAAAAATGGAGACACTCGATCCAGGTGACGCCTCATTTGGCACACTGTCTTTCTGCCTGTGACCTCTGCTGATTGCTCTTTGCTGTACAGATGCTAAGCAGGACCTTTTAGAAGAAGAGAATTCTGCAGTGAGATTAAAAAGATGAAGCCGGATATTATAACTGGCTATGGGCTGGATGTATTCAATTGTCTGTCCCCCAAAAATTCATGCTTTGAGCCTCCAGTGCTCTGAGTTTCCTAAGATGAAGCATTAAGGATGACAGCCCTCTTCACCTTCCAGGATCAAATCTACTTCTGCCCACTAGCTCTCATCTCCTGAGTACTGGCAATCCAGTGGTGAGGAGCTGGACCTGGATCTGCCCTAACAGAAGTGGTATAAGAAAAGTGATTATCAGAAACATCATCTATTGCATAAAAAATGCAATAACATCCCAAAAAAGATGCTAAAAAATGAGTTAATGATGTGCTGTGGCTAAAGCCCTTTTCAGAGCAGGCTTTCCGTGACTTAGAAAATACAAATGTCTATAGGAAGTTAAGGTGTCAAACTGGTCCTCAGGAAATATCAACATGGCCTGAAGCATCACCCGATCTTGTTGTTTACCTGGTCAGCTTCTGAATCGGAGGGGACCACCAGCACCACGTCGCCCCTGCGCAGTGTAAGTTCATCAGAATTTGCTGCCTCAAAATCATGCAGTGTTTCCACCTGCAAAAAAATCAAACTGATTAATTTTATTTTAAAAAGGGATATAAAATCATGGTTTTTCTAGATGCAGTCTAAACAGGTGCTCAAGAAGAATTCTCCAAATGGGATTTTAAAAAAAGACTAAGGTGTGTATTACACCTTTGTATGTTTTGTCTCCTAAAGGCCTATGTGTTGGAGCCTCGGTCTCCAAGTTAGCAGTGTGAGAGGCGAGGGAACCTTTTGAGGGATGGAGCTTCGTGGAGGTCACTGATATGGCTGCTTTTCACAGGGATTAGTGTAATTCTCAGAAGACCTCAGCTAGATCTGTGAGAGGGTTATTAAGAGACAGTAAGATAAGCCCCTTCCCTGCACTCTGGTTTCCAGTCTCACCATGTGACCCTGCATCTTGCATGACACTGTCTACCACGTGACAAAGACAAGGGGCCCTCACCAGACCAGAACCAGCACCAGTTTCAGTGCCAGGCCCTGCGACCTCCAGAACTGTAAGCTAACTAGCCTCCTTTCTTTATAAAACGCTCAGTCCTAAGTATTTCATTATAGCAACAGAAGAGAGGTTTATACACGCCCCAAGGAAATAAAAGTCCTGTAAGGACAAAAAGCAAATCTTACTGTGTACTCAATTAATATCCTTCACTCTTACTGACTTCCATGAGGCCATCTGCATGTCTATTTACTAATGCGATGCCCTCTGCAGTAGCTGAAATTTATTTATGTGATACGGATTATGTGATGAAATTTTAATCCAATATTCTTCAAAGATTTGTATTATCTTTTTTATCTGATGCCTTCTTATTGCTGATTGTTTCATTTGAACTTAAACTGTGTAAGTGACAGTTACTCTCACCCTGTCCACTGTCAAATAACTAAAAATCAGTAAAACTATCTTATTGGCACGTTTTATGGAAACTGTTATTAACTGAACTTTGTGATCAATTTCTTTGCATATAAACTTCCTCCCCCTCTGTCGCCTACCATTCCTGCCATGCCAACCAGCAGGAGCTGAGGCCTCTGAAACTGTGAGCCAAAACAAACTTCTTGTTCTTTAAGTGGTAGATGTTACAGTTGCAGTAAAAAAAAAAAGAAAAGAAAAGAAAAAAAAATTAAAAGATCAGAAAAATCAAAACTCGGAGCAAAAGAGACTCAAGACAAAGAGGACAGAGGGCCATGAGGGTACCCCGGGGAGCACCTTGTAGAGAAAGCCAGGAGGCAGGTCCTGAGAGGCCTCCCCGGCAGGTGGGAACTGCTCAGCAGCGCCCTGGGGGGCAGGAGGTGCAGCCTGGGCATCCTCTGGGGACTTTTGTTCTGCAGTCAGCTCCGGCACATCGCTGGTGGGGGCAGAAGGAGCCACATTCTCGGCAATTTCCTTGGTCTCTGCTCCAGGTGTGGTCTCATGCTCTCCATCACCTTCATGGTTGGAAGCAGGCTCAATAACGACAGAAGGGATGACTTTCTCCTGGGGGAGAATAAGGCAGTGGGGTTTCCATCAGGGCTGGGAACACAGAGTATCCACATTCTCCATGCTTCTCCCTCCTTCCAACTAAGCTTACACCATCCCACTAATCACCCGCTGTTCCCCAAACCCACTGTATAGGTACTCTGGGCCCCTGCCTGTGCTTGGCCTCTCTCTGTCTCTCTGGAGTCCTAAACTGTTAGTCTAATTCATAAATGGATCCTGAAGTCATCACCACATCTGGCATGAGTGGGGTTTCTTAATGGACACCGAGACTGGGGATCAGAGCTATGTGTAGAAACCGAGTCACAAGGGGCCCGGGAACAATCCCGAAAAGGAAATTCAGCCATCCTGGTTTCATAGGTCTATAATCTCCACATTCTGGGAGGCTGAGGTAGGAGGACTGCAAGTCTCAGCCTAGACTGGGCAAATCAGTGACTTAGCAATACCCTGTCTAAAAAATAAAGGAAGGAAGGAAGGAAGGAAGGAAGGAAGGAAGGAAGGAAAGAAGAAAGAAAGAAGAAAAGAAGACAGTGGAAGGGAGAAAGGTGGTGAAGGGGAAGAAGGGGCAATCCAGAGTCAGATTCCAATTCAGCCGGTTCTCCCTTTGTAGAGGGCCACAATAATAAGAATGATAATAATAATAATAATACAATAATAAAGCACAAAATAGCAATAAGAGTAGAAAGACTTCACTGCTAATAGTGAGTTCTCACCATGCACCTGGCACTGGGCTAAGGCCTGTGTGGGCACTTTTTAATTTACTCTCTGTAACAGCCCTACTGATTTACCATATTCTTCTTTCTCCCCATTTTCCTTCTCTGTTTGTGTGGTCCTAGGGATTGAACCAGGGTGTTTGTACTAAGATCCAGCCCCAGCCACCCCCCCTTTTTTTCTCTTTGAGACAGGGTTTCACGAAGTTGCTAGGCAAGGCTCACATTTCTATCCTCCTGCCTCCAACTCCCGGAGTGCTGGGCCTGCAGGTGTGCACTACTGTACCTAGCCGTTGTAGTTTTCTTACAATATTTTTGTCTGGTTTTGGTATTAGGGTCATACTGGCTTCACAAGATGAGCTAAGAAATGGTCCTGTTACTTTTACCTTTTAAAGACATTATACAAAATTGGTACACTTTCCTCCTTGAATATTTGGTTGAATTCACCAGTAAATTCACCAAGGCCTGGTGCTTTCTGTTTCAAAGGTTATATATGGGTTCCATGTCTTAAATACAAGTAGGTCTATTCATATTTTTTATTTCTTCTCACGTGAATTTTGATGGTTTGTATCTTTCAAGGAGTTATAGCTCATTTCACCTATGTTAACAAACTTACTCATAGTATTTCTCATCCTTTTAACTTTTCTTTTTTTAGTACTGAAAATTGAACCTGGGGTCTTCACAACTAAGCTTCATCCCTGGCTGGAAGCTGTCTCACCCCCCCCCCCCCACCGCCCCTTTTTTTGTTTGTTTCTTTCTTTCTTTAGTTCGTCCTGAGACAGGGCCTCATAAGTTGCCTGGCTGGGACTCAGATTTACAATTCTCCTGCCTCAGCCTCCCTGAGTGCTGGGAATGCACCACCAACTCAGCTTCCGTTTCCACATCCTTTGTCATCTATGCTTCATTCTTGTCTTCCATCACTGCATCCCACGCTTCCCTTTCCCCTTTGTATGCGTAGGCTTGGCCAGCCATGAGCACGGGGGACCCATACGGAGCATCACAGCGCTGGTTTTGAGTGGATGCTGGGAACTAAGGAGTCACAGAATGGCTACAAACCTAATCACACGCAAAAGGCTAGCCCCATGAATCACCACACATAGCACTGTAGGCACCTACCCCAGAAGCCCCCTCAGGAGGACACTGACCTGAGGCGCTGCCGCTTCTCCCTCTGCTGGCTGGGCTCTGTCACTCTCTGCCACCTCAGTGGCTTCAGTGTCCACTCTGGCCTCCTCTAGCCCTTGTCCTTCCCCGGCAGGAACAGCTGCCTTCTCAGCCTCAGCTTCCTCCACCGGCACCCCTTCAGCTGACACTGCAGTCACGTCAGCCTCAGCCGCAGGTAGGACCTGTAAGGCAGAAACCAGACAGGCCGGGCCTGTATCTCCATGGCCTCCTCTAGGCCTCAAACTCTACTTCTCCTCCCCTCCTCTCCCCTGGCTGAGGCTCCTTAGACATTAAAGCTTCCCTGTGATGTATGAACCTCGGGTGTCATGGTGTAGAGCTAAGTGCTGCTCCCCCCCCCCCCCCCATCTCCTGTTTGGAAGGTGACTGGATGGGGACGCTGTGCTCATCAGTGGATTCATCCATGAGTGAGTTCCTGTGCTGTGAGGAGGCGGGGCCTGATTGGAGAGAGGGGCCACAGTGGTGGGACCTGGAAGGTTCTCTCTCCTTCCCTAGCTGTTCCTGTCCCTCTCTGCTTCCTGGCCATGCCATGAGCATGACTCCTCTTCTTCTCAGTGAGTTCCCCACCATTCACACCAGTCAGCTTTCCTTGAAGTCACAGGCAGCAAATGGAATTCAGACAGACGGAAGAGAAGCCACTCCTGAGAGATCGGTTCTAAGGGGGGTGGGGGGGTCCTTCCTCCAAGAGCCATTTCCTTTTTGGTTAGCAGAGGGCAATGAAGGAGACATTACGGGATAGCTGAACCCAAAACAGAAGGAGCCAGAGCCAATACCTGAGCCATGGGGGAAGGCCACCTCAGTGAGAAGAGTCTCATCGTGAGGCAGAAGGCAGCTGGAGATGCTGAAAAAAGGAGGGGCCTCCTGGGAGCCTGATTTCCAGGTTGCAACAACCACTTTCCGAGGGCTTGTTCTGTTTTATTTTGTTTCTCAGTACTGGGAATTGTATTCAGGTCCCTCTCACTGAGCTGTATCCCCAACCAATTTTTAATTTTATTTTGAAACAGGATCTTGCTTATTCAAAAGTTGCTCACATTGGGCCCAAACTTGCAATTCTTCTGGCTCAGACTTCCAGAGCAAAGGCCTCAGCCACCATGCCTGGCCACTTTCTGAATTAAACTTTAACCCAGGTCCAGGATACTCTTGGAAAATGAACCAGTTCCGTATACAAGTCTCCCAGCATGTACCCAGAAGCCTCCAGCAAACCTTCACCAACCCCGACCTTAATTACCATATCATTAGCAATGTGGGTTTGACTCTCCCTCGCCCAGTAGGCTTTAGGCACCTCGATGACTCCTCCAAGGGCCACAAACATTCAAAACCCCACTGCCTGACACAAGGGTAGAGTCAAGCTGCAAGTTGGCAAAAGTAAAGCCTCAGACCAACCCTTGAGTCCCACCCCAAAGTCTAATGCTTAAAACTCTCAGCACCAAGCCTACTTGAGGCTGTGAGTCTGGCTTCTCACTGGTCCACTCCTACCCTGTGAAGTGTGCTGTCACTATCAATAAATATTTGATCTTTTTACCCCTTTCCAGTGTGCTGCTCAATTCTTAGTTCAGGCCACCAAGAACCTAGATAAAACCCCTGATCCAGTCACAATCCCAAAAAGGCAGAATATAGAAAAACTGCATTTTAGCATACATTTTCAAATCTTTGTGTGGAAGTTTCCAGAAGCTAAATCCTTCTTAGGGAAAAAAAAAAAATAGTAGGGGGAATAGGGTTCTCAACAAGAACTGTAATGAGCTGGGGGGAGGGTGGGGTTTAGTGGCTAGAATCCTTGCCTAGCATGCCCAAGGTCTTGAGTTCAACTCCCTAGCACCACTTAAAAATTAGCTGAGAGTGGTGGTACATGCCTGTGGACCTAACACTTGGAAGTTCAGCCCATCCTGGGCTACATAGTGAGATCAAGACCAACCTGAATTACAGAGCAAGATGATGTCTCAAAAAAACCCCTCAAAATACCTATAAATACCTATAAATCCATCTGCTGCCAGAACCAGATGTGAGGTCTTTACCGGGAGAAGCAAAACAGACAGTGTTAAGTAGCACTTAAAACTGGCAATTATGAACTGATACTGTCTAAAGAAGCCACGTTTGTACTGTGAGGCTGCAAACTGCTTGACCTGGGCTGACTACAACATTATGATGATTATGAACAGAAAGATACTGTGGACAAACAGCCAAATTTACCTAGGGTTATGGCTAATGCTTTTCACAGCCATTTGCTATCAACCTCGGTATCTGACCTAACATCCTTGTGACTGCTGCACAAAACCCCTGGGAGACAACCCTAGCTCTGATGACCTCTAGCATCTACCACTGTAACGCTAAGAAAAAGTATAAAGAAAACATCTAGCCAGGTGTGGTGGCTCAGGGCTGGACCCCAGAACTCTGGAAGGCTGAGGCAGGAAGATCACAAAGCCCAGCATGGGCAACTTTGGGACTTGGTGATATTGTCTCAAAATTTAAAATAATAATAATTTTTAAAAGGCTGGGGATTTAGCTCAGTGTAAAGAGCCTAAACTGGGGGACAAAAACCCCTCAAATCTTACAAAAGAGACGTCATAGCCTAACCTACCTGATGTCCTTGCCTGTGTATTCGGTAAATACCTAGACTCACGACTTCGCTTTGTCCTGTGAGTATAAAATTCCTATGACTTCTTCTACAGTGGAACACATCATTGAAGGTAACTCGAATCCGGGGTCCTGGACTGTGGTCCCTCAGATTTGGTCTCTATACATCTTTCAGTATGGTTATGTCAGATTTTGCCGTAATACACGCGTGATCACATTTCCTTTGCTAAATGACTGGAACAGGGATTGTTGGGTACCCTTTAGCCTGCCTGGGCGTGGCTGCCGTGGCACCAGCCACCACCAGAGGGCTCCATCTGAGGGCTCTGTCTTTTCCCTGACCTCGTAGAAACCTACATCCGGGGCCCCTGCACCACAGCATCTATCTAATCTGCGTCAAAGAAAAGGAAGCGGGGATGTAGAAAGGCACTGATAGAGTGACGGCAAATAAACACACCACCGGCGCATCAGAATTAACAATGCCGGAAGCGGTAAGGTGAAAAAAAAAAAAAAAAACCAGCAGAGGAAAAGAAACAATTTGAGTGGCCTCTTTAGGGACAGGAGGATAAAGGACACTCTGTCCTCCTTCTCCGATTCCATTAGTAATGAATTTCCACCCCTACAGTCACAGTGCAGTTCACTTTTTTATTTCACAGAGCTGAGAAGGATTATAAAAACACAGAAGGACTAGCCACTATCTGTATTTCCTCATCGCTTCCCACTCTGACATCGGTCTGGAAAGCGGGCTGCTCTGATTGGCCTCCCTTTACGTCCTCAGTCGGTCCCCTACTTCTCTACTCTTCCCCAAGTATTTCCAATGCATGTGAACTGACTGCGATAACCAAACGTCATACGGCCTGCAATGCAAAACAGGACCCTACTGGTTCAAATTAAGCGTAAGCTCGAAATAAAATAGCGGGAAGGCTGGGCATGGTGGCACCTTAGTTAAAAAGTTCATAAATCATATACAGGCTGAACATTCCCAGTGTGAAAATCAAATCTCTTAAATTTTCCATAATTTAAAATTTTATAAACTCTGGCATGAAATCACAAGTGGAAAATTTGACATTTGAATGCATACATCTTTCCTACTCTATGAAAAAAGTTGATTTGACAGGTGACCCAGCCTTTTTCTAGAAAATGACCTCAGGCACCACCAACATGAACTATAATGTTCTTTTCTCTAGGTATCTAATCCAAACAACACTATTTCTGGTAATTCATATGTGGACACATCCTGTGACGGTGGAGTAAATAAAACCCCAATTGAGATTCTTGGGAGATATTTTGCCGCATTTCATACTTAAATATTTTTTCACTTGACATGAGTATTTCCAACTCCATGCACTTTCATGGATATTGCATTATCTGATGAACCTAGTGTGTAGTAGAGGCCAGTTTGCAATGTGAGTGGTTTTTACGGTTGCGTGACTCAGACTATTCTATGTAAGTCCAAGTCCTTCTAGCATTAAATACACCCTCAAGTCCCATTTATTAGCAGATTTTGATTTTGAGCAAATGTCTGCACACAAAAACATCCTCACTGATTTGCAGATTTTAAAAATGGGCTGTTTTAAAACGCTTCCTTGGGTTTTTGTCAACCTACACGACTATCACAAGTGGCCAATATGTAAGCACAACCAATGGTCTTATCCTTATGTTTATCCCTTGCAAGCTGGTCCCTAACTCAGGTCACCTCTCCAGCCATCACAAGTAGAACACAGCACCAACAGATCTGGTTACTCACAAGCTCTAAAATCTACCATCTACTACAAATGAATAAAGGATTTAAAAGGTACCAGGTACTCTTTTTAGAGAATCCAAGCCTGTGGTTATGTGACAGTTTGCCCTACGTTCTGGATGTCTTCCATGTTAGTACATGGAAGGGAGTGGGCTTCCACTGTCACAGTAATGACGGCTATTTGAACCTGGAGAGCCATGAAAATACAGAGCTTCTCTGGCCCAAGGGACTCATAAGAGATACAGAGGGTTATGAGATGAGCATTGATGGTAGGGGCAGCGAGGTGAGGGGGAAGAGAAGAAAGGGATGATGGGAGGCAGAAAGGCATGATGGGAGGGAGAAGGGAACTCACCACTGCCTCCTCCCCTGGCTCTTCAGCCTGTGGCTCGGGCCCAAGGTCCAGCCCAGCGGAAGGTATGGTGGCAGCAGGAGGCTCCTCAGCTTTGGGCTCTGGGGGTGCAGCCTGTTCCAATTCAGCCTTGGAGTATTTTGAAGTTAGAGGGAAAAGATCCAGTATGTGAATAGGTAACATGACAGAATCGTACACACTTAAGTTTTTCTTTGTCACTGCCCTAAGCAACTAACTTCATTAAATCCATGTGAGAAAAATATTCTTGCCACGTGTCATGGGACTTTCCAGAAGGCCTCTGGGGGGACTCCTGTTAAGCTTCTCTTTTTATCATCACCAGGAACTCTTACTGCCCTTGAAGTCAGGCCTTGACTTGCCATTTTGGTTACACATTTACCTATGTCCAAAGTTTTATTACTTACTTCTCTGCTACATTTTTCTTTCTGTGGTACTGAGGATGGAGTCCAGGCCTTCACATTGAGCTACAGCCTCAGCCCACTTCTTTATTTTAATTTTTTTTTTCATAAGTCTCCTAAAAGTATAGTAAGCTAGGCTGGTGGTGATTCTAGCACTCTGGAAAACTAAAGTAGGAGGATCACAAGTTTGAGCCCAGCCTGGACAGGACGTCTTAGCAACTTAAATGAGATCATGTCTCAAAATATAAATGAAAAATAGGCTGTGGATATAGCTCAGCAGAAAGGTCCTGGGGTCAATCCCTACTACCACACACATAAAGACACACACACTCCTTCATTGAAGATGGGTCTGGAGCAGAGAGTTTGAACTGAGCTAAGAGCTCTGAAGGGAGCCAGGACAGCGTGGTGCAGGCGGCAAGGTGGTGTGGCCAGGCTCACCCACCCCAGTGCACCACACACACACACACACACACACACACACACACACACACACACATACACGCAGAGAGCGAGAGAGGGAGAGAGAGAGAGAGAGAGAGTCTTTTAGGAACTGCTGCACTGCGGACCAGGCAGGAAGGGGAGAGACCAAGGCCCACGGGACAGGAGCCCCCTGCAGAGGGGGTCATGGATGGCCACTGTGGTGCTGGACAGCTCCTCAGGGCTAGGCTGGCACAGGAAGGGAGGACTCTGCACCACCCTTCCTCTCCTCGCGCTGCCCAGCTGGCCCAGCATTCCTTTCACCATGGCCCAGAGCAGAGATGTCGCCGAGGCCCTATTCCTGGAGAACGGGTACAGTGGGACCGCCAGTGTGGGGAAGGTAAAAGCTATGACAGGGAAAACGCCGTTTCAGGTATTAAACGAATAATACGGCCTGAAGACAAGGAGCATTCCAGGCTACAAGTGTGAAAGACAAGGTGCGCACCTCCCTTTCGGGTGACCATCAGGGACATCATCTGCAGAGGCAAAGGGCCGACGACGAAGCTGGTGGCACCGCTGCCAAGGCTGCCACAGGCACGCTGGAAGTCAAGGCCAGCTGCTGTGCAGCTCCTGCCCCCTTCATGCCTGACCCTCCCCATCAACCAAAGAACCAGCTTAATCCCATGGTCCATTACAGGAACTGGCTATTTGGCACGGCTGGACTCTTACTGAACACACCCTTTTCCAGGAGGGAGGGTCTCCTCACCAGAGAGGATATACCACAGTCTGCAGGTTGGAGCCATTTCAGAAGGAGAAAGGGAACATCCAGGGAACAGGCCAAGAGAAAGGCCACTGAAAATGTCTTGCCAAAAATCAAGAATCCTGTGCCAAAGAACTGCAGCTCTCTGACGAGTGTCCTCAGGCATTCTTCAGGGTGCACTTGGCACTCCTTGAGGAATTGTCCAGGAAAACTATCACTTTGCTGGAAAGAAGCCTCCTGAGCATCGCAAACACAGACTTCACCCAGCAGCTAGGTAAAATCTCCAAGGAACAAGGTTCTAACATGACGTATTTGGGTCTAGGAGAGCTGAGCGCCACAGGACAGTATCAGTGTCTTGTGGAGCTGGCCACCACTCCTGTCATGGTCTGTCATGGCTCGGGTATCTCCTATGCTGATGCATGGAGTGACACTGCTCACAGTGCCCTGCAGTATTTAAAGGTAGTCACCAACGGACAGTAAACTCGAGTACCTCAGACACCCTTCAGAGGCAGGGGAGAGCCCGGATACTCACTCTCCTTCCCAAATAAAACTCTTATTATAATGTGTGTAGCTTGTTTCCAGATCTCTCCAGACTTTACTGTCTCCTGGTAGTTCCTATTAAGCTCTTTTTAATAGTCTCACATTGTGTCACTATATTGTATTTATAAACACTGTAGCACAAGGCAGAGTGCAGCAGCACCAGTCTGCAGGCCCAGGAACAGAGGACAAAGAAGCACTAGTTTTATTTATTTATTATTTGTCACCATCAAGCTTTCAATACTGCTAGGAATAGTCTTTCTGGTGCTTCAACTCTTTTTCTGTACAATGTTTTGTAGCGGGGATTTGAAGAAAGCCTGTTAGAGTTACATTATTGAGGGACAACAGGAACAGGCTTTTACTGAATGTGACTGTAAATTTTAGAAAACATGTTTGGTCGTCTATGTATTTGAAACCATATAGTAAAGAGCAGCTATTATTTTTAAAGTCTAATGAGAACAGAGACTTCATTTTTATTGTGGGAAAAGAACTATCTTCATAGTAGCAGGTACTGTGCTACTATGCTACTATACTGTGCTCAGGGTGTGATCTTTCCATTTGGGAAGGCAAGGTATTGTTGCTATGATGACACAGCATCAAATTCCCTACATGGTCGAGGACATAAAAAGGCAATTTAACAAAATAGGTAGAAATCTGGGAGCAGATGTTCCTCCCTAGCAGTCTGAGTCTATACTAGGGAAGAAGTCTGAAGCCAGGTGAGGCGCCAAGAGAGGTTTCAAAACATGAGTCCCGCAAATCCATCATCATACATTTAAAAATGCAAAAATAAACTGTAGAACAACATTTGCATCTGGATACTTAAGAGACTGGAGGAATTTCTGAGGTTTTATATAAGGCAAGGATAACTATGGCAAGTGTATAAGCCCTAATTTGTTTGTTAAAATTAGACAACACAATGGTAGCACAGTATGCAGAGGACAGAGGGCTGGTTATCTGCCTATGAGAAGAATGTGCTTCATGATATTCCAATATCATATCAAATATTATAATACACATTGCAACGTGCATCTCAGGGAGATAAGTATAACTCACTGAATGAGGAGTGGGCACAAACCATGATTGTACATAAAATCTGCTACTCAGAGTCAGAAACTGAAGTTGCTCTTCTCCATCTAAGGCAGTGGAAAACTGTAAACATTTTGTTACAAAAGACAGAAAACTAAAGGTGACAAACTGTAAGTAACGTCTTGTGAAAAGACCTCAACTATCCCTAAAGACATTATGCCCTGACTCAACTATTTCTGTTCCATTTCAAGATATCTCTGTAGACAAACGCTGCTAATGAGATTACATCTATTGACAAGGTATTAAGAGACACCGATATTTGCCAAACTATCAAAGTAACCTTTAAGATAAACTTCTCAGAACAGAATCACTTACTTCAAATTGAAGTCTGTAAAGAGAATTTCATTCTACTTCAACCCAATTCCAAACTTCCCACATGAAAGGCAGGTCCTAGGATAATTATACTCGATTCCTGTGGGAAAACCATCACACTGTGCAGGATGTTCATGAACTAATCCTGAAGAGCTGAAGTCTTCACAGTGCAGTAGTGCCAAGTTCACAAGTGACATCCCTCGAGGCCTCTCCATTGAATTCTGCTACAAACCCATGATGCCAAATTTTCCTAGGATGGCTACAACACAGATCTTACAGCAATCTCCTCTCATGTCAAAAGTACATTTCTGCTCTCTACTCACTTCCTAAGATACTTTCCAATTTATCCTCGTGTTAGAAATCACTACTATACTGGGCATTCCTTTTCTACAACTCATAAAAGTAAGGGATAAAATGAGAAAGAAGAGACAGTTCCAAGCTCAAGAAAAAGTAAGGATCTATCTTGAAGCATAAATTCTTGAGCCACACGTATCTCAGTCCCGTGGCTTAAGTTACTGTCACAAGCAAAGCTCCACATCCTTGATGCCTTTATTATATTCTACCAACACTCAAAACCAGGACACTCTGTGGTTTGTTATGGTCACTATTCTTTTATGAACAGAAGTAACCAAGTTCAAGGTCACAATGAGGTTCTATAGATATTTTCTCTCCTGTTTTCTAAAGAATAGGGAGCTGCAGAAGTCACATTTTAATATCTAAACTCTAGACCAGGGGCCCAGTCGGCAGACTGCTAGAAACTGGGCCACACAATAGGAAAGCAGAGGACCAGCATGCAAAGTTTCATTTATGTTTAGATCCACTCCTCACTGCTCATGTGAGTGTATGCACTCTGCTCCTTGTCAGATCCACTGGCGCATTAGATTCTCATAGGTGCATGAACCCTACGGTGACCTCTGCATGTGAGGGATCTAGGTTGCACGCTCCTTTGGAGAACTTAATGCCTCATGATCTGAAGTCATGCTAGCACCATGCCTCCTCCAATTCTCTATCTCTGACTTCCTCTCCTTGGTCCATAAAGATGAATCTCCCACGAAACTGGTCTCTGGTGCCAAAATGGTTGAGAACCCTTGCTCTAGACAAAAATAGGACAATCAACTTAATATTGGGCATGCACAAGTAATCAACCACTTCCCAATGACAATCAACACCAGCTTACCAAGTTGTCAGTCATACTCTGGTCACCCTGCAATGTGAATAGCGAAGTGTCCTGGGGCTGAAATGGAGAAAACAGTTTCTTGAAAAGATATTTAAATTATCTACCACTAGCATGTCAATAAATATGCTTTAAAGATTCCAGAAATCCCTTTCTAAATAATTAAAATTAAAATGCATAATAAGTGTTAATGGGAGTATACATTGAGGGTCATTAAACAAAGGTCATTGGCTTCAGTGACCTCTTTGGGTCACAGATCCTCTTCTGGATGGTGACACCAAATTAGAAGTGAGTGGCCATATATACCAATGTAAATTTTTAAACTTCTTAAATGCTGGGAATGTAGTCTCACCATATCACATAATCATGAGAGATATTTATGAGCTGTACATTAATTATTTTTCTGAAATATATTCACTAACCTAAAAATTCTTGCTTTAGGACATCTAAGCAGCAGTGTTCACTAAAAGAAGAGTCAGGTCTCATTATACCAGTAGCCAAACTCTGTATATTCCAGATGAGAGACCAATTAGCCTGTCCTGGAAAATGACTAACTCAAGAAAAAAAAGTCTGAAAAATCTGGTATCGTAGGTTCCCCAGTAGGAAAGATGAACCAGTGGCTTTCGGTTGAGGATAGTGGTTGAGCAATATGCAGCGAGCTCTGTTACTTCCAGATTCCAAATTACAGAATTCTACAGGAAGGGCTGGGAGCATAGTTCAGCAGTTAAAGCACTTTCTTAGGAAGTAAAAGGGCCCAAGTTTGATTCCCCGGCACCACATAAGCTGGGCGTGGTAGTGTTCACACCTGTAATTGCAGCACTTGGTAGGCTGAGGCAAGAGGATTTCTGTGGGTTTGGAGGCAGTCTGGGCTGCACAGTAAGTTCAGAACCAGCCTGGACTACAGAGTGAGACACTGTCTCAAGAAAAGAAAGAAAGAAAGAAAGAAAGAAAGAAAGAAAGAAAGAAAGAAAGAAAAAATACTACTACTAAAGAACATTTTTAGAGTATAAACTGTATAAACCTACAAGGATGAAAAGAATGAGAATAAAGATAACAGGAAAAACACCCAGTAACTGGAAAGCAGATGAACAAACAGTAACTTGCTGCATCCAAACAAAGTGTATCCAAAACAGATGCCAGAAACGCCAGGAACCAACCATGTCATAACTCAGAACTCTTGAGCAGTCAAGAACTACAAGACACAGGGAGCCAGGGGCTGCTGAAGGCAGGACGGGCTGGAAGTCTACTATAACGTAGCAATACCATGTCCAGTGGCACAGGCATGGGAAACTTAGTGATGTAGAGAGACCCTGTCTCAAAATAAAAAAACAAAAATTAAAACAAATGGATTGGGAATGTGAAGGCCCTGGGATTGATGCTAGAACAGAAGGAAAGGGAAGAAAGAAAGAAAGAAAGAAAGAAAGAAAGAAAGAAAGAAAGAAAGAAAGAAAGAAAAGAAAAGAAAAGCAAGGCTGATTTCAAGGTACTCTTACATACACTAAAGATCAAGCAATTTTCCTTTCTACCCAGCAGAACATGTAAGAATAATTCTACTTAATTGAAATTGTGGGTCTCTAGGCTGGGGGACTTACAGAAACCATGGGAAAGTAAGATTAAGTATGCATAAACATACTAAGTTTTAAGAAGTTCAGAAATGATTACCAACACCCTCAGAAATACAATGTGACCTGTCTTGGTTACTTTTTAATTTCTGGGACACAAGACCCAACACCGACAACTTTAGGGAAGAAAGGCTTATTTTACCTCACAGGAGGTCACAGGCCATTCAGAGGCAGCTGGCAGTGATGGAAGCACACAGCAGAGGGCCTACCTGGAGAAAAGTTGTTCATCCCATGGCAGATAAGCAGAGTGCGAGAGGAAGGGTGGAGCTAGTCATGGCCAAGTGATCCGCCCCTTTCAACCAGACCCGACCTCTTAGCAGCACAGAAGATCAGTGAATCAACCCCATGATTGGATCACCTTCCAACAGCGAAAGATAAGAGGCGTCTGAGGGACAGTCTACTTCCAAACCAAAGCATGACTGTTAGGAAACAAATATGTAGAAATAAATAGTTCTCTCAGAAACTGAAAACAATCATAAGAATTAAAGATCAATATGAAGAGATGGAAGACAGAAAGTGGAGAAAAGTTAACAGAAAAAAACGTAGTTGGCAGAGAAAAGAGTGATCAGAGTAGCTCAGGAAGCCAACATATGAAAAAGAGAAGCACTACTGAATGAGAGAACAGAGAACAAGAGAAAAATCACAGGGAAATGAAGTTTTTAAAATCTCCTAAAAGTGTAAATTGTTATATTAAAATGGCCTAACATAGTGAATAAAAATAGACTTAGTTCATAACTCATCACTGTAAAATATCCGAAACACTGATCTTAAAAGGAGAGTATACAAAGTTCCAGAGGAAGAGAGAGAAAGGGAAAGCCAGAGGGCTAGGAAAGACGGAGAGAGCGAATGTGAAAGAGACAAGATTTCTTACAAAGCAATTAAGAATCACTTAACAAGTTTCTCAATGGCAACATTAAGAGTTAGCAAGCAAAACAATGGTTTTCAATATATTGTCTAAGCTGATAGTTCATTGCTTATGTAGGAATGAAGACGTTTTCAGAAGCAGAAGGTCATAAATATATATCTCCTATGGATATTTTCCTCGGAAAGCTCCTAGAGATGTGCTCAATCCAAATAAGGATTAAACCACAAATAGGCATGATCAGGGTCCAGAATGCAGGGGGAGAAGCAGTGGGTCATACACAAAAACCCATACACGACAGTTGTTGAATTGCCATCACAGTCACAGAACACATATGGCAATCGTCCTGAGTGCTGAGATTGCAGGCATGTGCCACCATGCCTGGGTATTTTTTTTATGTGGTGCTAGTAGCTCAAACCCAGAACATTGCACATGCCATGCAAGAGCTGTGACCATGAGCTGTGCCCTCAACCCACAAGAAATTTCTTCAAGAAAACGAAACACTTGATTATCGGATATTTTCAACAAAATGGGATGAGTGTTACAAAACTACAGGGGATGGCAATCAGCTATTGGTGTGGCCTTAGAAAGCTAAGAGAACCGAGCAATAAGCAAGTAAACTAGAGCCACAAACATTGTCTAAAGACGGACAGAAAGTAAGCACAAAAGGAAATCTGTTGCTAATAGCACTTATGTCATTAAAACATGGACAAGGATTGGTGGGGCAACTGAGATGAATTTCTATCAGAGGAAGGGCAGGAGATATATAAGAAAGGGTAAACTGGGAAGGTTGAGAAGAAAACAGTATAAATTCTTACCCTCCAGGGAAAGGAGTCATTAGATAATTGTAAGGTTTTGAATCTGAAATATCCTCAAAAATTATAACTTTTTGTGTTCATTTTATGTTTACTTTTTAAAATAAATTTTCTTAAATTGGAAACTGAGTCATATTGATTCGAGTCATACTTCTGTAACAATTCAAGGCTGTACCTATCTAAGCATCGCTCTGGTTACATCCCACAAACTTTTATGCTTTCATTTTTATTCACTCCAAAATAATCCAAATAATTTCTAATTTCTAAAAAAAGAATGTAGAAATCCATAGTACAGCTAATAACAATAATAACAGTAAAAAACATTAATTGCATTTAAGTGAACTCCTGATTCACCTAGTGTATGTTAGGTTGCTGGACTAATTGTCCTATATACCTGACTCACTTAATAATTGAAACAATCCTGTAATACTGCTACTATTATGCCTTCTCTAACTCACTTTATAAGTAGTGGAGTTAAATTCTGTACTGGTACTTTTAATTATTGTGCTAGAGTAGTAGCACAGAACCCATAATGAAAGAACTGGTATAGCATAATACATCTTGCTAGAAAATGCATTCCTTACCTGAGCGAATCCATTAAATGACCCACCAGAAGCCTAAACAGAAGTGGAAATCAGAGCATTATTTTTTCCCATCACTTTTATAGCATTAGCAAATATTCACCAGACATGTTAGAGTCATGACTACCACAACTTTGAAATAATACAAAAGGTTGCCATACATGGAAGTGCTTAGGAAATGCAAAAGGCCATGCTGTATTATTTAAAATAGGCTGACAAAAAAAGTTTCCCATTTGTTTTATTTTTGATTTTGAGACACAGTCACACTAAGTTGACCAGGTTAGATTCAAATTTGCAATTTTTCTACCTCAGCCTCCCCGAGTGCTGAAATGACAGGCATGGGCCACCAGGACAGCTGACGGACAAAAAGTGAAAAGATGAATTTTACAATTATTGCTGGTGCATTGCTCAGCACAAGTACTTTCTTTCTCATGATGAGGCCACAGAAGAGCCAGGAAGAATTAAACGCTGCTCTTCCAATAACTGTTAAAAACCAGAAGAAGTTCTTTTCCATCTTTTCTATTATCTGTCATTGTGAGAATCCAGTGTCAAAGGGCCTGGGGAGCGACATTTCATGTGCTGTTACTGGGGTGGAGCCACTTCAGGAACAGGAAACCAGTCTGTGCACTTTTTATTTATTTTATTTATTTATTTTTGTCAGCCTATTTGGGTTCAGTTTGCAGAGATTCCAGGAGGAACATGACAATCTGTCAAGGAGGCCAAAGAGGCATCCAAGCAGCTAGTAATGGATCATGAAGTGGGAGAGAGACACTAGGAAAAACAGAGCCTACAGAAGCCTTTGGCTGGTCTACGCTACGAATTGGGGGGGTGTACCTCATCTTTACGAGCCTCTATTTTTCGGTACAACAATCCATATCTCTGGTTAGCAATTTCATCTTCAGATAAATCTGAGTTGTTGACGTCACTGTCTTGGGAGCTATCAGCACTCTCAGGGCTAGTAGCCTGGGATGCTCCCAGAACCAACGGCTTAGCTCTCTCCAGGCTTTGTTCGCAGTACCTAGTAGTGGCTTGTTCCCCACACACACTGTCTAGTAAATCCACCTCCAGCCCTTCCTTGCCCTTAGTTATATCTGCATATTCCCTGCAACCTAAGTGTTCCATGTCTCTGATACGCCAGTGGTTATTAGAATCCAGCCAATTGGCAAATCCTCTTGCTTGGCCATCTGGTATACCAGAGAATCCTGATCCGTCCATATTATTGGCTGCTGAATTGAACCTTGGCTGCCAGATTTGACACGGATCTGTTCCCCAAGACTCTTTTGCGATTCTTGGCAAGTTAGCAAAATGACTACCGTTCTCAGTAGCTGTCCCTTCTGTCCCCTCTATTATGAAATCCTGTTCCTTATAGGAACACCTCTGTCCTCTATTTCCATTAGTTTCCGGAGCATAAGTGAGGTCGGTCCTAGACCAAACTTCCACTTCATGTTTCACTGTTAAGATGCCAGCCTGATTTTTGTCCCCATCACCTCTGTAAGCATGTAACAGAGCCTCACCATGAATTTCTTCATCATCTGAACTGCTCTGTGGTGGGTGAGACATCATAACATGGCTAGAAATGTCTCTTACATTCTTCAGTAAGTCTTTTTTAGCTAAATCCAATCCCTGAGGACTGGCATCTTCAACGTTAGCTACAGAGTCAGTCTGGAGAGGCAGATGCCAGATATCTGTGTGGCTGGCAGGTTTAGCTCCAGCAGAGCCTTCTAGGTTTTCACAATTACTGATTATTACTTGAATCCCATCATTCAGCCCTTGGTCTCTGTCACCAAAGTCACCTTCCACATCTACTCTTTCCACATCTTTTTCTACTAGGTCAGCAATCTCAAAATCATTTTCCAAGGTTTTTATCCTTTCCATACACCTCACTGTTAGCCCTCTCCTAGCTTCCACCTCCTGCTCTTGCTCAGCTACTGTTCTGCGGTCTACTGCCCCATTTCCTGTGCTTTCACAAACTTTCTCTTCCAATTCCTCAGTACCTTCTAGAATCTTGATATCAACAGCTCCAGTGTCTACCTTTTGACATGTCTCCACACCTGCCCACATAGCATCTTCGGTCTTCTGCTTCTCTTCTTCTTCCTCTGGTTTGTGAACATCCCTGTGACCTTCTTGGAGGAGTCCAGCTGCTTCCACGGTGGGCATCTCTGACTCAAGGAATGTATGGAGCTGTTCCATGCCCATACAAGCATCAACAGCAACTTCAGCCCCAAGGACAAGCTCTGGGGACAGCTGTTCATTGTCAACTGGATGAGCTGTCCCTGAGACACACTCGCCCTGTTCCTCTCCAGTAGACCAGTCATCAAAAGAAAGTGTCTCAGCAGGTAATCTCGTGTCTTGTTCTGCTTCAGAGAGAGAAGCTAAGTCTTCTTGAGACCCGCTTGGGGTCCTTTCCTGGCCGACACTGTCTGTCTTAGCATTGGGGACCCAAGTAAATGCACCTATGTCAACATGAGATCTTTGAGTTTCTTCGGCCAACCCACTGTCTGGAGTTTCCTCCATGATCAGGTTACACAGAGAAAGACTTTTTGAAGAGTCAGTCTTTAAAGTATGGAGAAGAGCAAAGAAAAAAAAGCATAAGATGAAATAGACCATGGTAAGATCTGATGAGAAACACAAAGCTATTCAGTAGGGTAGCATTAGTTAAACAAAACTAAAAAGTGCTTAAGTTAACTAGCTTAAAGCTAAATGTATGACTAACAATGCAATGAAAAAGGAGTCCATACTACAAAAAAAAAAAACACATGAAAATAAGCACATTAAGTATTTCTAAAATTCAGAATTTTCTGGGTATTTACTTACCGGTTGTACCAAATCAGTGCTTGTCTATATGGGGGAATGGGAGGGGAAAGAATTAATAAGGCAAAGGAAGAAATGTCACTGGCACAATAAAATATCACACTGTTCAGAGAAAGCATCCTGTGGCTACTACAGGTCTGGAATTAAACTTCACAACTTAGGTGCAATCGGAGTGTGTTTTTCTTCTAAAACTGTTTCTGATGATTGTGCAAAATGCATACATGAAGAGAAAGGGAGCCTCTCATTTTCTAGTTAGGATGGTTCAGTCTGTTTAGCAGACTCCGAAATGCCAAGTTCCAAATAAATAAGCCATCCTTGGAACTCTAGGACAATACACAGCAGTGGAGGCCAAGACACAATATGGGCTCATATGTTCTGACACAGCATCGGAACAAAAATCTTCCCAACCTCATTCCTCATGTGGGTCTACCTTTGAGGTAGGTGTTCAGATGGAGAGTAATTGGTTAGCAATACTCTGTCTAGGGGTTCTCTCAAAGCTCCCCCCTGAATCTAGAAGCCATTTTCTGCACACAAGGAAATTGACACGTTTAAGAGGAGTGAGAAAGTAGGGCTAGAAGCCATTATTATGCATTCTAGAAAGTTTGTCCTCTGAGATACCAAAAGCTCCATCTAGATGGCACCTTCCCATCACCATGCCCTTCTGTTGAGGAAAGAAAAGTGTGTTGCAGCTCCAGTGAATGATGTGAAACAGTAGGATAGTAAAAAGAAATTAACATCATCCTTTTAGTCTCCATGAAAACTAAGAGTTGAAAGTAGAGTTCAAATGCCCTGAGTATCAGTTCACCATCCCTTGGTGTGAAGACACAAGCAAATAACCTGGTTTAAATCTACTACGTCGCCCAAAGGTTTTAGATATTTGGAAGGTGAGTGAATCATGGGGTCATTGTTGGAGGATGTGCTACTGGGGGTGTGACCTTAAAGGGTCTATTTCCCTGCCCAGCTCCTCCCTCTGTCTCTGCCTCCTATGTGTCATGTGGTGAACGGCTTGCCTCCACCAGGCCCTCTACCATGCCCTTTGTGCCTTGAAGCCAGAACCATGGAGCCAAGATAAACCTCTCCTAGGTTGTTGTTGTTAGCCATTGTGTGCAGCAAGGGGAAAGAATAAAATCTCTATTTTTGTCATTTTTTTAGCTCTTATCTTCAAAGTTTTCCTTTAGGTACCAGTGATCCTACAGAATGCAGTATAAACCAACTACTGCAGGAGGAAGATAGTGGTCATTATATGTTTTTAAGGAGAAAAAGTAACAACATCATTTCAGAAGACCAGACCCACAAATAGCCAAATCAACCAAACTTTCCTTTTTCCATTTTACTAAAAAAGAAGGAAACACAAGTCTGAAGTTGAGATCTTACGACCACATTACGAGAGCTTTTTCTAATACAAAGGTTCTAATCTAAGGAACATCAGCCTTGATGTGGGTGCCATCAATCTCGTGTGTGTGTGTGTGTGTGTGTGTGTGTGTGTGTGTGTGTGTGTGTGATAAATTGACCATGCTGGGTTTGAACTCATGATCCTCAGCCTTCCACTAGCTTCAATCTTCTAATTATATAATCCTGAGGCAGCAACACAGAGTTCTGTTTGCAGGTCCTTCTCAACTCAAAATTTCTGAAAATTCTCATCCTTGTACATAAGCATAGCTGAATACATAGAACCAACAATAGCACCTGCCTTTTATTGACACATACCAACATCAGGCCAAATACTCGATCGCAACTTATTGAATTCCCTCATAATCCCATAGGGTTAGTGTCATTACTCTTACTTTACATATGAGCAAAATTGAGGCTCAAAGATATTCAAAGTCACAAGATTATAAATTTTAGAGCCTAGAATCAAGTCCCAGACTCTCTGATACTAAAAATCAAACTGTTGTTAATCAAGCCTTACTGAGTAAAATAATGAAAAAAAAATCATTTCTATTATGATGCATTTTTTCATCTACACTTTGATCACACTCTATTTCAAAGCAATTACATAGATGTGTGTCCTTCACTAAAAAGTGCCTCTGGCAACCTATCTCCCAGGAAAAGGCAAAAGGGCCCAAGGCCACAAGCCTGGCCACTAGTTATCCAGTAGTCTTGGCCACAGAGACACCTTTCCCTCCAAGGACCCAGGTTTGAGAGACCCACAGAACCTCAGACTAACTGTTGCTCTACAGCCAGGGTGGGCAATGCCTAGGAAGCCATTTGGTCCAACCTGGCTAAGGCATGGTGCATGTAAGGATTAACTACATAACAATTAAATATTAGCTGGGTGTGCTAATGCACACCTGTAATCCCAGCTCTCTGGGAGGCTGAGGATAACAAATTGAGCCCACTCAGGGCAACGTAGCGACTTGGTGAGATTCTATTTCAAAATATAAAAGGACTGGGGATGCAGCCCTTTGTTTTGCCAAATACAGCAGGCTAATTTTTAAGCTGATAATATGTATGGACCACAAATGATGTTGTAAGTACCCAAACGGCCCTTAGCAGGAAAAACATTCCTTCACCCATGTGCTAGAAGAAAATATCATCATTAAATGTATGGTTCTTCTTCCATTAAAAATATAATTAAATACAAGTTTTCTAGATTTACAGATCAAGGTACACAAAGTGAAACAGTTCTTGGAGGTCTTACCGTCCATAAGTCCCAGGGCAATGTCTGAAAGCAAACAAACAAAAATACTCTTAGTATATAAATCCCAAGCATGTAAAAAATATATAGGTGGTGATTCACATGGAAAGGTGATAGCAATTCTTGAGACTGTAAGCCTTTTAAGCACTGAGTAGATCATTGTTCAAGAGAACTTTCTTCGGTGATGGAAATACTCTATTTCTGTGGAATCCATTGACACTAGTCCCAGGTGACTGTTGGGCACTTGACACACGTTTGTATAAGATAACTAAATTTTTAATTGGATGTCATTTAATTTGTTAATATATCCACATGTGGCTTGTGGCTACCCTACTGAACATTACAGATCTAATTCAATCTGTCTTTTGTTGTATAAGTGAAAAATTATTTCTACCTTTGAAATCTGATGAATGGGGCTTATTTAATATGAACATGCAATACAGAAGTACTGTCCGTGGTGGTGGCCTTGGCAATACCAAGCTGCCAAAAAAGACAAGCGAGGCTCCACCTCCTATCCACACACTCCTATTAGGTTCTAACGCCACCGCTGACCTGACAGGAGGTGGAGCTCCACTTGGTTCTTGGGAGAGTGGTTTTCAACTAAACCAGTCCCTGGTGTCAAAAAAGTTGGGGGCCACTGCTAGAGAGTGTCCCAAATTGGCCATACATAGGAGAATTATTTAAAAAGATAATACTGTATTATATTAGAGCCTGTTAATTTTTTCCTATGTATGGGGGCTTTTGAGACACCTTCTATTAAAGTACAGTTTTAAGATATTAGAGCTTATCACCTCAATGAGAAAATACAGGTCCTATCACTTTTAACCCGATTCCTTTTCACATCACATTCAAAAGGATGTCAAGAGGATGGCCAGTTCTGATGGTAAATGAATCCCAGAAAAGCCGTTCATTAACACGCTAAGTGACACACAGCTCCATTAATTAGCAATCATGCAAATCATCAGGGTGCCCACTAGAACATATGAAATGAATTACATATACTACGGGAATTTTTAATTACAAAATGTATTGATGGAACAAATCTCCATGGTTCAAGTGATTTCCATGGGAGAGAAGAGGGGAGTGGACTTGTGCTTTTTATTTCTTCAGTGATTGCTGCTAGAGCTTTCTCTACTGATGCTCTTCCTTTTGGGACTAAAGGGTATCCCAGTGGTCACAATACACATAAAAGCTCTCAAACATATAGGATGCAAAAATTTGCTTGCTCAAGATTCCTTTACCTGAGGTAAAGCTAATGCCAAGAGAAAATTGTACAAGCCCTAAATTCAATGTGTAGAGTGTCCTGAAAGCCACCAAACATCAGAAAAATTAACAACTTTGGGATATCCTATAGATCCACGCTGCAGGGCCACTTGTTTTGAGTCACTAAACGTGAACAGAAAACTAGAAAGCCTGGCACTGCCTTTAATTTAATTTAATTATTTTATTTTATTGTGTTTTATATTTGGTACTGAGGGTCAGACTCAGGGCTTTCGCCCTGAACGATGTCCCAAGTCCATTTTCCAGTTCTGATTTTTGAGTCAGGGTCTCACTAAGTCACTAAGATGCCCAGGCTGAGTCTGACCTTAGGGTCCCGCTACTTCAGTCTCACAGAGTTCTGGTATTACAAGCCTGTACCATCATGCCCAGTTTCCCATTTTCAATTAAGACAGATAGATCACAGAAGTCTTATTTGGAATATACTGTACAGAAATCAGGCCCAGTGATTCTGACCGATGTCCCCCCTTGTCCTGGGTTGACCCTAACTGCCCTGAGCTGTTCCCATCCCTGAGTGGCAAGGCTGGCCTCCAGCTTAGAGTCTTCTCATAGAACAACAAAATGGGACTGCGGAACTAGCTCTGTTTGGCACACAGCCTCCTCTTGCACTTCACCTGCCTTTCCTAATTATCCACATGATTTCTATCACCTTGCTTCACAGTCCCTTAAGAAAAACAGATCATAAGGCTACTACCCATCTCTGCAGAAAGTACCAGCACCAGCACTGTGTCCAAAGGCAGGCAGCAAAGGCAGATGCGGTGTACCACCTCTCAGAATAGTGGGAGGAGGGGTTTGAACCCACAGACACTGAGAGATTACAGGACAAGGTGCTCCCCAGCAGGGAGAACATTGGATGAGAAGAGGTCTGCAATGGGGGCAAAGAAAGAGGCCACCAAGGGTGACAGCCCTGGACTGTCACTCAGCCTCTGACTTACCTCTCAACAAAGAGGACAGAGGCAAGCAGAGCCAACCACAGGACTGTACTGCAGTGAGGTGACTCGATCATAGCCACCAGGGAGCCAGGAGAAAAACACAGGGACACAAAGATCTGGCTGTAGTCTCAGCAGCATGTATCTTTCAGAATGAACCCTTTTGAGGGTATACTTGAAGATGTTTTAGCTTTTGTTTTTAATTCTGGAGAAATCTCTTAAGCCAAGTACAGTGGCACACATTTGTAAACTACAACTACTCAGGAGGCTGAGGCAGGAAGACTGCCTGAGCCCAGGAGCTCTTGGACAGCCTGGGCCACACAGCGAGTCTTACCAAAAATAAAACAAAAAAAAGCTTTGACTTGAAGTTCACACAGAGCTCCACAATGTATGGGATTCACTTAATCGTGAGTTAATACAAAAGATGTTTATCTCTTGATTCAAATCTCAACAAACAACAAGAACTGTTGTGCACTCTCACCCACTAATAAGCATTCACCATGGAAATTCTTGTTCCCACCAGGAAAGAAACAACGTGGTGCCAGGCTTGGCAGGAAGGCAGACAACAACCACGCTCCAGGAAGGAGGGATGCCAGACCATGTGATCGCTCATCTTCTGCTTTTCCTGGGTACTAAGGCAGGGCCCTCAAACTTTCTAATGTTGACAACTTTAACACTTCCCCAAACATGTTTTACTAAGGAGTATTAAGAGATGTTTGAAAAACATTGTGTGTGTGTGTGTGTGTGTGTGTGTGTGTGTGTGTGTGTGTGTGGCAGAGTCTTGTTTCATAATCTAAAGTGGACCTGAACTCTCTCTATAGCCCAGCCTGGCTTTGAATTCACAGCAATCTTTCTGCCTCAGTGTCCCAACTGCTGAGATTATTATAGGCCTGTGTTATCATTCTTGGCTAATGAAAAGTTTCATTAAAACAGATTTCTATAATCAAGTAAACTTGATAAAAACTAAATTAAACATTCTACACAGTGCCTTTTTTAAAAATATAATTGCATAGCTTCTCAGAGCCCTTAAAATTCTAATGTACATTGTGAATCTCCTAGAAGAGATTTAGGAGAGATACTTCCCAAAATGTTTGTCTGAAAGACTCAGTTTTTACAAAGAATGCTCATGGCTAATGTCTGGCCTACTGGGTTTCCCATCTCTTTACGTATTAGACTTTTACTGTTCCAAATTTACAACAGGGAGACTTTGTGGAACTGCGCCACATTCTAAAACAAGCAATGCAGACTGCTACCCAGGGGGTAACTCTAAAGTACCAAGAGGTTTCAAGTTCAAGAAAATGAACTAGGACTCAATTCCTAAACTGAGTTACACAAAACACTTTCGTTAACTCATTTGTATATTCTCACCTCTTGATCTGCCCAAACTCAAAGAGGGTCCCCCGACACACACACACACACACACACACACACACACACACACCTCAGATGTACTGATAAAAAAAATCAGTGTTTCACTTAATTTTTTTTTTTTTTTTTTTGAAACAGGGTCTCACTCTGCAGTCCAGAACTGCTCCTGAACTCACTATGCAGCACAGGCTGGCCTCGAGCTCAAGGCACTCCTCCTGCCTCAGCCTCCCAAGTACTCTGAGTGCATTTACTTTTTTCACTGCCATAGACAAGTGCTAAGAATAGTGTGGAAGACTCACTCGCCAGTCATTAGGTCACCTACCACCATCATCCCTCTGACAGAATCTTACGCAGTAACTATGGACTGGGTAAAATGCTGACGGGAAGAAACTGATGGGTAAGAACAAATTTGGGAACACAAGGCCAGCTGATGTCAGAGCATGCACAGCCACGTGCAGACTCGTGGTGGGGCCGGGCCCTGCAAGGTGCAGGAAGAACACCTCACCCTGAGTTCAGAATCACCAAGACCACAGACATATATACTGGGAACAATTTCTTGGTTATTTCAAATGTGCCTTACCTTGCCAGGTATGGGGAAGAAAAATAGAGAAAAGATGAAAAGGAGTGAATCTCAAGACAAAGAAAAAAAAAAAAGAGCTTTCTAGCCAGGCCCATGATCCCGGCACCCTTGAGAGGCTGAGGGGGAAGGATTTCAAATCTGAGCCCAGCCCAGCCTGGGCAACTTAGTGAGATTCTGTTTCAAAATTAAAAACAAAAATGAAGTGAGATGTAGCTCAGCATTAAGGCACTGGGCTTGATCCTCAGTATTACCAAAACAAACTAAGAAACGAACAAAAAAAGAGAGAGAAAGATAAGAAAAGAAGAAAAAAAGGTTTCTTTCGGGAAGCCTTAAGACGTATCTTCCAAGGCTGGACACATTTGAGAGCAAAAAACCGTCAGTGTCATGGACGGTTACTGTGTGGGAGACAGTTCCTAGGCAGACAGGAGCAGATGTCAGCCCAGCTCTGCCATATCACACACCCTGAGCTACGAGGATGGAGAAGTTTGGGATAACTGATACTGATATAGTTCCCTTCCTGTCTCTCTTTCCTATTTGAAAATGTTGATCAACCAAAAAAAAAGCATTGATAGTAGTCATTTGAAAGCAACAGGAGGACCACTAATGACTTCACTAAGCCTGTGAAATTAAAAAATCACTCGATACCTGAGACATGGGTGAGTGGGTCACTCCAGCAGAACCTGCGGGCGTCACCTCAGGTTTGAAAGGATCAAAGTCCAGATCCAGTAAAGTCTCCTCCTTCTTCTCCTTCTCAGGGACTTCATTCTGCTAAAACAAAACAAAAACACCCATTAGCCCTAATGTGCTAAGCCTGCAGCCCTCATGGTGTGTCCCAGGCCCAGCCCTGTCCCACCACTGCAGCTCCACATCACCAAATGTGCTCTGGTGACAACAGAAATATCTTGTTACATCTGTAGTTTTTAAAAAATAAACTAAATTACAAAACTAATATAAGATGATTAAATTTTCCAACTATACATTTCCTTTACTGTGTAAAGAAAAGTTCAGAGCCAGCCTAAACTACAAAGCAAGACCCCATCTCAAAAAGAAAAAGAAAAAAAAGCAACATTAGACCAACAAAATTAGTAATCGTGGGTTTGGAAGGATAATAGGATATTACTCTTTTTATATTCGGCTTTTTGGAATTGTACTGATTTTTTTTTTTACACAATCATGTATCCTTTGGAGCACTATTTTAAAAGCATACAGCACTGCCACGTGAGCTACAGCTCTAAGACTTGTGGAGACGAAGCCTGGATCCTCCCCACGCCCCACTGCAGCACACACATGCTACCAACACTGCATGCTGGACTCGCTCCGGCGGCTGGAGCCGCGGCTCTTCTCAGACACGAAGACAGAAATAGCAGAAACTCACCTCTGCCTGTCCCCCCCACCCCCCGCAACTAACAACAACAAAAAATAGTACATCTAGGCCAGTGGCGCAAGCCGTAACCTTGGGATAATGGGAAGCTGAGGCAGGAAGATGACAAGTTCAAGCCCAGAGTAATTCAGTGACTTAGTGGGATCCTGTCTCAAAATAAAAAAGAAAAATGGACTGGAGATGGAGCTCAGTGTTAAGGCCCTGGGCTCCATCCTATAATCACACACACACACACACACACACACACACACACACACACACACACACACGGTTAGTCCTTTCAAATTCAGTTAGACTAAGGATACAACATGCAATGGTAAGCTACCAAAGGAGCTGGTGGGGACACGGGGCAGGGGTCCTGCCAGGCAGCTCTTCTGGTCAGCTGTGTCATCGAAGGAGCCACAGCTGGAGAGTCAGAACAGCCATTCTGACAGGCTTCCTCTACCCACTCCAGCCCATTTTTCTTTTTCTTTTTTTTTTTGCCAAAACTATTCTCTTTATTAGTATGTATTTGCGATACACAAGAGCAACCAGACACATATCACACACCTTGAGCGAGCCGGATCTTGTCTGATCTCCGAAGCTAAGCAGGGAAGGGAGACCCTGGATCTTCTTCCCCCAGTAATTACTATTTTTGTTAGTGTTTGTGATACACACAAATTACACTCAACTTGGGAAATCAGTGTGTAGATGCGTCACATCTTAATCTCATTTCCTTCCTGCTTCTGCCCCTGGGTGTCCCCCACCCCCGCCTCCCCTTCCCACCGCATGAAGTCCACCTCCCTGTGTCCGACCACGTTTCTTTTGCTTTGCTGTCTGAATTATGTATTTTTGGGCTTCTCATCTAAGAGAAACAATGTGATATTTACACTCTCCATTTATTTTGCTTAGCATTAAAGCGTCACGGCGCAGCCACTGTCTTGCCAAGGCCTCGGATTTGGCCTTCTGCACTCCCTGCCCCAGCTCCTGCTGTCCTCATGGCTGCCCTCAGCAATGCCAGCAGAAGTTCCCGCTCCCAGGAGGACCCAGGGGCCTCTCTTGAATCCTTAATTTTCCAAAGTGCTCTGGTTATCCCTTCTCCCACGTGAAGGGTTCTTATCTCGGAGCCAGAAAACTGAAAATTAAAAAAAAAAAAATAACAAGAAAGAGCACTTGTGAGCCCTGTCTTTACTTCAGAAATCGACCCTGTGCCATGTTCCGGCCACTTCAGTCACCTCTTCTCCTAAATGGAGGGGGCCTCCTCAGCTAAGCAAACAGCTGGAGTCTCCCCACGACGGGATGGAGAGTCCACACCTCGTGGGGGGCCGGGGGGGCCCCCCAGTTGAAACATTATCACCCTAAAATCCTCTCATGGTGAACATTCATGCAGAAAAGAGAAAGCAACGAGGCAGGTGATGGCAAAGGGACAGCCCAATATGGAATTTTCTTTCTTTTGTTCTTTCTTTTTTCTTTTGGTGGTACTGGAAATTGAGCCCAGGGCCTTCATTCTCAGCCAGGTCCCCAACTGTCTTTTTTTTTTTTATTTCTGATTTTGAGACAGAGTGTCTCTAAGTCACTAAGTTATCCAGGATGAGTTCAAACTTGCGATCCTCCTGCCTCTGTCTTCCAGACTGCTGGGATTACAACTCTGCACCACCAGGCCCGGCATAACTTCGAAATGGAGACTGCTACAGTGTGGAGGCAGGGCAGCTGGCCCATCTCAGGTAAGCCTGTGGGGTCCTAAGTCAACCATCTGTACTGACATGGGTGCACCCCCCGACACACAGCTGGCCTGCACACTGGCACAATGTCCCCCGCTCCAAGGAGCTGCAGAGCCACACTTCACACTAGCTGGCATATCAGACTCAGCCTCTGATGCAAACACCAGGAGACACACAGCAGCTCAAAGCACTGCACCCACTGGTAAACGTCCTCCAAGGGAGGACAAATCGTGACCATCCACCACACTGCCCTGAGCTCGGATCTTCTGGGTGTCTTGTTATTAACAATTTACTACCTCTGCTATTTTGAAGGGGGTGTGACAGGAACTGGGACAGTCATAGCATGGTTGTTGTTCCTGCTGAAAGGCTCAGTAATCATGGAATGGACTTAGCACCTCTTGATTTTGACCCTGTGAGAAAATGGTGTTGGTGGGATGGCTTCAGTGGCATTAGGAGCAGTTCGGGAAGTCACAACTCTTCTTGAGTCTGTGTGACAACTTGGCCACCAGAGGGACACGTCTGCAGGTGGCTGCTGGCAGCACAGAATTACCCAGGTGAGCAGTGGGACCCTGAAATATCTACCTGCCCCTTTTTGTAAATGACACAATACAATTAGAGGGCTAAGACTTAAAATTATTTCTTCTGTTATTTCTCTGTTCTTTTTTTTCTTTGTGATACTGGAGACTGAGGCCAGGCCCTTCACCTTGAGCTATATCCCCCAGGCCATTTTTCTTTATTTTGATTTTGAGAAAGGGACTTGCTAAGTCACTAAGTTGCCCAAAAGCCTGTCTTGAATTTATGATCCTCCTGCCTCAGCCTCCCAGGGTGCTACAATCAGAAGCCTGTACCACCAGGTCTAGCTATTTCCCTATTCTCTATTAGCAGTCAACAACAAAGAAATAAACAGAAGGCACAAACAGGAATGACTGTGTGTGCAGATACTCACTGAAGGGCTTCTAAAAAAGTAACCGGAAGCAACCTATACCCAGTTCATAAGATACTATCATTCAGTATGGTTTTGCAGAGATAATATGCCATGGAAAAATGCTTAATGGACCTTAAATAGCAAAGTCAAGATTGTATAACAATATAATCTAAATTTTTAAAATACAAAATTTATAAGCACTCAGAAAAAATAAAAACTAGAAGAAAATAAGCAAAAGTATTATTACTGGTTTTGTCACATGTTATAACATAAGTGATTATTAAAATTCTTTATGGTTTTTAATATATTTTCAATTTTTTATGGTAAGCTTATACTACCCTTAATAAAAGTATAAGAGTATCAGAAGAATGTCCTAGACACACAAAGAAAACCTGAGTCTCATATGGCAAGCTCTAACATTTTCCACTTTCTCTACAGTTGATTCTGGGCATCCCTCCACTGTGAGTTTGTGTGTGAGTGTGTGTATGTGTGTGTATGTATGTGTGTGTGTCTGTCTCTGTGTGTGTGCGTGTGTGTGTGCATGTGCAGTACCAGGGACTGAACCAAGGCCGTTCACGCTGACTTTGAGATCGGGTCTCCCTAAGTCACTAATGTGCAGTTCTCCTGCCTCAGCCTCCCAGAGTGTTGGAATTCCAGGCCATTGTGGTACTTCCATGAGCACCCAGGATCTGTACCAGGCACTTACCTGGGAAGGTGTTGTCACGTTGATTTCTGGAACAAAGTTGTCCTCAAAGAAATTGATGATGTTCTCCTGCTGCAGGTCCTTTGTTGGGGTGACTTTTGGCAGAGGGGGGACAGGAGGCCCTTTCCTTGTCTGGAAAGCACCAAATATAAACATTACAGAAGCCAGAGATGAGAGAAGAGACAGGGAGAAATGCAGATTGAACTTGGATTGAAACTTAGAGATCTGTACACAGAAATGAGTCTACAGAACTCAGGTTAAGAATGCTGTGTGGGAGGGTGGCTCTCTGAGTGTTGACAATGAATGGTCCCACAGGAAAAATTCAGGCTGTATCTTATGACTTCTGATCTAAAATGTTCCACAAAAGTCTCAGGTGTTTGGCTGTGGGGCTTCTGCAAGGTCATGGGTCATGGGGCACTGTGCCTGTCAGAGGACCCCCCCCACTCCTATGTCATCCACTGACAGCTGACTGTGCTATGCAGAGGTGAGGCCTGGCTGGAGAGCCCGGCTCCTGGGCAGGACCTGGAAAGATGCATTCTCACCCCCGTCCCTCCCCTCTCTCTTTGCTTCCATGGCTGCCGCGGGCTGAGCAGCTCTCCTTCCCCACGCCCTTCTACCATGCTGCTTCTGTGTGGGAGCAAATCTACCATGGACTGGATTCTCTGAAACCACAAGTCAAAACAAACCCCTTCTCAAGTTGTGCATGTCAGGTATTTTGACTAACACCCTATGAGAGTCTATGTATCTCAAAATAAGCACATACAAGGCTGCAGGGCCTTTAAGCTTGAGTGAAGGCTGTACCTTCTCAGAACTAAACTAAAAATAATTTCTCATTTCAGTGACGAATTACAGCTTCACGACTAAAATCAAGCAATTACACATTTTAATCTTTGCGGCCAAACTCGGGCAACTTCTACCTCATGTCCCAGTCCAGGATTTTTAAATAAAACAGGTCTCTCTATCACATCTGTACTCTTAGGACTTTCCATAATGTCTACCACATTCCTGAAAGCTTGCACTGAATGGGAAACTTCAGATTCTCCTACAGGAATTTTATTTGCCCGTAGGGAAGGTTAAGTAAGAACAAACAATTTTTCTCTTTATGAACTTTCCCTGGCCCTTGCTATTTCTTCTCATTAATTTCTTACACAGATCTTAAGCAAGTATCCATTCATGTGAAATATACTGCAGGTGACACAAAGCCATGACAAGTTACACGTAAATGCCACTGCTTTTCATGGCAGTTCTTGCTCTAATATGCTAGAAAAGAGATTTCACCGAGCCTTGAAAAACACATTTTTTTTTTCCAATGCTGGGGATGGAACCCCAAGGCCTCCTGAATGCTAGGCAACAGCTCTACCCCAAAATCAATCCTCAGTCCCTCAAAGACAGATTTTTAGAGCAGTAGGTGGCCAAAGAAGAAGCTGAGATGTGGTGAGATTCAGATACAGAACACAGGATGAAATATAAAAGTTAAATATGAAAACCACACAGATGCCTAGGTCAGTGGTGCAGGTCTGTAACACCAGCACTCTGGGAGGCTGAGGCAGGAGGAACACAAGTTCAAGTCCACCCTGGGAAGCTTAGGGAGGCCATGTCTCAAAATCAAAAATTTTAAAAATGGGCTAGAGATTATACCTTCATGAGAAGGTCCTGGTCTGGATTCCTAGTACCAGAAAAAAAAGTTTTTTCAATAAAATAAAATTGCAACAACCACATTCCCACAGCCGTCCACTTCAGTCTCTTCAAGTAGAAACTTCTCACACTGTCTTGCCACCACGAAGAGGATCATGGAAGGGATCCCTACGACAGCAGCTCCCCTGCCCCCTCCAGTGTATGTGATCTCATCCTACCTGGGAAGGTGAGCGGGGCCGCGCTGGAGCAGGAGATGCAGGCGCTAACGTGTGATTGGGGCTGGCTGTAGGGCTGGGCAGGGGGGAGGGCTCCTCGGGCGGAGACGGCGTCTTTGCAATGCGTAGAGGACCTGAATCACTAGTTAGACACAGGATTAAACAAGAGTCTTCTGAGACATCTGAACAATTTGATCAGGGCTGCTCTGTCCCTGAGAAATCCCAAAGCCTAACTACTCTCTGTGATTCCACTTCCCCTCCCAGGCAATCCTGGTTATTAGAAACAGTGATGGTGTGGCTGGAGGTGTGGGTCAGTAGTTAGAGCACTTGGCTGGCATGTACAAGGTCCCTTGGTTTGATTCCCCAGCACCACACAAAATTAGCCAGTCACCTGTAATCTCAGCACTTGGGAGGCTGAGGCAGGAGGATTGCCCTGAGTTCAAGCCTAGCCTACACTACATGGTGAGTTCAGAACCAGCCTGGACTACAGAGTGAGACTCTGTCAACAAACAAACAAACCACCACGACGGTACTGGGGTTACAGCCCTGGGCTTTCACACTGAGCTATGCCCCTAGCCCTTTATATACGTATGTATTTATTTTTATTCTGAGACAAGGTCTCAACAAGTCATTAAGTTGCTCAGGCTCAGCTCAAACTTGGAATCCTCCTGCAACACTGGGCTACCAGGCCCAGCTCCGACTCTGATACTCTCCAACTTCAGAGTACCCGCATATTATCATCCCTATGTTTCAGAGAAGAAAAGTGGGGCCAAAAAAAAAAAAATCAAGAACTAAAAACCTGTAAAGTCATTCAATGATCAGTAGATCTGAATTCAGGTCTTAGTCGTGCAGAACTATTGTTTCAACACTATTCCACATAATTTTTTTTTTTTTTTTTTTTTTTTTTTAGGCAGGGTCTCACTCTGTAGTCCAGGCTGAATTCATGACATCCTCCTGCCTCAGTCTCCTGAGTGCTGGGATTACATATGTGCATCACCACTCCCAGCTTATGTGGTACTGCAGAATCGAACCCAGGGCCTTTTGCTTCGTAGGCAACTGCTCTAACCACTGAGACATGCCCTCAGCCCCATTTTCCACATGATCACTAAAGATCTTTTTCAAACCTATGTGGAATTAATTTTGACTTGCAAGGGAACCTTGACATGTTATAAACTATATAAAAACTTAGACGAGTATAAATGTTATATTCAAAGGTATCTTAGGAAAGTCATGCTAAAGTTTTCATGAAAGTGTGTGCTTCCTTCTAACATTTTGAACATCAATTCACTAAGTATTTCTTTTTACACTGTATAAAACAATGACTCAGCCCAGACACCTTGAAATGTGAAAACAGATTACATGACAGATGAGATTCAGTCACGGTAATGGAGATCGCACGGCGTGCTCAGCTCCAAGCCAAAGGCTTGTGGAGAGCGAAGGGCAATGACTGAGATGGCACTTGCGACACACTGGCTTTCTAAGGATTCCTAAAGTCTACGGCTAGAAGGACAGAGTCTGTACCCTAAAATAAAGGAGCACAAACACGAGAGCACATATATGCATATATGCTACTATGGGTAGAAGGAACCAGCTGTCCTCTAGGGAATAGACATGTCACATGATTGGGGTCACATGCCAGCAATCATGACGTCTGATGGGCAAGAGCCCCAATCTATGTCCTATAGAGCCCACCGAGCTCACTCACCACCTCGCTCTGCAGAGGATGTTGGGAAGAAATAAAAGAAACACTGTGTAAGTGGCCGTGACGGTTTTCCCCTCACTTCCCCTGTCAGCAGCACTGACATGTTCAGATGTATTTGTCCCTCGTATTTCCACATCAGGGAGAAACTCTCCATTTTTACTGTCTCAGCCAGGCCCTGTGGCACAGGCCTATAGTCCCAGCATTGAAGGAGGCTAAGGCAGGAGGATCACAAGTTTGAGTCTACCTTGGGCAACTAGCGAATCAGGGCAGCTCTACCTCAAATCAAAAATAAAAATGGGCTGGGGAGGTAACTGGGTGTAAAGGCTGGGGCGCAATCCCCAGCACCACAAATGGAAAAAAAAAATGACTGTACTTTTTTAAAAATCCATCATTTTAATATTCCTATTTCTCATTCTTCCTTTGTTTATAGCCCAATATTGAAATAACTACATAGCAATATTCCCCTCCCCCTTTCAGAGGCTCTTCCAGGCAACGTTCTTTCCCTTTGGGAGAGGAGACACACTAGTTGCCCTCCTAGTACAGCAGCCGGGGCAGAAACCACAAAAGCACAAGAAAACTAGTGATCTCCAGAGATAGCCAGACATTCACGCAGGCAGGTAAACAGCAGTCATGCAGACTCCAAGTCTGGCTGAGAATAAAAGAAGTTGCAATCTCCAGAGACATCTAGATAGAGTACGGGTAGAAGTTGAGACAGGTGTATGGCTGTGTGTTCCTACAAATGCAGGCCAGTGTTTGCAGTAGTTGACACTAAAATCACAGATATAGGATGTTATAGGATGCGTAATACCTTAGAAACCATGAGGTCCAACAGTAAACTATTTTTCTCTTTTTTTATGTGGTATTGGGGATGAAGCCCAGGGACCTCACAGTGAGCTACATCATCAGTCTACTGTATTATTTTTTTATTTTAAGACAGGCTGTCACTAAGTAGCTGATTTGCCCAGTGTGGGCTTGAACTTGAGGTCCTTCTGCGTTAGCTTCTCAGAAGGGTGGAATTACAGGCCTGTGCCACCAGACCAGGCTTATTTTATTTCTACTGTTAAAAAAAGAAGAGAGAGCGAGAGATCCCTAACTAGAGAGGTTATTGAACTTACTCAAGGAAAGCAAAGCAATTTAATTCTGGTCATAAAATTGACACCTGGTGTTCTGGTTCCCAGGCCAAGGTTAGCTAAGCTACATTTCCTGATTATACAGTACCTGAGAAGAATGGAACAGAAGGGGGTCCAAATTCAGAGGGGAAAGCTGGGTTGAAGCCAAACCCTAGCAGGATGGGCAATTCCACTGTGGCTCGTCAGCCCTCCTGGGGATTGGACTAGATGCTCACAACTCCACTGCCATAGAGCAACCACAAAGCAGTGTGTGCCAGGTCAGGAACACAGCTGATAAAAGAGGCTGGCGAGACCTCGCCTACCTCAGCTCTCTTGTCCTAAAAGGAATCCATCACAGATGCCTACATCCATGGTAAGAACCAGTACTCAGAGTTATGAGTTTGGGGAATTCTGCTCTCCACAGAAATTAACAAGTGTGTGGGTTGAAAGTAAATATTCACATGCTCTTCCTCAGGTTCCACATAAAGCAAAGAGAGACTACTAGGTAATTCCGTTGTGACAATAAGACCCCCGTGGGATACCCCAAAGACCAGAAGAGAGTGTAAAAGCAGTGGGTGAAGACTAGTGTCAGCCTGTGGCACGTGTGTCCACCACGTGGCCCACCGCTGTTCAGCCCATTTTCCTTGAATGAAGAGGAACTTTGTTGGGCCATGTATAAAACATGCAATAGAGTTACTGTACATATACATAAACATGAAGACTTTGTGAAATTCTTCATTATAATATTAATAAAACCAAGGGCGAAAAAATGTGGGCCATAGGCTGGACAAGCTTGCAAGGCTAAAAGCTCCCTTGAGAAGTTTATAGAGAGTGGTCAACAGGCCTCAGACACGTCATCAAGCCATGTGCTAAACAAGCCTGGGGTGAGCTGGGCTCTGAAGGGCAGGGCGCGCGTACCTAGGGGCGCCTTGGATGGTGAAAGCCTTGTCCGCATGCTGGTCGCCCAATTTCGTCATCACTTCATACAGCTTGTGGCAAAGCTACAGGGACAGAAGGCACAGAATATTAGCTTCAAGTCCCCCTGGTACCAAACCCTTCTCCCCCAGAAAGCAACTCTTTATTGAGAAACTCAGAATCCTGTGAGAGTTAGGGAAGCTGTGGCATACATGAAATTCTGCATGCAGTCCAGGTTTAAAACTGACCATGAGAACCCCCTGGCCCGTGGCCTATTAGGAGCTGGGCCACACAGCAGGAGGTCAATAGCAAGTGAGTGGAGCTTCATCTGTATTTACAGCCACTTCCCACCATATACACTGCCTCCTGAGCTCCATCTCCTATCAGATCAGCAGAACTGGTCTCTGGGTCCGAAAAAGGTTGGTGATCACTGAACTAGAGTACAGAGCAGAAGACCCGCTGTTTAACCGACTCTCAGAAGCAGCCCCACAACAACCCACACTAAAATAAAGTATCAGTCAATAACATAGCTGCTGATTTTCTGAGTATCCAGAGACTAGTGTTTTGTCAATCTATGAAGCCACTTGACATTCTAACTTTATAAACTAAGAAAGATGAGACTGTGACAAACCTTCAAAAGATACAGAGAGCAACGTGATCGCTGTGAAAACTGTACCAGTGTTATGGAGAGTAACGCAGCACTACTATAAGATGGGTGCTAAAAAAAGCCCTCCTGGCATAATGCGATGCCATTTTGTTTGCTTCCAAAATAAAATTCTCTGTACATTCTCTGTGTAAAAATAATCACCATTACTCACCACTGCGATTTCCTTATGAAACTTGGCCTCCAGGCTGGACACGTTTTTGAAAGTATTAACATAGAATCCAACTCGCCTGCCATGCAGAAGGGCAAAGGGAGAAGAGCAGAGGCCAGTTAGCAAAACCACGTTTTCCACGGCAAAGAAATATGTTAGAATCAGGGTTTCTTCCCACAGGTTTGGAGAACCTCGTATTAAATAAATCAATCTATATAGAGTATGCTCAACTTGTCCTCTTCTGTCAATGAACAGAAAAACATTTATGGGACATGGGACACAGCCTCTTCTAAAACTCAGTCACCAACCTAAGACAGCAGCTCTGAGACTGACGGGCATTAGTCACCAAGGACTGGGTGATTCAGTAGGCCTGGGGTTGGAGACCATGAACGTCCATTTCCAACAAATTTACATGTAATGCTGGTTCAGAGCAATATTCTCAAAAAAAAAAAAAAACCTTCCTAGGAATGGATCTATGATTTGGATATGCATCTGGAAGAGTCTTGAAATAGGGCAAATGATTTTTCAAGGTTTATGAAACATAAATGATGGCGCTCTAGTATTAAATATTTGACCTTCCAAATCTGCATAACCAAGGAAAATATGAGACCAACAGATAAGGCAGAAGATTGTCTCAAAGATGGGCTGGAGATGTAGTTCAGTGTTAAGGCCCTACACTCCGTCCCTAGGAGCCACCTACACAAATAAAAGAAAAGAAAATATTGGTTCGGCACTTTTAGGAGATAGTAACTACTCAGAAGGGTGAGACCAGAGGCTGAGAGATGATTTTAAGGCAGTCTCCTAAGTTGCGAACTTGCAACCCTCCTGCCTTAGCCTTCCAGAGTATTGGGATCACAGACCTACACTACCAGGCCCACGTAGCAGGCTGTGTTCTTAACACCAGCAAAACTTACAGTCCTGTGGAGGACCTGTTCATGAACACATAACCTATCCATAACTTAGAATGAAATTCTACTGAAAGAGATAGAAGCAAATTATAAAACCACATGTAAATGTTAAATTATTACCAAAGCCCATCCATGATCAGACACAGAAACCAAGCAGACTGTGCACACAAACAGCTAAAGGATCCGAGAAGAGAAGAAAGCAACAGGTCCTGGGCTGGCTGCACACATGTGCTGGAAGGGCCAACACACAAGGCCGCCCTAGAGGATAACTCAGACTTGGGACAGGGACACAGCTCAGTGGTTGGAGCGCTTGCCTAGCAAGCTCACAGCCCCGCATTCAATCCCCAGTCCACATAAAAATCAGCCGGGCATGGTGGCACATGCCGTCATCCCAGCACACAGGAAGCTGCAGCAGGAGGACTGCTAGGAGTCCCAGGCAGCCTGGGCTGCGAAATGAGTTCAGGACTCGTGGACTACAGAGCAAGAACTTGTTTCAAAAAAAAAAAAAAAAAAAAGTTCAGATTTAAATAGAAGGTAGCAGCAGAATGGGGGCAGGGTGTCACTTAAGTTGATCGGCACACGTGGCTTTTAGTGATTTTTATTGTGATAGACAAAGGGCTGATGCATGTCCATGATTAAAACTTTGGGCACAGCCTTACCACCTCCCCCGCGTAAGCTTTCTGCGTGGAAATGTGAGTGCGAGGGCCGTGCTTACTGCCAAACTGTTACACCAGTCTCAGCCATTTACGCTCTCCCCACTTTGAACATTACCTTGTACCCAACCTTCATAAGTCTGCTAGCCAAAAGTTATCATCACATCTGCTTTTAAGTTTCTTTTTTAAAGTGAACATATTTTTTCTCATTTCTCCTTTTGTGAATCACTTATTCACATTTTTGTTATGATCTGCTTTTTTACTTGTGTGTAAAGGAATTTCTATTAAACAAATTAAGAGGACTCAATTTGCAAAAGAACTGATACATTTAGCAAAAAAAAAAAAATCTTCCTTCTCCTATGTTCAAATTTGCTTTTCTGATATATAACATATGTTGTCATGTTAGTTATTATTTAGAGAAATAATTGTGTAACAACAGAAATACTTCAGTTGGTATAACTCAACATTCATACTTTTCAAATGTTTTATTATTTCCTTCTGGAATTGAGGAATTAAATTAATATATGCACTAATTTAGAAAAAGTTCAATTTTTAAAGCAACTTATGATATAGTGATTTCCTCCAACTTGTGAAATTTAAGACTCTTGCAAGGTGGCAGCTGCCCTTGAGTAGTGCACTGTCATAGGCCACCACCTGGTGCAGCCTGGAACATGGCAGGCAAGCAGCGACTCCTCCAGGCACGAATCGGAGGAGGATAAAGGGGGGATGAGGGTATGGAGAGATACAGAGACGGATGGATGAGTGGATGGGTGAATGAAGAGGTGGATGGAAGAATGGATGGAAGGAGAGGAGGGATGAGGGCATGGACAGACACAGAGATGGACGGTTGGGTGGATGGGTGGAAAAAGAGGTGGATGAAGAGGTAGGTGAATGAATAAATGGAGAGATGGGTGATAGACAAAGAGACGGATAGAGCAATGGATGGATGAGAGGGACAGAGGGCCGCATGCATAGTTGGATAGAGAGGTGGATTGATGTATGGATGTAAAGATAAAGAGAGGGATGAATTGACAGATGGAGGGAGAGATGGATGGATGGGACATGGATAGGGAGATGGATGGTTGGATAAGCAGACTCGGCAACTGTTGCACTGGAAAGGAATATCCTGATGTACACCTGGCTTGCAAAAGCTGAGTGTTCACATGAGCACAGAAATACCAGGCTCAGGATTTGGGTATCATCTGCATGGAAGGCTCAATTCACAAGTTCTTCATAAACAGGGGACTCGGGGACAAACCCAGTTCTCTAGGCTGGCCCCTGTTGTCTAGCTGTCAAAAAATCAACTTAATTATCTTGTTTGTTCTGAGAAACAGTGGAACAAATTAACAGCTGGGTGCATCCCAGGCACAGTTAACAAGAAGGAGCCTTTTTCCCCTTACTGTGATGATGACGGACATCTGCCTCCCTCCGACACCCCCCTGCAGTGAAGGAAGCATCCTCTGCCATCCAACTTACCATGGAAATGGAGTGGGAGAAAGAGGAGCTTTATATCAACTCTCTCCAAACTCAGAGCACCTATACCCTCCTCTGCTGGGATTTATGGCCTGGAAATGCAACCGCGGCACAGCACACTGCAGTCTCCAGTGGCCCTCCCACCCCACGTCAGGTGCACAGCCACGCCTCTCATGGCTTCCTGCTCCAAGCGTCACACAATTCTAACACCAACACAGCAGACTCAACATCTCCAGTTCATGATCCTAAGCTTCCTATTGATTCACATCCTGCAACCATCACTACAAATTCTAGGGGGTTTGTGTGTCTGTGTGTGTGTCTGTGTGAGTGTCTGTGTGAGTGTCTGTGTGAGTGTGTGTGTGTCTGTATGTGGTACTGTGGTATTGGTACTGTGGGGATGGGGTTCTGGGCCTATACACTGACCTGTATTCTCAGTGTGTGTGTCTGTGTGTGTGTCTGTGTGTGTGTCTGTGTGAGTGCCTGTGTGAGTGTGTGTGTGTCTGTATGTGGTACTTGTACTGTGGGGATGGGGTTCTGGGCCTATACACTGACCTGTATTCTCAGTGTGTGTGTGTGTGTGTGTGTGTGTGTGTGTGTGTGTGTGTGTCCGTGTGTGGTACTGGGGATGGGGTTTAGGGCCTAAATACTGACCTGTATTCTCACCCCATTTTCATTTTTGCTTTTTGAGACAGGGTCTTGTGGGGTTGCTTATTTTCCCAAGCTAGGTTCAAACTTACAATGTTCCTGACTCATCCTCCTACAGCCACAATCTAGATTTTATCATTCACACTGTTCTACCTCTGAAATGGGACAATCTGGGACCCATTCACTGCCTTCCTTCCTAGGCCCTGAGATCTGTTATTCCTTCATTTTCCATCCATCTTCTCTCTTTTACACCCTGGGCAATCACAGAATATACCTTTTCTTCTACAGTATCACCGTGCTCAAGTCCAGCTCCTGCTTTAGCAAGTCTGGACCCTGTAACATAACCCTCAGCCCTCCCTGGCTACTTCTACCAGCATCCTGTCCCCTTGTCCTTATCTCCTATCCACACCACACTGCATCAGGCTTAGCTTGTCCTGTCTTTGCCACTGGCCCTGCTGTCTTCTCAAAATGACAAGCGTTCTTGAGACCCACTGGATGACAGGCTGTGTATCTCTGGAGAGGATACTGTTGCCAAAGGTGTGTATCAAGATTGCGGGCGATGGCATCCCATGAAAATATGAATGCAAAATAAGTCACTATTTCTTTAAAAATCACATTAATATAATTTGTAGTTTGAAATAATAGGAACAACTAAATAAATTCAAAGTATAAATAGATATTTGTTTCACCTACATTCCTGAAAGTTTACCTATTTTGGCTGACTGAGGTCCTTAATGAGGAGAGAGGAAAGGCCTTTGGTCCCAGGGAGGAAGGTCCTGAGCAGGACGAAAATTATGGAAGATTACAGGGGAAGGTGGGAGAAATGTAAAGGCTACACCTCTGCTACAATGTGCAAGAGGACAATGAGGTCTGGGTGATGGCAGTGCGGCCACTTAAGTAGAGACCCACGCAGAAGACCACTGCAAAAATGGTAGTATGTTTCCGCTGATGGTCCACTGATGGTCCACAGGTGTCCACAGTTAACGCTTCTGAAGCACTGGGGCTCAGAGGCCCAGGAATAATGGCACCAGAAAGAGAAAAGCAGATGTGGGGAGGATGAGGAAACGCAGATGATCAGTGAGATTAATGTGCATCTCATAAAAGGTAACTATGTTCTGCCCATGGCCCAAGCAATGTCTAGTAGCTGGCTTTACAGTAAATACAGATATCACAGTAGTTACAAAGTTAACACTGGTTTGGATTTGGAATTTCCCCCAAAAGTCTCATGTATTTGTGTGTCATGGATTACCTCTGGATTTCATGTGCTATGTGGAGGTGGGGCCTGGCTGGGAGGGAAGGATCACTGAGGAGGTAGTGGATCGTGGAGGGTGTGGCCTGGAAAGATCTACTCTTGTCCTATCTTATCCCCAGGTGTTGATTCTCTCTCTAGAGGCACCCTGAGCAGCTGCTCTCTGCCAGAACCTGCCCACAATTGCCAGCTGTCCATGAACAGACTAAGACCTCGTGAAACTGTAAGTTAAAATAAACCTTTGTTACCTGAAATTGTGAGCATTGGGAATTGTGTCCCAACAGGGTAAAAGTAACTAAGGCAGAAGATAACAGCAATTCTAGAATACACATAGAGGAAGTCCTGGAAGCAATGCCAAGACCTGGAGGATTTTACTTAAAGCAATATGTACAGCAAGCCCAATTCTGTTAACTGGGGATAGGGTCATGGGAATCCTAATGGAAACTGAGGACCATTGGGCCTCTCCACCCAGTAACTTCTTAGTTCTACCACTGAGTAGGAAAAATTAAACTGTTGGAGGTACATTCTATGCCATGGGAAGTACAGAGGACTGAAAATAAGAATATTGCATGCCCAAAGTAGGAATGGAATTCAGATGAAATGGCCAGGGATCCAACAGAGGCTTTAGCATCAGGCTAGATGAGCTCTTGTAACAAAAGAAGTTCCTGAAAGACTGAGAAAATATCATTGTAAATTTTAAGATTTGGGCTGGAGATGTAGCTAAGTGATTACAGTACTCACCTAGCATGGGCAATGCCCTATGTTTAATTCTGTAGCACCACAAAAACATTAGCTGGGACACTGTGGCACCGACCTGTAATCCCAGCACTCGGGACGCTACAGCAGGAGGTACCGCTAGTTTGAGGTCAGCCTGGGCTACATAGTGAGTTCAGCACTAGCCTGAACTACAGAGCAAAACTACATCTCAGAAAAGATTAAAAGCAATCTTCCCAACACCCTCTCATGAAATTTTTTGTCTCTACTTTGGAAGCATGTCACTGTCTGAAACTGTGCCATCCAGTATCTCTGTTGCAGGACACATGATCCTTTAAGTTTAAATGGACTTGAAGAATATAGATTAAATTTAAAATTAATGCCAGCCACATTCCAGGCACTCAACCACATTCCAGGGGCCTAAGGGCCATACATGGAAAGGAGTTACTCCATTGAAAAGGGTAGATGAAAACACTTCTACTGGGGGACCCTATGGTAGCACTGACAATACAGACAAGACAAGGAACATTTGCTCTTTTTGTATCTGTAAAAGGGCACCAATAACCCATTCAAGAACAATTTACCTTGACCACAAGGATGGTAATTCTTCTTGTAAGTCAACATTAAACTCTTCAAACACTTTCTGTGCTTTCTGAAATTCCTCTTCTGCCTAGAAATGATACTTTACATGTTTACACTGAAAAAGCCACTTCTATACCCAACACATCATTTTTAAAAAGTAGGAATAGTTACAATGCCCTACAGAGATGTTAGGAAGAAGAGACAATTAGTTAAGTTCTATGCCATTTTTTTCAATTAAATATGAGATATTGAGACACATGAAAACAGAAAACTTGGATTGATTATAATGCTTACTCCTGAAGTTTCTGGCTGATTCTTTTATTTACAAAAATTTGTCAAGTGCCCGCCACATATACACCTCTGTTGTGGATACTGGACAGTGCTACTCCACCATGAAAATCTCTGTGTTGCAGGAAACCTAAACAATGCAAGATGTACTGCCAAGAGGAATTTGCAATCTGTTATGGAGTAAGCTCTAGGGCAGATGTTGTGGAGAAGACAGAAGGGCCCTCAGACAGAAAGTGATATTTTCATTGAAATTTTGAAGAATCAAGAAAACATTTTTCAAAAAAGGAGGGTGGGGAAAGCATCAGAATACATGGGGTGGTGGTCCTTTGGTCCTTGGGTTGGAACTGTTGTGACTCATTCTGCGAAATAGACTGACTTACCTTTCTGCACCTCTCGGGCCATGGCGTAAAAAGGTATAATCAGATAGTGAAGATCTCATCGACTATGCTAAGGAATTTAGAATTTTTTTTTCTACAGGGAAAAGGAATCATTCAAAGAGATAAACAGTCAAGAAAAAGCATCTAGATGCGTGATGTGGAAAGACCACTTGGGCAGCTGGGCGGGGGGTGGAGATGAGGCAAGACTGGACTCAAAGGAAGCAGTGGGCAGGTGACATTAGCTGGCTCGCACCTGGAAACTGCTGACGTGCATGATGAACATTACCGAGGTGGGTTTTCTAAGAGAAAATTAATGCCATGTAAATGGAGCACATGTCTGCACTCTCAGATGATCTCATATCATATCTGAGACTTTCGAATGTGGTTTCCCATCTGTGGTTACACACACACACACACACACCAGTTCGATCCGCAACATACTGCCCAAGCAAGTGTACACATGCATGTTCCTCTTCCTGATCCACAACAGCAATAGGGGGTCAGAGTTCATTCTCATCAATATTTGGGAGGCAGTCTCACTCCTACGGACTCCATAAAAACATGAAAAAAAGCCTCTCCTGATTCCAGTCTTCCTTTAATAAGGAAATATTTGGGGCTGCAGGAATAGCACAACAGTTAATGCGCCCCTATGCGTGATTCCCTAGCATCACATAAAGCAGGGCACGGTGGAGCATGCCTGTAATCCCAGCACTCAGGAGGCTGAGGCAGGAGTTCAAGAACAGCCTGGGCTACAAAACGAGACCCTGTCTCCAAAGAGGGGGAAATATTTGACTTTTAAAAAGTTAAATTGCTGTGGGTGGCTGAGATGATCAGCTTGGTGGTGCCAACCACAGGATCAGTCCTCACCTTGGATATGCGGCCCTCATCCTTCCTCTTGGCGCTCTGCAGCGCCTCCAGGTGGTGGCGCGCGCTGTCGTAGTCCACCAGCTTCCGGCTGCGTTTGGCGATGCGATTCTGACAACAGGGAAACATGCGCACTAAGAAAGAAGCGAGATCACTGGGCCTCTCTGGCTGCCAAAGGCCAAAAAGGTTCTCTTGTCCAGAGTACCGGAGGATTCTGGCTTGAAACACACGTGAGCTGAAATTTCAGGGGATAAAGGGCCCTTGGAAGTCAAATGACAACTTCCCATCCTCTGTGTGGGAACAGGAAGGTAAACACCAGACGCAATCAAAATACACTGGGAAAGTTTAAATTTGAAAATGTACCACATTAGAAGACACTCTGCCATGGGTCCTCAAAATATTCCCCCTGGCTTTAAATACTCTTACCCTATCCTTCTTTTCACTTTCTGAAGTAGTTCCGGGAGTCTCCTTTTAGTGTCTTTATGAAGTGTGATTTAAAATATATATATATATATATATATATATATATATATATATATATATATATATATATATAT